>CP137681.1:20945011-21145372 GCA_037976565.1 Mesocentrotus franciscanus
GATCCGCCACTGGTAGTAGTAGTAGAAGTATAGTAGTATAGTAGTATAGTAGTAGTAGTAGTAGTAGCAGTGGTATAGTAGTAGTAGCAATTGTAGTAGTAGTAGTAGTAGTAGTAGTATAGTAGTAGTAGCAGTAATAGTAGTAGTAGTAGTAGGAATAGTAACAATAATAATAATAATAATAATAATAATAATGATAATAATAATAATATTGATAATAGTAATGACAATAGTAATAGTAACTATAATAATAAAAATAAGAAGAAGAAGAAGAACTACATTTATTGCGACCATCCATCCATACCTAGTGGATGCTTAAGGCGCCTATTATTACCATAGGCTTAGCACAGCTGCTCTAAGGCGCTCAAACCATTCAAGGAATAAATTCCTCCACGATACCAATGCAAACTACACCCTATTCAAGTGTGGCAAATATAGATTAATATCTTGTCAAAGGGCATTGGTGCCGCGGCGGGACCCGAACCGCAAACCACGTGTTCCACTACTTGTTTTAAAGTAATGAAATATGATTATTATGGATATGACGAAAACGATATCCCACCTTCACTGTGTCTTCTGAAACGATCATGTTGTCATCTTCTGCCTTGGCGTTTGTGGACATAGTTTCACCAAAGTTGGTCGACACTGGTCCAGGCTGGACTGTACTAATGCTATAAAATCAGAAGTATTTAAATGAAAACAATGATATTATACAATGACATAAAAAGGGGCAGTAAAGGGCATCGCTCGAAGGGTTGCGGGGTTGTAATAACACCCCCTCTCCTCCAGGGTGCACTGTGGTTTAATTATTAGTGAATGCTCTTGGCTCTCAGTCTACATGTTCTAGAGACCCCGGTTTCCGTCTGTATCACATCCTCGCAAAATGCGTTTTTGCCTCTCTCGACCCAGGTGTATTAAATGGTAAGTTGAAAAATAGCGATGCTTGTGTAAAAGTAATGGCAGTTCTCTTGAAAAGAGCAGTTTTAATTCTGAGGAAACTTCCTTGTGGAACTAAGACAATAATCATTATCATAATTTTCTCCTACCTTCAAAGTTTCATAAAAATTAATTTCATAAAAATTGATTAATATTAAGTACACATATCTGTAATATTTTGTACCGGGGACGGAGGAATCTAATGTGATCATTTGAAGTGTCGACAAGTGAAGTATTGAAATACGGACCCGTGTGTTTTTCTCCTTATACATGGTATATATGCCTAGACATACTTTGTCTAGTTCTGATATTCTTTTACTAATGTAGAACGCTGCAAAAAAATGTTTCTGTAAAATTCAGGTTTTCTCAATCTATTTAGCATCAGCTTAACGGTTAAAGCCCTCTTAGGTTCAAGTACAGCATACCATAGCTAAATGCATAAATGTACTTTCTGAATTACATTACAATACATATATATATATATATATATGAAATCTTGGTGGTGTCGGAAACAGAAGCCAAAATATTATTTCCATTTCCACTCCAGTTATATGCCTGTCTCAGTTTTCTCGTATATTATTTTAGCGAGGAATGTTTGTATCAAAGCGGAACGAAGTGATACCCCAATTTGGACATGCTTACACTTCAAACTAGTTTTGGTGGAATTGTCTCTTATCTAACAACCATCTCTTGAAAAGAGCAGTTTTAATTCTGAGGAAACTTTCTTGTGGAACTAAGACAAAAATAATTATCATAATTTTCTCCTACCTTCAAAGATTCTCAGCAAATCATTTTTTGGGGTTTTAAAGATACTATGTCCCTTTTGCAGCCAACATCAAATTCTGTAGAACTTTGCAGGAATTATGAATATGTCATGTATGTCCTATCTGTGAAATTTAAATGTTAGCAGTGTCCTAGTATTCAAATTATGCAAGGAAACCCGTTTACTTTCTAAACTTCATTGTCAGACATTATTGAGTGACTGACTAGCATTTTTTTTCCTTTGGTAATAACATACATAAAATGAGCTGTAACAAGTACATGAGCATTTGCGTACATCAATAACCCAGTATTTTAATGGCCAAAACTAAACTGATTGAATCTTTGTGCAGCACAAAACGTACGACCATTCGGTACAAGGGTCTGAAAATCAGACTATTACTTAGGTGATTGCAATCACTTATGGCGATTCGACAACTAATGGTCGTTATTTTCCCACAAAAAGCCATTTTCAAACCCTTTCGTTTTGAGGGAAGTTCTAAATAAGTATTGTCTTTCAAATGCTGTTGGAATTTAACCTTTTCATTTTTGTTGACCTGCAAATGGGGGTGAAAGAGATTTCCACCAAAAAAAAAACACTTTCCAAATTTTGTGTGAAAGTGCTGGTCTAGCGTTGTCCCTGTTGGTTGTCTCGATCAGAAGATGGAGTAATGATCGAAAATCCGTAATGTCCCGGATCCGGAGCCCCGATCTGCGCTCCTTCTATCATTTTTTTAAAAGCACGATTAGGCATAAATAATGGTCAAATGTTATTATGATTGAATCTAATCGTGTCTTTTCTTACCCAGGGTAGCCACATCAGTATTATAACTGCTCTTCCCCATACCCTATCATTGTCACCTACCTATCTACACCAGGGGCGGATCCAGCCGGCGGCAAGGGAGGGGGCCGAAAAAAGGGCCCACTTCGTGCGAAAATTTTAAAACCGTGCCGGCCGATTTTCCGCTCAGTGGGGGTCTTGAGCTTTAAAAAAAAAAAAAATTGGCCTCCGAAAATTGAAATATGAAAAATCGTGCCGGTCGATTTTTCGCTCAGTGGAGGGGGGGGGGTTACCCCCCCTGGATCCGCCACTGTCTACACCTGTGCAGACAGGGACAAATATAGGCTAAACATCTTATACAAGGATGCAAGTACTGTTATGAATTGAGTAGGTTACATTACAACTGGGAAAATTTATGTACAAGTCTGAAAAGGCAATATTACCAAACTCACTTCAAACTGGTTTAGATGCGACAGTAATGTACATTGTTATAACACCCGAAACTCCAAGAAGTTGCATAACATTTATTACAGAACTGCTACTGGCCAAAGAAGTGGTTTAGCTAATGCAACCGTGATGTACATTGTTATAACACCCGAAAGTCCAAGAAGTTGAATAGCCATTACAGAACTGCTACTAGCCAAAGAAGTGTTAAGTATCAGGGTTACCTTATATGGTCTGCTTTAGATGACAGTCTCAAACAATCTGCATCATTACGACGATTTAAGTTGAAATATTAAAAAATATCTTTGCAATTCTAAATAGTCATTTTAATTTTAAAAAAATAATTATGTTTCAAATCGCAATTACGTTTTTCATCAGGTCAATTTAATACAATTATAAAACCAGACATTTGAAGGGAGAGTCCACCCTGAGGATGGGTTTACTCTGTCTTTACTAGGCCACACACATTCTCAGGATGGACTTTCCATTCATTGCTACCGGGGCTAGACTCGATAAGCTTCGCTTTTTCTAGCCCCGTCTACATTATTTACTTTTATTTATGTTTTAATGTTTGATGTTTGTTAACTGATGTAGAATTTCGTTGTTCTTTTATGTTTATGTATCTGTTTTTCATTTGCTTTATTTGTCAAATCTGTACAATGTATTTTCTTACCTTGTATATTTTTCTGGTTTTTAATGTGGAAAATAAACGAAATGAAGTATACCGAGCGAGGATTGAACCCATGACCCCTCGTCAAGAACGTTCACTATATACCACAGTGCTTCTATATTAGCGGTATAACTTAATCTTTGTTTGTGTGTGTTTATTTTTATTTTTATGTCTTGGGGGGTATTAGTAGTGTTTCTTTAACAAAAAAATATCTAAATATCTCGAGGCGTTCATGTAAAGTTGACGAATTTTAGCATATCCAATTTAATCAGAGAATGCCAGCAGTGGGTATTATTTATTCGACATATTTTCAAATTTGATCATGTTTTAAGGCTCGTTCAGGTTCAGTCGCGGTAAAAACTGCCGCGGTTTTTTTTATACATATATTTTTTTTAAACGTATAAACGAATGGCAACTGCGCGAAAAATGTCTTTTTTTGTTGCATGTATTCTTTCTGCTGTGTTATAAGATACTACAGAAATGTGACTCGTATTATACTTTACATCACCAGGGGGGTGTTTCACAAAGACTAAGATAGACTTAAAGTTGGACTTAACTATGGCAGGCCGTTCATGCCAATGTTTGCTCTCACCGTTTACTGGCATTGGTTTCTCAAGGGACGTACAAATCATGGTCACAAATCTACAGAATTTACATTTTTTGATATTTCATTATTGAAGGAAAGATTATTATCTAAAGAACATTTTGGTGAGACCAAACAGTGGCATGAACGGCCTGCCATAGTTAAGTCCAACTTAAAGTCGATCTTAGTCTTTGTGAAACACTCCCCTGTACTCATCATAAACAAACACCGCCGCAGTTTGCAGTGTCATATCTGAACAAACCTTTACACTCAAGTCATCATAAAAAGTAAAACAAATACGGTTTACCTCGTCATGGCTGAACTAGGCTTCATTTTCAATAAGTTCAATGGGATATCACGTACCTTATTCCAAAGTGTTTAAGCTGTGGCTGTAACGATTCAGTAAGACCCTCCATCGCAAACTTCGTTGCATTGTACATATCCATGTAAGGCATAGCTTCAGAGAGAGAGAAAGAGAGAAAGAAATTATTTTGAACACGAACGCAAAGACTTTCGAGAAATCAACTGAAGGGCGATTCCAAAACCCTTTTGTATCACTTATAAAAATCATGTTCGGATTAAAATTGCTAACGGTCGATATAATTCCACATAAAGGCAATAACCAGTTCTAATCTTTTCAGGGGAGTTTTTTAGTTGGTATTATCTCTTGTTAGGATTCACACAAGTTTATATTTTCAGCCTGCAAAAGGGACACACCTCCTTAACATATCTCACGAGCACCAAATCGACCTTTGATATTCGGCACCTATTAACCCCAACTCGAACCCTTTCTTGATTTTACGTTATGTCATCACAAAACTAATACACCGTGTGGCATAGCTACGAGTGTCCAGTAAAGCCCTCCAAAAAGGGGTCAGAGGTGTTCATCAAATTTTAAAAATGATCTTATAATCGATTTTTTTTTTTTTTTTTTTTTTTTTTAATTTTTTTTAAGGATTGGTCTGGTTTAAGTTGGTTTAGTTTGGTTTTCCGCATGAGAAAACAATATACATACCCATAAAAATAAACAAAGAATTATTCAAAAATAATACGAATGGATAAGTCTATCTAGAGCCATTTAAAATCAAAATGGCTCTGATTCTTCCTAGAGATACAGAAAGAGAGAAGGACAACAGTTGTTAAAAAAAATCAAATTATGATATAATACAAAATATGATGTAATATGAATATAATTATTCCATAGTATAAATACAAATTAGAAATAGAAATCAATTTTAATTGATGAACCACCCATATAAACCCCACGCGAACGACATTATCGGTCTCCTGGCCTGTCGTTCTCATGGGCTAGCAGAAAGTCTAAATCTAAAGAGGACAAAATGTAGCTAGAATTATAAACTACTCGCACTCACCAAGATGTCCAACAATACTACTGATATTTACGATGCGACCAGATTTCTGTTTCTTCATGATGGGCAGCGCTGCTCGTATCAACCGCACCGTGCCAAAATAGTTGGTGTCAAACATACTCTTAGCTTTCTCCATACTCATCGCCTCCAGCGGCCCGAAGAAACCAAAACCAGCGTTATTTACTGTGAAAATAAAAATGAAAGAAGGAAGAAGGGAAAAGTACAGAAAAGAATAGGAAAGAGCGAAAGAAAATTGATGAAAATAGAGATAGAAAAAAGACAGAATGGAAGAAAAAGATAAATAATGAATGAAAGAAAGGAAGGAAGAAAGGAAGAAATGAGGTTTTCAAACGGTTTTCAAATGTTTCGTTTCAAGTCCAAGTCCACTCCAAATATAACTTACTTTCAATAGAAGCAGAAAAATCAGACAAACCAATCAAAACAAGTTTGAGCAAAATCGGATAACTAATAAGAAAGTTATGAATTTTTGAAAAAGTATGTAAAACTATGGAACAATGAAAATCACTACACAAATTACCAATTTGGTTATCAGTTTGTGACGTAATGTCCTCATTATTTATCAATTGCTTTATATAGTTTAATCCAATTAATTTCCCTTTTTATCCTCCAAAACTTGATATCCCCATGCCTTTGGCCAGGTTATATGATTTGTATCATATTGCGTGCATGACATTTCACAAAATCTTTTATGAACTTTGAAGAATTGATACTATTTTCTGAATATTGTATATTCATAATTATTGATTTTTATATACATAGTTTATCAAATTTCACATTTTTCATGATTTAACTGAAAAAAATTACTCTACATGTATATTAGTGCATCAACACAAAAACATATTAGTATCAATCTAACTTGGGTGCTGGTGTGAAGAAATAAGATTCTTAGGGGGAAAATAGGAAATTGAGGTTATCAATATAAAGAAAATAATTAGAGGATAGTGAGGACATGACGTCACAGACTCATGAGTAAGTTGCCACTTTGTCTAGTGATTTTTAAAGTTTTCATGTCATAAAAAATTCATAACTTTCTTATTAGTTATCCGATTTTGCTCAAACTTTTTTGATTGGTTTGTCTGATTTTTCTGCATCTACTGAAAGTAAGTTATTTTTGGAGTGGACTTGCCCTTTAAATGCGGTGTAAGCCCATCGAAAAAGATCCAATATGTTTATAATACATTTAGAATAATAATCTGGATTTGCTAAACAAAATGTCTACTGATAAGTAAGTTTTTTGTTTAGGTTTCCCCGCCATATCCGGAGCCTAAAGAAAAAAATAAGCCGAAAGTTACACGATGCATACAAGTTTGTTGAGGTGCTTACACTAACAATGCAATATATTTGTTTACACTTAGGTAGCAGGCACAGACCCTAATTGTCATTCACTGTATGTAACTGTGTCTGCATTGTGAGACTATGAGACAGCATACTGTACTTCAGCTGCTTCAGACACAGCCAGAGGCTCTGCTCAATAGGCTTCATGAACTTTGGTAAATAGTCAAATTGGAGTCTGTTCCTGCAGACTAAGCTACACTCACCCAAGACGTCGACACGCCCGTGTTTCCCCATAATGAACTCGAAGATGCTCTTGACCTGATCGTCGACGGTGACGTCAAGCTGGCGAACGAAGAGCGTCTTGTCGAGGGCATCGCCCGCCGCCTTCTCGAGGGCTTCCTTCTTAGCCAGGTTCCTCATGGTGGCATAGACTAGGTACTTCTTGTCTGGGTCCTCGGCCAGCCTGACGGCTAGGGCCTGACCGATACCGGTCGAACAGCCGGAGATGAGTACGACAAGAGGGGCCATGATGTTCCTGACAGGATGGAGAAATGTCAGGAAGAGTGCAAGGTTATAATCCTCGGCGGAAGGTGCTCCATTAACCGAATCGACTCCGCACCCAAATTAACGGTCAGCATAACCATTATCCTAACCTAACTAAAGCCCAATCCCAACCCCACCCTAAAGGCATTGTTTATAACAATGTTTCCAGTTTTACAAATCTGATATGCATGGCCCTAGCCATGGCTACGTGTTATCAGGGTCTGTGATATGGTGTAATACTGAAGCCTTAAACAATTAGCGGTTCAAAATGATCATGAAGTGCCTCAAAAAGTAAAAATCTTTGAGTGACCGGTTTTACCATACTCATTTTCCCCAATAGACTGTAGTGTTATAAAAACCGTTGGGAAAACGGTTTTTGAAATTTCGAATTCCAATCATAAATATCTTGATGATCAGACAGACGATCGGCTTGTAAAAGTCATGGGATTCCTGACTGACCTAAAGGTATATAATTATGTTTGTTTAGAATCTGAGACAAAGATACCAAATCCCTTTAACCGTTTGGCCGATAACATGCATGGCGAGACCTTCGAGCCCGGTGCAATATTGTCAGAGGAGCAACAAAATATATTCTGATCACAGACGCATCGCGACGGAGTTACAGTCACGATCATATCGCACAATTTGCTAATAGCAGTGAGTTAGATATCAATCACAACTCTTTAGAGAAGAGATGGGAGATAGTTACTTTGTGCCGATTCATTTGAAGAAATTGTGATCGATTTTATCCAATGCAACATTATTTTTTAAATATCTTGATGATAATTCTTTGTAACCGTCTGCGTACAAAGTGTAATAAGCTTAATTAAGACTCCATTTTTTATAAACTAGAATTCTAACAAATTTACTAGTGTTGTAACCAAACCTTGTTGTTAAAGGCATCGTTTAACAATGTTAAATCTGAGATGCACGGCCCTACGTGTTACCAGTGTCTGTGATGTGGTGTAATATTGAAGCCCTAAAAAATTGCGCTTCAAAATGATCGAGAAGTGCCTCAAAAAAGTAAAAATCTTTGGGTGACCGGTTTACCATACTCGTTTTCCCCAATAGACTGTAGTGTTATGAAAACCGTTAGGAAAACGCAAAATTTGATTTCCATTTCCAATCATAAATATCTTGATAATCAGACAGGCGATCGGCTTGTAAAAGTCATGGGGTTCCTGACTGACCTAAAGGTTTATAATTATCATTGCAGCGTGAGCTAAATCCAGGATTTTGTTTCAGAATCTGAGACAAAGTTACCCAATCCCTTTAAAATAATATTTGTTGTGTATAATTATTGTGTTACTGTATTTTCAATGCAAATTTGGAAATTAATTCAATTCTATTCAATTCAATTCAAGTTGAACTCTTTCAGTGAATTACATGACATGGCACGATTGCATCTAGCTGAACTAGAACAAACTATACCTAAATTATACTGAAGCCTCCATGTATGATAAGAAACAAAAGACAACCAAAAATACAAACAGATACGGATACTTACAAAATGATGTTGCGTCGACGGTCAGCTTCTAGATTGGACTGTAAATCAAACCCGTCAGTGTAAGACCAGGCAGTGAAGGGTTATTTGCATTCATGGACGTTCTCGAACTATAAAAGATAAAATTTGAGTTTGTCCTACACCTTTGCCCCGCGGTTAAAGTCTAAACTATTACACACAACAACAAAAAATTGGGACACGAATCATGAAGCAGCACTTTTTACTCTGTAATTTTGTAAAGATTTATGATTGCCCCTCCATATTTACAATATATAGTGAGATTGAGAGAGAGAGAGAGAGAGAGAGAGCATATAGTTCTCATTTATTTCGTCCAGTATGTACAATTAAAAAACATTATTTCATGTTTACATCAATATATTTAATAACAGAGTAATACAAACATATGAGCTAGTTATACAAATAAATACAAAGAAATGAAAGAAAAGGATGCCCCGAAAAAGCCTCAAAGGCTTGTTAGGAGGGGATCACGAGAGCAAATATATATATATATTAAACAAACTTAATATTTATGCGGGCTACATGTTGATAAATAAGACACCCTTCCTATCTCTTTAGTTTTATATGCAATTAATCATTTAACAAAAGAGTTTCTGAACGGGGGGGTGGGTGGGGCCAACCTAAGGGTGAACTGGGACATTGTTAGGGGTAGACTATAGGACAGTCAGGGAGAAGTGGAACAAATTCTAACAAATGCTAAAATCACAATTTTTAGAGGGGATTGTCCCAAAGTAAGTGCTTGAAATACCAAAGGTAATAAATCACTTTAAAATAGACAACTTTTACAGTCACTTCTTAAACTGCTTGTTGTTTTCTAAATATTGCACAAAGCTCTAGATTGTAATTGAAGAGTTGCAATCGCAAAATCGGGCGTTACTTAATATCCCAAGGTGTAACGCCCGATCATCAGCAATTCAGAAAAAATAGCTGTGAAGGATAACCTACTGAAGTTTGTTATCTTTGTCTGCACTAATAATAGTAAGTTGCAATAACTGTTATAAGCTAGTGAAATGGTTGCATTTGATTGGCTAAGAGCAAATTTGTCATAGAAATATGACACTTGTTATTGATAGCAAGTTTTATGAAACAGGAACCCGGCAGAGTTACTTTGAGCCAGTTTGTCTGGAAGTGGGATTCCATTACGAGGACCCTCTTGCTTTGAAAAGATGCAATATTAAACACAACTCAAAAATGGTTGGAATGTAATTTTAATTTCAACTTTTTATGGAAGAGGTCCTTGAATTTAATATTGACTATGAGTTTGTTTTGTATTGTGATTGTAATTTGATTCAGTATTTACTGTACCATGTTATACTTAATTGTATGCATTCTGTTCAGGCTCACTCAAGTTGAGGATATACAGTTGGCCTCCAAAAGTTTACATGCACCTGGAAGAAACTCATTTTACTCATGTTTTCTCAACTGCAATCATTCCTATCAGGAGTCAGTCGTCTCAGAATGATTAGTGATGTATATACTATATTTATTAAACAGAGACCATATTTGTCTATCTTCCTGAAGTGAAAAGTTGGCAGGAATGAGTGAAGTTGTGATAATGTATATCTGGCCCAACTATACATATAATGTACATTATCTTTACAATTCATGGATTATTCCAATATGTAATAGTGTTGTTGTTTGCCTGTATGAGTAGATGTGTACCAAGTTTTGTGTGCCTTTTGCTGAAGGCCTGCATGTATGAACAAAGTGGTCATGTGATTTGATATTAGCCTTTATGCCAAGAGCTACTTGTATAGGAAGGATATGTGTATTGAAATCCTGGAATCAGTGACATATTGAAAATTTCAAAATCACAATTTTTGAATACAAACTGGCATACCAGTATGTGATTACTGTAAGACATACTTTCTATCGGTGTATAAATCAATATTTCAATCTTTTGAAGGTACATGATTTTTATGAGATAAATGTAGCAATAAAAGAATGTTTCCAATTTCAAGAAGAAAATCTTATCACTAGTCTAAAACAGATGATCTTATAGTTTGTAAGTTTACAGCCTTGTATTTATATGATATGCAAAGAAGACCACATTAACTGAAATGGGAATTGTATTACATCTGAAATAATAATAATAATAATAATAATAAATGTAACTTAGATAGCACCAAATCCACTCTGTGGAGTGCTCAAGGCGCATGTAGAAATAATTAAGAATTAAACAGAAGCGTTTTTACATGACTTTTAAAGGAATCAGAGCCTGTTATACACTTTTTGATTTCTTCAGGAAGGTTATTTCAATAAGGTAGGACACACGTGATCAAGGGATCTGTTCAGAACAATCATGTTTGTGCTCACCATGTTTATGTGTATATATGGGATATGTGCCAAAGATTAAAGTATTTGTTGTATTTCTTATTCTGAGTCTGAATTTGTGATTAATTTGTAAGGTTTGAATCCAGAGCGATGGGGAGGGGAGGGAGGAATGAGGGTTATGGAGGTGGGGATGGAGGGAGGAGAGAGAGTGAGTGAGTGAGGGAAGGGAGAAGGGGTGGCAGAAGGGGGAAAGAGGGAGGGAGAGAGATGAGGATGTGAGGCATGGAAGTATAGATGTGTTGGGGGTGTAGTCTTGTAGAGATGGATTGCCAATATGTTCCCCAGTAAGAGGGAGGACGGAGAGAAAGGAGATCGAAATCTTGGAGCATATGAGAAGGGGGGAGATTGCGCAAGGGGTAATTTCAGGGGGTAATTGTCCTAGGCCCGGAGGGGGAGATTGTGCAAGGGGTAATTTTCAGGGGGTAATTGTCCTAGGGAGGGGAGATTGTGCAAGGGGTAATTTCAGGGTAATTGTCCTAGGGGAGGGGTAGATTGTGCAAGGGGTAATTTCAGGGGTAATTGTCCTAGGGGGGGAGATTGTGCAAGGGGTAATTTCCAGGGGTGATTGTCCTAGGGAGGGGGTGAGATTGTGCAAGGGGTAATTTCCAGGGGTAATTGTCCTAGGGAAGGGTGTGATTGTCCAAGGGTACTTTTCAGGGGAGGGGTAATTGTCCTGGGGGGTAATTGTCCTTTTCGTTAATGGCTGGGGGTGATTGTCCGGGGGGTAATAATGGTCCTAGAACCCCAGATTTAGTGAAATTGTGGTTCAGAGGCATGCATCAGAGCGAATGGTTTCTGACAATGTCACGAGATTTGATTTAATTAACGTATGATTCACGTATAAATACATATAATATATATATATATATATATATATATATTTTTTTTTTATGGTTGGCAGTTGGCAAACGTCAAATGCCAGGGACAAAAGGCCATCAGCTGCAATTCGGGAAATGTTTTATGTCGCAAAAGTTTCTGGTTTTACAGTATATGCGAAAGAGAAAAAAAAACATAGCTCAAAATGTTATGTTCCTATAGGTTAGGGTATAAATATGTTACATAGCTTGAATGTGATTGGTATCTTATTTTAGAGTATGACAGAGCCTAAACTAATTTCATAAAAATTGATTAATAAGTACCCATATCTGTAATACTTTGTACCGGGGACGGAGGAATCTAAGGTGATCATTTGAAGTATTGAAATACGGACCCGTGTGTTTTTCACCTTATACATGGTATATATATGCCTAAATATACTTTGTCTTGTTCTGATATTCTTTTACTGTAGAACGCTGCAAAAAAAAAATGTTTCTGTAAAATTCAGGTTTTCTCAATCTATTTAGCTTTCAGCTTAACGGTTAAAAGCCCTCTTAGGTTTAAGTATAGCATACCATAGCTAAATGCATAAATGTATACTTCGGTATTTATGTTTCAGGGTTTTTCCTTATTTTCTGAATTACATTACGATACATAATAATGTGAAATCTTGTTAAGGATGGCGGACCTGAATATCAGGTAAAGTGTCATAAAAAGAAGCCAAAATATTGTTTCCATTTTTCACTCCAGTTATATCTGTCTGAGTTTTCTCGTATATTATTTTAGCGAGGAATGTTTGTATCAAAGCGGAACGAAGTAATACCCCAATTTACTCCTGCTACTCTCTGCTTGATATAAGTTCAGGGGCCCGTTTCATAAAACTTTTTATCTATAACAAATGCTTAATTTCTATGATAAATTTTCTCTCAGCCAATCAGATGCCATGATTTCATTAGCTTATAACAGTAGCTTGTAACTTGTTATTGATATCAAGTTTTATGAAACAGGGCCCTGTTCTATCTCTACACAACTCATGCAAGACTTCTACTTTTCGTGGTAATACTACTGACAACTGGGAGCGTCTTATAAAGAGTTGATCCGAATCAATCGCAAGTCCTCCAATCAATCGCAAGTTTGCAATCTCCTATCTCTTATGTACATAATTGCGATTGATATCAATTCCAAATAAGTTGCGATTAAAAGCAACTGTTTATAAGACGGGACCTAGAGGAAGAAACACAAGAAGAAGAAGAAGAAGAAGAAGAAGAAGAAGAAGAAGAAGAAGAAGGAGAAGGAGAAGGAGAAAGAGAAGAAGAGGAAGAAGAAGAAGGAGAAGGAGAAGAAGGAGAAGAAGAAGAAGAAGAAGAAGAAGAAGAAAAAGATTAGATTGTAGCCGTGCAGAAGCAGATGAATAGTTGAATATGTAGGCCTATTTTCCTTGAAGAGAATGACTTAGCCTGATTTCAAAACACAATACCATCGACCAGAAAGCGCGGGGGGCGATCCTCATCAAATTTCAATTTTCAAGTCTAGTTTATTTCACATTTCACATTCATGTTATGAATAATTCATGGGTTAAAGTTTATTTCTTTCAATAAAAACACCAAAATATAATTGTCAGGCTTGTACCTATTTTGACACTCTCCCTTTCAACTTTTCAATATTATTTGCCCCATCAGGGAAGTATTGCCAAACAATAACAATAATAGTAATAACAATCAACATTATCATATACATTTCTGATGTCAAATATCTAAGTATTTTTAGACACAGACACAAACACACAGACATATCACATCAAATATTACAGGAATATTTTATTCATACTTAAACAACATTTTATAAGTTTTATTATCATCAATATCATTAGATAATTACATTTGTAACGCCAAATTCATACTTCAGCTAGGCGTGGTATGGGGGTGTTTCAACAAGCCTTTAATTCGATCTTAAAATAAAGCCGATCATTTTATTATAAGATGATCTATAAAGTCGATTTTAAATGATAAACACCCTCAAGAAGCTTCAAAATGTTCTCAATTTAAACTCCAACTTGAGCCTTAGGTTCGGTCTAAAAATGTCTGAGGTAGAACACGTGCCAGAAGTAACAATTCTACGTCTTCAATTTCGATACACGTATTTGAAGTTTGTTTTCAAATCTCTTTTTCCTAGATCAATGTGAAAAAAGAACAAAAAAACAAATAAGCATAATAACCAGACCCGATCGACCTGCGAAAGATGTCAATGTTTTTATTTTAACCCCCTTTCCATTTGTGTTCGACCTTTGCTCATAGGCGTTTAGGGCAATTGCATGTATTTTTTTGTGTGCGTATTGTGTGGTATAAAGTATATCAGATTGAGTTTTATTTTTGAGATATCCTACCCCTTCGTCCCTGTATCTGCCACTATATACATCTTGAACATTCATTATCATCATCTCGGGGCTGATCATCAAGTAAGATATGCTTCACCGAGTTTTAGCGAGTTTTACCGGGTTTTACCGAGTTTTACCGAGTGTCACCCCCTCACCCAAGCCCCTCGTCCCTAGAGCTGCCACAACGTCTTTCACATTCACTATCGTCATTTTACGCTAATTCATTCAAACAAACTTTCTAAACCGGTCATCCCTTCTTCGCGGTATCTCTTGGCGACCCAGCTCCGGACACTTTCGCTTGTCGGGTATCGCAGTTTCGGTTTCTCCGCTTCGACGCACTCCACGATGACGTCGATGACGGGTCCGGTCTGCTGGGCGGCAAACAGGTCAGGCTTGTGGAGTAGGAGTCGGAACGCTGTCATTTCCTGCATAGGATAATGATAATAATAATAGTAGTATTAATAGAAGAAGTACATAGTAGTAGTAGTAGTAGTAGTAGTAGTAGTAGTAGTAGTAGTAGTAGTAGTAGTAGTAGTAGTAGTAGTAGTAGTAGTAGTAGTAGTAGTAGTAGTAGTAGTAGTAGTAGTAGTAGTAATAGTAGTAGTAGTAGTAGTAGTAGTAGTAGTAGTAGTATGCCGGGTCTAATAGTATAGTAGTAGCAGTAGTAGTAATAATAAAAATAATAATGATAATAATAATAATGATAGTAATAATAATAGAAATAGTAATTACATGTATAATAATAATGAGAAGAGGAAGAAAAAAAGGAAGAAAAAGAAGAATAAAAAGAAGAAGAACTACATTTATTGCGTACATGACCATTCATACTAGAGGATACTTAACTGATCATTACCATAGGCTTATATTAACACAGCTGCTCTAAGGCGCTCAAAACATTCGATGAATTAATTCCTTCCAGGTACCCATGCCCTAACTACACCCTATTCAAGTGTGGCAAATATAGATTATATATATATATATATATATATATATATATATATATATATATTGTCAAAGGACATTAGTGCCGCAGCGGGACCCGAACCGAAAACCATGTGTTCCACGGTCCGGTGACGTATCCACTAGTCTAGACCACGAAGCCTCTTGATGATAAACGATATATAGGCATGAAAGTAAAAAGAAAGTTTGAGCTAATATGGATTATAAAAAATGAACTAAAGTTTAAAAACAAAAATAAACAAAAAAAGGCATTGCTACTTTTTTTTATTTATAAAGAAATGATATATGATTATTATGGATATGACGAAAACGATATTCACCTTCACTGTGTCTTCCGAAACGTTTTTGTTGTCTTCTTCTGTGTTAGCGTTCGCGGCCAAAGTATCACCAAAGTTGGTCGCCACTGGTCCAGGCTGGACTGTACTAATGCTATAAAATCAGAAGTAATTGAATGAAAGGAACAAAAATGATTTAATACAATGACATTAAAAAAGCAGCAAAGGGCGTTGCCTGAAGGGTTGCGGGTGTAATAACAGGGTGCACTGTGGATTAATTATTAGTGAAGGCTCATGACTCTTAATATGTTCTAGAGACCCCGGTTTCCGTCTAGCCGCTTGAATCTGTATTATATCCTCGCACAAGGAGTTTTGCCTCTCTCGACCCAGGTGTATTAAAGCCCCACTGCACTACTTGTAGCTACTTGCTCCCTCTATACAGAAAACAATGCCTAAGCGGTGCCCGTTAGTCCCCCATGATCCCTTTTTTATGTTAATTGAGAGCTGAGTTGATGAGATAACCACCTGTCAGTGACCACGCTGGGAGGTCTAATCCCTCCTGGCCAAACTAGTGCAGACAGACTTTAAATGGTTAGTTGGAAAATGGCGGTGCTTGTGTAAAAGTAACCGCAGTTTTCTTGAGAAGAGCAATTTTAATTCTGAGTTAACTTCCTTGTGGAACTAAGACAATAATCATTATCATAATTTTCTCCTTCCTTCAAAGTTTCTCGGCAAATCATTTTTTTCTTTTTTTTCTCTTCTTTTTTAGGGGTTAATGTGGGCGTAGGGTTGTTGGAAAACTGGAGAGCTTTACACAAAAATTTCTTTCCAAATTGTGTCTGAAACTGCTGGTCTAGCGTTGTCCCTGTAGGTTGTCTTGGTCAGAAGATGGAGGAATGATCGAAAAATCGCAAAGTCCCGGATCCGGAGCCCCGATCTGCGCTCCTTCTAACATTAAAAAAAAATGTTATTATGATTGAATATAATCGTGTCTTTTTTACCAAAGGTATATCCACATCAATATTATTACTGCTCTTTTCCAATACCCTATCATTGCCACGTACCTATTTACACATGTGCAGAGAGGGACAAATAAAGGCTAAACATCGTATCAAATGATGTCAGCACCGAGCGAGGATTGAACCCAGCACCTCTCGTTAAGAATGTTCACTTTATACCACAGTGCTTCCATTAGTATTAGAGTTATAACTTAACGTTTGTTTGTGTGTGTTTATATTCATTGTTATGTTTTGGGGTGTATTAGTAGTGTTTCTTTAACAAAAATAGTCTAAATATCTCGAGGCGTTCATGTAAAGTTGACAAATTTTTAGCATATCCAATTTAATCAAAAAATGCCAGCAGTGGGTATTATTTATTCGACTTATCTTCAAATTTGATCATGTTTTAAGGCTCGTTCAGGTTCATATACGTCGGTTTTTTTTATACATATATATGTATATATTTTTTAACGTATAAACGAATGGCAACTGCGCGAAAAATTTATTTTTTTGTTTCATGTATTCGTTCTGCTGTGTTATAAGATACTACAGAAATATGACGAGTATTATACTTTACATCACCAGGGGGGTGTTTCACAAAGACTAAGATCGACTTCAAGTTGGACTTAACTATGGCAGGGCGTTCATGCCAATGTTTGCTCTCACCATTTACTGGCATTGGTCTCTGAATGGACGTATAAATCGTGGTCACAAATCTACAGCATTTACATTTTTTGATAGTTCATTATTGAAGGAACAAATATTATATAAAGATCATAATCGAGAGACCAACAGTGAGAGCAAATAGTGGCATGAATGGCCTGCCATAGTTAAGTCCAACTTAAAGTCGATCTTAGTCTTTGTGAAACACTTCCTTGTAGTTGTACTCGATCATCATAGACAAAAACAGCCGCAGTTTGCTGTATCATATCTGAACAAACCTTTACACTTGAGTCATCATAAAAAGTAAAACAAATACGGTTTACCGCGTCATGTCTGTACTAAGCTTAATTTTGTAATAAGCGATCAATGGGATATCACATACCTTATTCCAAAGTTTTTAAGCTGTGGCTGTAACGATTCAGTAAGACCCTCCATCGCAAACTTGGACGCATTGTACATATCCATGTAAGGCAAAGCTTCAGAGAGAGCGAGAGAGAGAGAAAGAGAGAGAAAGAAATTATTTGTTAACACAAAGACTTCCGAGAAATCAGCTCAAGGGCAATTTCAATTTTCAATACCCTTTTGTATCACTTATACAAATCAGGTTCGGATTACGTATTATGCCTTCTCATGTTTGCAAACCAAATCGACCTTTGATATTCGGCAACCATTAAACCCAACTCGAACCCTTTGTTGATTTTACGAGTTATGCAATCACAAAACTAATACACCATGTGGCATAGCGGCTACGAGTGAGCTATCTAGTGAGCTCTCCAAAAAGGGGTCGGAGCCTCGGAGGTGTTTCATCAAATTTTAAAATTGATCTTATAATCGATTTTTAGGATTGGTCTGGTTTGGTTTTCTGCATAAGAAAACCATATACAAGTACATACATATAAACATAAACAAACAATTATCAAAAAGTATACGACTGGATAGCTCTATTCAGAACCATTTAAAGGTATAGACCAATTTTGGAAACGCCCCTCCCTCAAAAAAATGAAATGGAAGCTCTCATTACCAATCATGTGAAAGAATATGTTTTGACTAATACGTGATGATACAAATTTTGCCAGGAAAGTCGGGAAACCGCCAACTAATTGATATATTTGGTAAATTATGATATCTATTGGGACCAAACAGATATCGCGCACGTGGTCGCGTAGTCCCATATACATCTTTCTGTGTACAGTTCTTGCAACTTTACCAAGACTGGGCCAGATTTCTTATCATTTTGATGATTCCAGAACCTTGCAGTACACACCAAATATGCTAGATGATCAACCTTTTTTGATCGATTCCACAACGTTTCTTTCACAATGCAATCGCATGACCAGAACTGGTCTTTCTCTTTAAAATAATGGCTCTGTTTTTCCTAAATGTACAGCAAGAGAGAAGGACCAAAAGAAAATAACACAAAATATTATATAATATTAATATCATTATTCCATAGACATATACATGTAGTATACATACATATTGGAAATCGAAATCGATTTTAGTTGATGAAACACCCCCATAAATCTCACGCGAACGACATTATAGGTCTACTGGCCTGTCGTTCTCATGGACATGGGCTAGCAGGAGTAAATCTAAAGAGGACAAAATGTAGCTAGAATTATAAACTACTCGCACTCACCGAGATGTCCAACAACACTACTGATATTCACGATGCGACCAGATTTCTGTTTCTTCATGATCGGCATCGCTGCTCGTATCAACCGCACCGTGCCAAAATAGTTGGTGTCAAACATACTCTTAGCTTTCTCCATACTCATCGCTTCCAGCGGCCCGAAGAAACCAAAACCAGCGTTATTTACTGTGAAAAGAAAATGAAAGGAGGAGGAAGGGAGAAATAAAGAAAACAATAAGAAACAACGAAAGAAAATTGATGAAAGAACGAAAGAAATTTGATGAAAATAAATAAAGAAAAAAGACAGAATGGAAGAAAAAGAGAAAATTTGAATAAAATAAAGGAAGGAACAAAGAAAGATATAAGGATTTCAAACGGTTTTAACATGTTTCGTTTCAATGCGGTGTGAGCCCACTGAAAAGATCCGATATGGTCATAAAACATCTAAAATAATAATCTCGATTTGCTAAACAAAATGTCTTTAAGTATGTTTTTAAGGCGATTTCCCCGCCATATCCGGAGCCTGTATATAAAGAGAAAATACGCCGAAAGTTACACGATGCATACAAGTTTGTTGAAGTGCTTATACTGACAATGCAATAGATTTGTATATATATTCTTAGTTTGCATGCACAAACCCTTGTCAGTCAATGTATGTAACTGTGCCTGCAATGTGAGACTATGAGACGGCATACTGCATGGGCTATGTAGTTCAGCTGCTTCAGACACATGCAGCCAGAGACTCACAGACCAAGGCTTCTTGAACTGTGGTAAATAGTCAAATTAGAGTCTGAATAGGCTATACACTCACCCAGGACGTCGACACTCCCGTGTTTCCCCATAATGAACTCGAAGATGCTCTTGACATGATCATCGACGGTGACGTCGAGCTGGCGAACGTAGAGCGTCTTGTCGAGGGCATCGCCCGCCGCCTTCTCGAGGGCTTCCTTCTTGGCCAGGTTTCTCATGGTGGCATAGACCAGGTACTTCTTGTCTGGGTCCTGGGCCAGCCTGACGGCTAGGGCCAGACCGATACCGGTCGAACAGCCGGAGATGAGTACGACAAGAGAAGCCATGATGTTCCTGAGAGGATGGAGAAATGTCAGGATAATTGCAAGGTTATAATCCGTGGCGGAAAATGCCCTATTAACCCAATCGACCCCGCACCCAATTAAACGCTCAGCATAACCCTTATCCTAACCTAACTAAAGCCCAATCCCAACCCCACCCTTAATCGTAAGGCCTTTATAACATGACGAAACTTTCGAGTCTGATGCAATATTATCAGAGGAGCAAAAATAATAATTTGTCAGATCACGGACGCATCGCGAAGGAGTTACAGTCGCGATCGTATCGCAAAAATCGCTAATAGTAATAACAGTGAGTTAGATATCAATCGCAAAGCTTTAGAGAAGAAATGGGAGATGGTTACTTTGTGCCGATTCATTGGAAGAAATTGTGATCGATTTTGATCCAATGCAACATTTTCTTTTAAATATCTTGATGATAATTCTTTGTAACCGTCTGCGTACAAAGTGTCATTAGCATAAGACTCCATTTTTTATAAGCTAGAATTCTTACAAATTTACTAGTGTTGTAACCAAACCTTGTTAATATAGTTGAACTCTTTCAGTGAATTACATGACATGGCACGATTGCATTCAGCTGAACTAGAACAAACTATACCTAAATTATACTGAAGCCTCCATGTATGATAAGAAACAAAAGACAACCAAAAATACAAAAAGATACGGATACTTACAAAATGATGTTGCGTCGACGGTCAGCTTCTAGAATGGACTGTAAATCAAAGCCGTCAGTGTAAGATCAGCGTTATAAAGCAAATGCATCCACAGTGAAGGGTTATTTGCATTCATGACTTTGTGTTTACGAGTTACGTAATTATGAACGTTCTCGAACTAAAAGATAAGATTTGAGTTTGTTCTACAGCTTTGTTTTGCCCCGCCGTTAAAGTTACAAAAAACACCCCAAAAAGGTGGGACACGAATCAAGAGGCAGGACTTTTTACTCTGTAACTTTGTAAAGAAGATTTATGGTTGCCCCTCCATTTTTTTTAACATTATAATGTAATACTTATGCGGAGTTTTATATGCACTTAATCAGTTAACAAAAGAGTTTCTGAACGGGGCCAACCTAAGGGTGAACTGGGACATTAATTGTTAGGGGTACACTATAGGACAGTCAGGGAGAAGTGGGACAAATTCTTACAAATGCTAAAATCACAATTTTTAGAGGGGATTGTCCCAAAGTAAGTGCTTGAAATACCAAAGGTAATAAATCACTTTAAAATAGCCAACGTTTGCAGTCACTTCTTAAAGCCCCTCTGCACTAGTTTGGCATGGAGGGATTAGACCCCCTGCGAGGTCACTGGCAGGTGGTTATCTCATCAAATCAGCTCTCAATTAACATCAGAAAAGGGCATCATGGGGGATCAACGGGTACCGCTTAGGCATTATTGACTGTATAGAGGGCACAAGTAGCTATAATTATAAGTAGTGCAGTTGGGGCTTTAAACTGTTTGTTGTTTTCTAAATATCGCACAAAGCTGTAGATAGTATTTTAAGAGTTTAAAGGGATTATAATTCTCTTTTATGTGTGATTGCATTCGTTCGTCCATATAGAGGTTGACATGATGCAAATTCAAGGTAATATTGATTGTTGGTATTTAAATGACAGAAAATAGAATTCCATTGAATACTGCTCATTTTGTTTATTTATTTTCATTTCCTATAAATACATGAACCATATTAAATGCTATGCAAAACTTATAAAAAAAACATTATAACATATGAAATAAAGACCAATCATTACAAAAATTAAAACCTTTGAAGGAGAAAAAGTAGAATATTTACAATGGAAACTTGATCTATATTCTTTTGAAATGGAGAGATCAACTCAAAAGCATGCAGAGCTTGTAAACTGTGGACCGCTCAGATAATAATAACTTAGAAACGCTAAAGCATCTAAACAAAACAAAACACAATAATGACAAAGCGGCCAACAGACCCAATCAGGGGTCTCAGTCAAATAATAATACTGTAAGCATGTGTGACCAAGAAAACGCTTAAAAAGGGTGTTTTGTTTTAGATTGGAAGATGTTAAAAAACGTCAATTTTCAAGAAAAGGGTACTTTTCTAGATCCCGACTCCGAATTGATAGCTGGTCGGGAAACCGGCTGTCTATAACTTTCGGTTACGTCAGCTTGATAATGTAAAAAAAAACAAAAAGAAGCCAGTATGCTTCGCGTACCAGCATGTGACATGCTTGTTTACGACAACAATATGGTCAATATGGTCACGTTTCTGCCACTCTAGCTGCATCTAAATGGTGATGCACAGCGATAAAGATGTGTCAGCTTCCGGGTCAGCTAAATTCCCGAGGCTTTATCCCGGGGCTTTCTACTCACGGCTCACCATACTACTCGCTCCCTGCCTGGCCTTGTCGACTTTTAACACGGAATTTCAGGCAATGTATGCCATTAAATCGTGTTAACTTGTGTTAAAAATAACCAAATATATATTTTTTTAAATAGCAATTTATAGATTGAATCGTCTCCTCCTCAAAAACTATGATTCAATTTCACTTCACCTTATTTGCTCACTCTATGCATTCCGGACATGATTTTATTTTGATGAAAAATGCAGCGTTTGAAAAAGAATTAAGGAATCAGATGTAGCTTCACTATGGCTTGTAACGAAGACACCATTGTACATTTAGATGCATACATGCATTTCATCAAAATAAAACCATGTCCGAAATGTAGAGTGAAGCAACAGATCAAACAGTTAGAATAACACTGGTGAAGTAAGGGAAATAAGTGAAGAGGAGACGACGAAACAAGCACTAAACACGTGTGCATTGTTATGGGACATCGTTTGATTATACTGATTTGGTCCCTTGTGTGACGTCACAAATCCCGGCAGTGTTCGGAGAGCTCTTCAAGTGCGAAAGTGGGGCTGTTTTTTTACCGTTTTAAAATTGATAATAATCGTTACTTTGAATGTTTCCAAACGGAAAATGTCGATAACCTGGTTCGATTTAACCTTCCCTTATGCAATGATACAAATTAAATCAATATTTAAAATCAATCAATGTCTACTTTAAGACATGTTCAGATACGGTTTTCTTTTCTTCGTAATGAATGGCAACTGCGCGCGACGAAGGACTTGCTTTTAAAAGGTACACAATGATTCACACAGGGGTAAGATGAGCCACACAATGGTTTAGCCAGGGCTCAACTTGGCCCAACGGATAGTCCAATCTTACCCTACACACGCCATTTTGACAACTTGACATAGGGTTTTTTTTCAGTTCAATGATGCACAACTTTCTTATCATTCTGCCCCCATGTGACAAAGATAGTTCCAGCGATGTAAATTGATGTCCTGAGGGTGCAAACCAGTTTTCACTTCATACAGTTTCCTAGTAACAATTAAGGGGTGGCTCCAGGGGGGGGGCCGGGCCCTCCCTAGAAAAAAGAAGATGGGCCCCCTCCCACTTGTGCTCACTACCCCCCACTGAGCGGAAAATCGGCCGGCACGGTTTTCAAATTTTCGCACGAAGTGGGCCCCTTTTCGGCCCTCCCTTGCCGCCGGCTGGATCCGCCCCTGCTATGGGGCCCCGTAGCACAAAGCTTAGCGAATGATCGTACGACTTTTGAATTTTGCAATTGATTGCACTGAACATTGTGTGCAGTCAGTCGTAACAATCAATTGCTAAGCTTTGTGTTATGGTGCCCAGGTCCGGATGGACGAGACCAGCGGCTGGGCAGAAGTGGCTGCCACACCGGCGTATAGGACGTGGGTGGATGACGAGTGAAATGGCATTTCCAGAGCGCCTTTTGCGATGTTTCGTAGGACCTACAGGAAATGAGCTTCCTGTAGACCATCGGACTACATGTCCCCCATATTTTAGACCGATGTAGTAAAATGGATTTTGTCATGCTATCATCACAGCTTTCAGCAATTTTGATGTTGTTTGTATATTTACAAACGATTTTTTAAAAGACCTTATAGCGTACAATTATCCCAAGATATTTGATTTTTTAAAAACATTTTCAAGAATAAATCCGAGTACATATTGTTTAAACGTTTACGAAGTTACCGAGGGTAGGTCATTCATTACAATTACTCCCGAACATTGTGATGTGTATTATTTATTTTATAACATGTTGACTTGGATCCTTAGTCGTTTCATAAAATCAAATGTAATGCGGAGTAAGAACTGTTCAGGGCCCTGTTTTATCAAAGTTGTTATCAATAACAAGCTGCATCAACTGTAATAAGCTACTGAAATCATTGCATCTGATTGGCTGAGAGAAAATTTGCCATAGAAATTTAGCATTTGTTATTGATAACAAGTTTTATTAAACAGGGCCCAGATCTAATTTGTTTATTGAAACGATTTCTATTAACCTTTCTGCATAGTCTTTTGACATTTTTGCTGAGCGTAAAATTGCTTGTACAGTGTATTGCATTTTTATATAGCTTTCTTTCGTTTTCCGTTTCTATTCCTGTATTGTATAGATGGTATCAATGATTTTGTGTGTATATTAAGTATTATGTCTAATCATTGTTAGAACAATTATTAATATCATAATCATTATAACTATTATCATTATTATCATAAATATTTTCATTTTTGTTTACAATAAGGAAAGGGAAATGCTTTGAATGGCTTTAGAATAATCTTAGAATTAAAAAAAAAAGTTATATTTTTTATATTTGTTATATCATATATTTCATGGGTGGAAATGATTTGAATTGAATTATTAAAAGAAGAACAATACCGCTATCGCAACTACTTTCGAGATATTAACCTAAGGCAATTCCAATATCCTTGAGCGTCGCCTATTGAAATGTGTGAACATGACAATGACCTATTACGTAATCCGAACATGATTTCTATGTGACATAGAATAGGATACTGAAATTGCCCTTGTGGTGATCTTTCGAAGGTAGTTGCGTTCGAGTTGAATGCAAATATTGCAATCGTTGTAACATGAACAGACTTGTTGTAATACGTACAGGGGGGTGTTTCACAAAGACTAAGATTTACTTTCAGATGGACTTAACTATGGCAGGCCATTCATGCCACAGTTTGCTCTCACCATTATGATCTTTAAATAATATTTTTCCTTCAATAATGAATTATCCAAAACTGTAAATTCAGTAGATATGTGACCATGATTTATACGTCCATTGAGAGACCAATGCCAGTAAACGTAGAGAGCAAACAGTGGCATGAATGGCCTGCCATAGTTAAGTCCAACTTAAAGTCGATCTTAGTCTTTGTGAAACACCCCCTGATTATGTAAACAGTTTAATTTCACAGTATGTTTTGAGGCACATATATATGATATTGTATTATTGTTATCTGCAAATATTTTATTCGTACAGCCTTAGTGAGACTGGTGTGTGTACAACTACAACTGTAAGAACAAGGACTGGTAGGAGGCTACTTAATATTTTGTTTATCTGCAATCTACATAAGGCCAAATAACAAAAACGAAGTGTTTCTCGTCCCCGCCCGCCTCCTTTTTGGCCGCCGCCTCCTTTTTTAATACTATTTACTATTCAGACTAAAAAGCCCCCAATATAATATAATATATATAAATTTTGTTTAAATGGCTTCTAAAGTGATACACATCATTTATTTTGCCATACATTGCATCATTATACCCACATAGCACATTATCTGTGAATTAATAGGCTTGGCCAGCTATAATTAGCATGGCAGCTATCTTGGAAAAAACGGGGAAAATTGCAAAATAGTAAATCGCAATGCCCTGCCTCCTCCTTTTATTGTTTAAGTCCGGAAGAGAAACACGTTATTTTTGTTATTTGGCCTTATTCTGTATCAGTGTAACACAGTCATGATTATGTATAGTGTGTTAATTTAGCGTAAATCTGTACACAAATTTAATTTCTTGCTTAGTCGTACGTGGCAATAAATATAATATGAATATAAAACATACCTTATCGCTACAAGTGCCTCATTCCGTCTTCCTAAACCTGCTCTATTTATCAAATGCTGTCGTAAAACTGAAATTCACCTTTCTTGATATCTGACATTCGCCAGTTAGGACAGGTGGTTTGGAACATCAACCATTACTAAATATTATCATTCGAAAATGTACTCACTCCAAACAATGGAAATACATTGGACAAAATATCAATTCCATTTCATGTAAAACAAGGGTAGAACACGGAGATATTTAGATCTTGACTTGAAACAAAAACACAAACGTATTACTCAACCCAATCAGGGCCTTTTAACACAAAGAATAGCAATTGATTGTGCGATTGATGGGCGATTTCTAACTTATCTTTGTGTTAGGGGGCCCTGAAAGTTTTGCCAATGAATGATCGGAATACCTAATATAATGAGATATGATATTTAACCACCTCGTCATCTGAATAACTCAATATCTCCCCTCCTAGGACACATAATTCATAATTTACATCGTACGCTAGAAAAGCACAATCTACACTTCATGTCCCTAGAAATCTTATCTTAACAAAAAGACATACAAACAGATCGACCCACAATAGAATGTTACATTTGGAATCAACATACACAAAAGGCTCAAACACCTCTAACAAAAGGTGGCGCTATAACAAAAATACATAGGTTGATAAAGAGTATCTTTGTAACAATTTAGGACAATCTATGATTGGAAACTCATTTCGTTTTCACTAAATCAATTACGATGAAGAAAAATTCACTTGGTATCATTTTCTTTTGATTTGTGAACTGGTCAAGCAACTATAAAAGTAGCGCCCTGATACTTTGCTAGATCAAATCAGCAGTCAATTGGCTTCCTTCGAAACATCAGGAAATCGCGTTGGGTCGGTTGGTCGCTTTACCCGACCATTTATTCACGAAAATGTCGGGGTTAATGTGTGTGAAATAAATCCCTCTCATCTTCAAATGGTCTGGTACAATTTACCCGACACTTTGTGAAATCCTACGACAAAGTAAGAAAGGTCGCGTCCTAAATGTGCATCTCCTCATGGTCTTCCGTTTTCGTTTCACGAAAGGTAGTGTAACGCGACCACCCGACCGGACGCGATGACCCGATGATTCAAGTAAGCCTCTGGACACGGGATAATGTAAGGAACTGACCACTTTGTTTAAGGGCCTAACAAATAACCCTTCTTCTATAATTTGGGAGGCTTTTTCACAATTCCCACAAAATTTTCAAAGACTAAAGAAATAGAACTCATTTGTCAGGTTTTCCCTCATTTCCAGGATAGCTGTGAATCCTCTTCCAAATGATAAATCCTGGGGTTTTCTTTAACCATTAGGTTTTAAAGCTATGTGTCCTTCAGTAGGTCCTGGGATTCGGTTTGTTCTTTGTCGTCTGCTCGTACTTCAAATTGAGCAGGTCAGTGATCGTAGTCGGAGGGTACTTGTTGGACTGGTCGATGCACTCGATGACGACTTCGTTGTCGGGGTTTCCGAAGAAAGCGATGGACTGTCGGTCATGGTCGATCTGATCCGCAGGAACCATTACGCGGTGTTTCTGGTTAAAGGTAATACGAAGTTTTGGTATGGGGTCATGAATTTAGTTCAAATGAATATATTGGAAGCATATGCGATTTTACAATATTCAATGATCGTTGTCGCGGTTTAAATCGAGTCTAAAGTGATGAAATCGGAAATAATAAACTCTTTATGTTGTATATATAGCTCCCTCTCAAGACCGATATTACTTTAGCTTTAAAACAATGTTTCTTGACTACAATCGACCGATTTGCTATTCCAGTTTGGAAATTATATATCAGAACTGCATATTCTGAGATTTTTATGGTCGCAGCTACCATGGAATGGCCTATAGGCGTTATTTGAAATAGTTGAAATTTACCGGGAGCACCGGTAAATTTTGATTATTCAATTTTCTCAAAAGCAGAATTGTTTCAGGGGCTAAATTTTCTAGTGCTTATAAAACATCCCCAAGGGCATCCACATATATCACAATTTTAAAGAATTACTATCCATCCAATTTTCAAAATTTCCCAAAACTTTGCATTACCTTTAAGAATGAAGACAATGGAAATGTCTTATGCGGAATCAACTCGAGGGCATTTTCAAACTCTTCTGTGTATCCCAAAGAACCATATTTGGATGAGGCCTACGTAATACGTCGTGGTAATATGTTTGCATATTAACCTATAACAGTGCAGTGTTAAAGTTCAGGTAAGGTTGATTTTTATTAAAGTCTTAAACATCGTTTTCGGAAAAAAATAATGTCCTATGCGATTTGTGTGTGGAGTCTTACAGTAAGGATTAAAGGGCATTTTTAAAGAAGGTATTTCTGGTAGCGAAAAGGAAATTGAGAGAAACTTGTTCACCTGGGATAGTGGAAAAAGACGAGAGAGAGAGAGAGAGATTTGTGAGGGGGGGGGGGAGGTTGGAAGGGGTGAGAGCTTAAATTTCTATCATGAAATGCATTGTCGTCATGCAAAGGGAAAGGTCACTGAATCAAACGTTATTGAGCCAAACCACAACATTTGGAATGATTGCCGCGAAAGGGTTTGATAATTTGGCAACAGTACCTCCTGAGTTTTTTCATAATTATACATTCTCCCGTTTTAACCCGCAACTATTGCCAATGCTAATAATATACTTACACAAGCAACGAGTTTGTCCGAAGTCCACATCTGCATGATTTCACCTATGTTTACAACCACAGTGCCCTCTATCGGGGACGCAGGAATCCATTTGCCATGAATGTTCCTCACCTGTGCAAAAAAAAAATGTTGTAAAGCGACACTGAACTGATGAACATTCTGCCTTTGTGTACCGTTTGTTGCACAGCGCCATCTCATGGTCAACTGGCCAACATTGCGTAACCCTAACTAATTTTCGCTTTGCAGACAGAGGACACATCATCCTCACCATCATCCTCACCATCATCCTCACCATCATCCTCACCATCACCACTATCATCACCTTCATCATCAATATCACCATCATAACCATAACCATCACCATCACATCACAATCATCATCATCATCATCACATCATCCTCACCATCATCCTCATCCTCACCATCATCCTCACCATCATCCTTACCATCATCAACATCATCCTCACCATCATCATCATCACATCATCCTCACCATCATCATCACCATCATCCTCACCATCACATCATCATCATCATCACCATCATCATCATCATCATCATCATCATCATCATCATCATCATCATCATCATCATCATCCTCACCATCATCCTCACCATCATCCTCACCGTCATCATCAACATCATCCTCACCATCATCATTACCATCATCCTCACCATCATCATCACCATCATCCTCACCATCATCATCACCATCATTCTCACCATCATCCTCACCATCATCACCATCACCACTATCATCACCTTCATCATCAATATCACCATCATAATCATAACCATCACCATCACATCACAATCATCATCATCATCATCATCATCATCCTCACCTTCATCCTCACCATCATCATCAACCTCATCCTCACCATCATCATCACCATCATCCTCACCATCATCATCACCATCATCCTCACCATCACATCACAATCATCATCATCATCATCATCACCATCATCATCATCATCATCACATCATCAGCATCATCATCATCATCCTCACCATCATCCTCACCATCATCCTCACCATCATCCTCACCATCATCCTCACCATCATCATCAACATCATCCTCACCATCATCATCACCATCATCCTCACCATCATCCTCACCATCATCATCACCATCACCACTATCATCACCTTCATCATCAATATCACCATCACAATCATAACCATCACCATCACATCACAATCATCATCATCATCATCACATCATCATCATCATCATCATTATCATCAACAACCACAGAAATCTTGATCCACCCCTTATTCATTCATGCATACCTCTAGTCCTGGTTGTTTGTCCTGGAACAGAAGAGTAATCCCGCCGTAGTCGCAGTGCTCCCCGCATCGGACCTGATTTTCTTTGATCTTGACGTTGGCCAGGGAGGGGTAATAGAGGGTACGGAGTGTGGTCTGGCTCTGTTTCGTTCCTATCAACTTGTGTCTCTCCACAAAATAAAATGGGTCCTAGGGAGAGAATATTATCATCATCATCATAAGTATTACTTCTATTATTATTATTACTTTTATTATTATTATCAATTCTATTATCATTATTATTATTATTATCATTATCATTATTATTATCAATTCCATTATCATTTTTAGTATTGATATTATTATTAGTATTGTCACGATCATCATTATCATCATCATTTTATTTATTGTTATTATCAATATCATTTTCAATATCATTATTATTATTATAATCATTATTATTATTATTACTATCATTATTATCATTGTTATTACTAATACAACGTCTTCTACTACTACTACTACTACTACTACTACTACTACTACTGCTACTACTAGTATTACTACTTTTATCATTTATTACTATGATTATAAATACTAAAACAATTCAGGCTCATATACATAGAGATGGGACAGTTAACTTATACGGGATCCTCGAATTATACAGGCAGCAAGTACATCATGTGTATTGCCCTATTTCAAAAGGCAAATATTAACATCTTAAATCTGGAGGCGTCCTCATTAGGTATGTGTATGCGTCCTCTAGTGGCATCGCTCGCACAATAGCGACAAAACGCTATTTCTGAAAGTAGCGTTAAGTCACTATTGAAAACCTACCTCTAGTTTGAGTCCCCTTGCCATGATCTCTAGCACTCTGTTATGAAGAGGAATGGCGGTATTGAAGAAGTCTGACATGGATTTTTGAAATTCTGACAACTTTTTTTCTGGATACATCTGAGAACACAAATACCAAGTAGATTTGTCCGTGATATATCATTTGTTATTTAATGTGCATTATGTTTAATATATACATGTATTATATATCAAATGTTATATATTAAATAGTATGTATTATATATCATATATTATTTATTAAATATTATATATTATTTATTATGTACTATATATTCTGTTTTATATATTGTTTTTCATATACTAAGTATTATATTCTGTAATATTAGAACATGGTTCTGTCAGTACTGTGAGCCATTTTTAAAACTTGAAGTTCTATACCAACACAACATAATCAAATTAGTACTTGATTATCTAAAAAAATCTATATATCTACAGCGTTTTTTTCTGTTTCAAGCACTGAAACACGTTTCAGAGGCGGACCCATAAATCTCTAGTAGAAAGGGGGATGGGGGTACAAGTCCGGAATAACTATCAAAAGCGGGAAAAAAGGATTAACATACTTTCTGAGTGCCTTTCTAGTCCTCTTAAACACAAACAGACAATCAAACAGACAAACCAACAGAACACCTCATTTCTTATCTTTTTGGGTCTAAATGTGAGTTTTTAGACCGTTTGGAAAATTGGAACTGACATAATCTTTCTCACCTCAGGACTATCGGAAGTTGGACAATAGTTGAAACATTCCTTGAGATCCTTGTACGGCATCTCTGGGTTCAACCTGCCCATTTGAATACACAAACATCATAGATTGAAGGATGGATAGATAGATAGATATATAGATATGTAGCAAGATAGATATATAGGTATGAAGTCAAGATCTTGGCCGTTTTAATTTTAAAAATCTCCACCAAGGTAATGCCCCCCCCTCCCCTACTTACTCGCTGCCAGCCGAAGATGGCGTAATAGGCGTATGAGTTCGAGGAAATTCGATCATAGTTAGGGGAATATTATTGAGGTACATATAAGAATAGGACTAATAGGTAGGTAGATAGATAAATAGATAAATAGATAAAAAGATAGATGTATAGATATAAAGGTACATAGATAGGTAGATAGATAGAAAGGTAGATAGAAAGCTAGATAGATAGAAAGCTAGATAGATATAGGTAGAGAGTTTGCATATATAGATGAAGAAATAGAGAAATAAAGAAATCTGAACATAATTATATAACTAAATGAATAATTAAGTAAATATAGAAAACCAAAATGAAATAAATAAACACAAAATTAAAGCGAGCAAGCAAGCAATCACTCTGTCACAGAATCAATCAATCAAGTATTAATCAATCAATAAATAACTAAGTTGTAGATCAATAGATTACTAAGTAGATAAATAAATAAATAGATATATAATAAATAGATGAATACAAGCGATAATTAACAAAACAAGGCTAAATATATTGCGGGAAAGAGACAATCGCCCCTCCCCCACTGATCGCAACTCATTATAATACAGGTCCCATAAGGAACTCAAAATTCCCATTGATAACTGGCTGTACACGCTACATGTATGTCCTGTCGCGTCATGTTAACTGGGTGTAGAAATATATGCGATGATATTACTTTAGAAAAGAAAGGAAGCAAAATAAAAAAGGCTGTTAAAAATGGCAATTGTATATCATACCCTTCTTTCTCCATCTGACTGTAACCATGGAAACAATGCTCTGCCCCGACACACTTCATCTTCTCATCGAGAGGCAAAGAGAAGAACGTCTTGGAATAGGCGAAGGCATCATTTATCTATAGGTGAAGGAGACATCGGAGAATGTATAACACTTCAATTAATACAAAATGTCACGCAAATGTCGCTCGTTTCGCTCGATCACATATAAAAAAGAATATGGTTCCGCTGCGTTACGTTTTTACGTTTTCCCTTACACGTTTAAAAAATAAAAAATAAAACACTGCGGCTTTTTGCGGCGCCATATCTAGTAAGCCTTAATGGTTTTCTCGCTGAACTATGTGGATTACGGTATTGCGGTCAAATATTGTGACCCTCCTGAACAAAGGAACGGATACACCATTGCACAATGACTGAAGAATATATATGTTTTGTTTGCATTTACTTTTTTTAATGGAGGAACAGGCTAAACCTCTGCCCAATTATACCTATCATAAATCATTACACTCATTTTTCATTCTAAAGGTGTTCAACGTATTCCGTTCACTCCCTACAAAGGCGTAACCACAGGAGACATCTACCCCCCCCCCTAATTTTTTGGTGAAAAACATAAGGAAAAAAACAGGAATGCGAGAGAGGGGGGTGTCCATAAGATGCAGATCCCTTTCCAAACCCTTTCTTAATCAATAACCTTGTTAATTCACATTTTAATCCAACTAGTATTGCGCCTCCCCCTTCTCCTCGCCCTCACCAAGAAGCCAGTGCCCCCATAGTGGCTGGGCATTCAGTAGGCCTACGCCCCGATTTTGTAAATGAGTGTGCTGCAAGATGGCTCAGTGGTAGTGCAGTGGTCTCCTAAGCGAGAGGTCCCGGGTTCAAAACCAAGTCGATGCGCTAGTGCCCTTTGGTAAGGCATATCACCATTACCAAGTCCCTCGGAGGGGTCTAAAAGCCGTCGGTCCCCTGGTTGCTTACTTATAAACATATACATATGCTTTCTTATCAGTCAGGTAAAACAAACAAACACATCTTCTATAACGGCGTGTGTATAGTGATCTATACTGTAACGTGCCCGGCCATAATAAAATATTGACAGCAACAAAATAACTTAAAGGTAAAGACCAGTTTTGGAAACGCCCCTCTCAGAAAAATGAAATGGAAGCTCTCATTACCAATCATGTGAAAGAATATGTTTTGACTAATACGTGATGATACAAATTTTGCCGGGAAAGTCGGGAAACCGCCTACTAATTGATATATTTGGTAAATTATTATATCTATTGGGACTAAATAGATATCGCGCACGTGGTCGCGTAGTCCCATATACATCTTTATGTGTACAGTGCTTGTAACTTTACCAAGACTGGGCCAAATTTCTTATCTTTTAATGATTTCAGAACCTTGCAGTACACACCAATACTTATATGCTAGATGATCAACCTTTTCTGATCGATTCCACAACGTTTCTTTCACAATGCAATCGCATGACCAGAACAGTACTGGTCTTTATCTTTAAAAGGACACTTATTTTGGATTACCTTTTGAGCTGGAATTCCGAAGTTCTTCAGGTACATGAAACCGATGGTAGTGAGAGCTTGAAGCACATCATCAATGAGCTTCTGAAATCCTTCAGGATGTGGACTTTCCCGATCCAAACTGTAAGCTGAAAAATCTATGATAGGTACAGCATCCACCATGATGGCTGGCTTAAAAAAAAAAAAAAAAAAAAAAAAATTATTCTTGTAAATTTTTATAATTTACATTCATGTAGTCTATAATATGCAAACAAATTATGATACACATGGACAATTTCCGCTTTATGCATTTTGACTGTGTGGTTAGAAAGCTCCTCCAAATCCTTGATATAATCAATTCTTCTTCTTTCAGTCAGGTGGCGCTAACTGCGCTGCTGTGGCCATCACAAGTTTATGCCATCCTTCTCTGTCTGCTGTTGCTCTCGTTGCCTCCGACAGCTTTTTCCCTGTCCATAATTTAGTGGATGTCTTTCAACCAGGAAATAGCAGGTCTGCCTCTTCTTCGCTGGGCTTCCACTGTTCCTGTCATGAGGGACTTTCCAAGACCATCTCGCCCAACTACATGGCCAAAAAAATGCAGTTTCCTTCTGGCAATACTCTTTCGGAGCAACATCTCACTAGTTGTGTATGTGTGTGTGTGAGAGAGAATGGAACGGATAGTGTTTAAACACACAGCTTTCAAACAAGCCTTCAGTGAAAACATCAACAACATCATCAGCCCCGACTCCACGGCAAACCCAAAACGATTCTCTGGAGTTTCATCAACAGTAAAAGTAACGAGATTACTGGAGTAGCCCCTCTAAAAGACATCAATGGGAATACACATTCAGACAACAAGGATAAGACCAACATACTGAATCTCCAGTTTACCTCAGTATTTAACAGGAATGAAGACATGTCAGCCATGAAGGATAAAGGACCAAGTCCATTCCCAGACATGGATGAAATCCGGATCTCACCAGCTGGTGTCTACAAACTGCTTTCTTCTCTCCAGATACATAAAGCTACTGGACCAGACAAACTTACTGCACAACTACTAAAGGAGCTGTCATTACAAATAACTCCAGTATATGCTATATTCCAGAGGACTGGAAGAAGGCAGACGTAGTTCCCATCTTTAAGAAGGGAGAGCGGTGCCAAGCAGTCAACTCCAGGCCTGTGTCACTGACATCTATTGTCTGCAAGACATTGTAACACATCGTATGCAGCAGTATCCTTGAGCATCTTGATAACTTTCACATTCTGTCAGAGTGTCAGATGCTTAACATGGATTCCGGAAGAGACGGTCTTGCACATCCCAACTTCTCCTCACTATTCTAGATCTTTCCAGTGGAATTGACTCAAGAGACCAGATAGATGTGATCCCGTTTGACCTATCAAAGGCTTTTGACCAGATCCCACATGGAAGACTCCTCCATAAGATCCACTACTATGGAATCCGAGGTGATACCCACAGCTGGAGTGAGGTACTCCTTACAATAATTATATTTGCTTATATAGCGCCTAACACTTACTTTAGCAGAAGTCTCTAAGCGCTCTACAATAATGCAGCATAATTACCCTGGTTTTAGCAGTGCAGCTGTCACGCGCTCTGCGTTTCAAGGAATAAATTCCTACCAGGTCCCCATTTACCTCACCTGGGTGGAGTGTGGCAAATGTTGATCAATGTCTTGCCAAAGGACATTAGTGCCGCGGCGGGACTCGAACCGCGGACCTTGTGATCGACAGTCCGGCGACGTATCCACTCGACCACGACACCTCATCAAGCCGCTCACATTGCTTCCGTCCTGTCAGGTGTTCCACAAGGCAGTATCGTCGGGCCCCTTCTCTTCCTGTTGTTCATCAACGATCTTCCTAACTGCATATCAGCCCAGTCTACGGTGAAATTGTTCGCAGATGACTGCATATTGTACAGGAAGGTGAAAAGTGCAGATGATGCGGAATGCCTGCAGAATGACTTAGATGCACTCCAAGAATGGGAAGCAGACTGGCTATATGCAATTCCTTCCTAAAAAATGCCAGGTTATATGCAATATGTCTCTAGTAAAAGGCAGACATCCAAAGCTTCTTTTCCTTACTACATGCATTTATGGAGAGCAGCTACATGTAACGGAAACTGCAAAGTACTTAGGGGTCGGCGTCTAGAGCAACCAGAAATGGAATCACCATGTTCACGTCACTACCAAAAAAGCCAACTCTGTACGGGGCTTCCTGCAAAGAAACATGAGGGTCTGCCCACCAAAGACAAACGAGGTGCTGTATATTAAGACATTAGTACGCCATGTGGTGGAGTATGCTGCAATAGTGTGGGACCCGTCCACCCAGAAGAACGTCAGAAAGGTGGAAATAGTGCAACGCCATTGTGTACGCTTCGTCCTGGGTGGCTATCAGCACACAAGCAGCGTCACAGCCATGCTGAATCAACTTCGATGGGCAAGTCTGCAGGAAAGAAGCAGCAGGGCGCAGCAGAAAGTATGCACGGTTTACAGCATACTCCATGGCCTGGTTGATCTTCCAGTCACCTACTTCATACCAGTTGTTGTTTAAAAGACCCGTGGAAATCCACAGAAGTTCCAGGTCCCCTTTGCCCGAACATTTGCTATTCTAAACCACATTTTACCCAGATCGTCAATTGCACCTCTTTGGAACTTTTCAAGCAGAAAGTGCAACACGTTAAGCTCCGTTGAGCTTCAGACTGAGCTGCACATAGAATTCCTGTAAAGCATTTTTGCTCACTGTACACTCGGCACTTGACAAGCACAGGGTACGATAATACGCCAACGGCGGTCTGTACTAAAAAGAAGAACAATGCTTTTGAGGAAGATACAATGCTCATTTTTCGTAGACACTCGTGCGAACATAATGTTACCCAATTTTTATGAGGAAATGCACGCCATGGCATTGCCCTTATACAACTTGTGAAAAAGGAAATTGACTACTGCTCAGTAGTCGAAGGTTTATAGATTTGACTTTTGCACATATTCCAAACAATAACATTATTTGTTGTGTGTTAAGAGATAGAAAACACAACAAAATACAACTGTAATACTATGTACATGTTTCTCATAAAGGTGAAATAACAACATATGCTAGACAAACATGGTAAAGATCAGGGGACTGGGAATTGAAAACGAATTGTTGCCTCTCTTGTAGTCCATTGTTTACTATACCTGACTTTAAATGAAAGCGTCAATATCCCCCAAGGGTTTTATTGATTGTATAAGCCAGTTCACAGATACAATCTGCGATTGAGCAGATATAGGTCATTTGTAACAAATTTGTAAAACCCATCGACACGAATAATGGATTCGTCATTCGTGCTCATGAAAGTTTTGTAATTTATATCATTCATTATTTTATTCACCGACGGCAAATTCTATGATACATAGATGGTTACGTGAAACTGCACAAAATTAATATGAAGCAACAGAATTCGGTATAAAGTAGTGAACTTTATCTGGTCCAATCTGAAATACGAAAACACATTTTTTTTTTTTTGTTAAGCAATCATTTTCTCGGCACAATGCCAGAATGATATTCTCAACAAGAGAATAAGAACAATGAGAACATATATAAACTTTTGTTTTCTCTCTTTCTCTCTCTCTCACACACTCAAAAGACACGGCAGGTGGCTTTTACGTGGGCAAAATATGGTGTTGGAAATTATTATTCAGACCCATCCGAATGGTAAAATTTCATAAAAAAGGAAGCGGCTTACCTGTCTTTGCTCCAGTGATCTCGAGGAAGCGGACAGCAATAAATTGTATGAAGAATCACTTAGCTTGAGGCCAGTCCACAGAAGCGGATAAAAGCTTGTCTACTAAATGTTAAGGTTGGTAGAAACTTGAATTGCATGGTAAAATCTCCCTAACCAATGAAGGTTTTCAGAGTCCTGCAAACTTCGTTTATTATGACGTAGTTTGCAATAGGAAGTAATGATGAAGGGCAAGACCGGAAGTAGTTCTCGATAATAGGGTCGTCGGGTCACAAACGTGATCTCCAAACAATTTCATCTGCAGGCACAATGGATTGAAATTTACAATAAAATTACGACAGAAATAGTGTTCGGGGGATTTCTCTTCAGATCTCTGTAAATATAATGTCATAAAAAATTCCACCTGTAAATATCACAATATAATCACGATAAAATGTGACTCATAATTTTCAAAGTTTTTTCACGTCTTGAAACAAATTTGATCAAGGGTTATCTTTGTAAAATATTTATTTCTATATTTTTCAACATTAAACTGGGTAAAGTCACATTATAATCGCTGATATCGACACAATTGGGGGAGTGGGTGTGGGATGGCATCCCAACGACTATATACCAGCGTGTGTAAGGTATAGTCTATGTAGGTAGAACCCTAGGCCTATGAAAACATTTACTTAAATTCATTTCGATTGAATTTGACTGATCATCCACCACAAGTAAAATCACTCATAAACAGTATTACACATAGTTTGCAGAACATTAGATGGAAGAATGCCTTCAAAAAGCACAATGCTTGTATTGAGGCACCTAAAAAAATTATGTCAGAGGTTAAAGCAGAGGTGTCTTAGTGGTCTTATCACTTGACTGGGAATACAAAGTCGCAGGTTCGATCCCCGGCACGGCACTTAAGTCCTTGAGCAAGGCATTTTATCTACATTGCTCCTCTCCACCCAGGTGTTAAATGGGTACCCGGTAGGATGCTATTAAACGCCCATGTGATTGGATTAGTATGTGCGCGCCCGTCAAAAGTGTAAAAGCTGAAATGCTCCCACGGGAGTGGAGAGTGTGCACTAGCTGTAAAGTGCAGGATCGATCGTAACAGAATGCAGTGACCGGGGTAATAATAATGTAAAAGCGCTTCGGTCGGTTACGTTGTAGCTGGTAAAGATCTTTGTAATAAACAATTATTATCAGTTATTATTAATAATCAATACCATAAACATGACTTTAGACCAAACCACAAGTTATTGCCCAACTCGACTTTGCCAAAATAGTATCCACAGCTAAATATTTCTGGGTCGTAGAAGTTGTATACCGTTTTGCAGTTCTCATTCGATGACTCTAGTGTACTAATGCTTTCATTTTCGGCACAATTGAAGCACTCACCAATATCAACGATCGTGGTAAGAGGTTGAAATATCAAATTCCATAACATCAGTCCTAAAATGTAAGCACTACATGATTTAAGAGTATTTAAACATCGGCAATATTATTGTGAATGTAAAGACCCCGTTACAGGGCGTACCACTAAAAAGTGTACCCAACTTTGGTAGCTCCTAATTGAAAAGTCATAACCAAAATGTCTTTGGAATTGCTTTCATGATGAAGAGTAACTTATTTTCTGTCCAATGATTCTCTATTTATAATATTTCTGCCACGGGTGAATGAGCACCAGGGTCTTTAAATAGAGTTGTCACTCAATGAGAAGGTCACCTTAAACAAGGGATGCGAATGAAGGCAAGATTGTAATCATCATAACGTAGAGAATAATTCATTTTGCTTGTAATAAGCATTTCTCTGAGTTTGAGTTGATGTTAATACTTGTTTTCAACTGCCTAATAGTCAATGTAAATAAAGGAGCAATTGCTTTGGAATGAGATAACACACACACATAATGGCTTTTGGCCCACATTCATTGCTTCAGCCCAAACTTGGTACAAGAGGATTTTGACAATACCTTTTGAAAAGCCTGCTGTTCAGTCATCCTTGGCAGCACAAATATGAAAATGGTATCATAATTAGACAGGGTATTAGTTCTTCTTTACAATAAAATAAGATTCAAGGTCACACAGGTTACAGCTTTTTAATTAGAAGCTTCCAAAGTTGGGTACACTTTTTTACGCACTATACAGGCATAGATTTCCCTTGTGACGTTAAAGAATTTAGAATTCGACATATCGGCCGAAGCGACAATCTCTTACCTTTGAAATTCCACGTCTATACGAAACCGTCAGCTTGAGTTGGTATAGCGGAACGTTTGTGAAGCTGCTAAAGTGTAACCTTTCACTATAACGTAACCTAACGCCTAATGGGGCGTTCCCACTGTCGTGCGATCCGTTACGAACCCCACGATTGGCCATTCGTAGCTGATCGTGGAAATTCTCTGAATTGCTAGGTTTGGATACGAGGTGATGCGAGTCGATACGTTATGGTACGATTTGGTGCGCTTGGTTGCGATATGGTCACGATTGGTCAATTTCAGGTGACACGATCTGGTCTCCCGTTCAGATACGATCATATACGTTCCGATATGATTGTCCCGATTGAGTCCACGATTGGGTCTCGATGTGACACGATCATCACGATCGGGGTCCCCGATTTGGGACGATCGGGTACGTGTAGATACGTTCGAATACCTTCCGATACGTTCATCACGAACCGATGCGCTCTGTTGCGACAGTATACGGTTGTGGTTGCGATGTCTTTCACGATAAGGGTCGAGAGTGATCAGGATTTGAGCTACGATTGGACCCCGACGGATATATATACAGGCCGACTGACCATGGACTTCATTGTTTCTTGAACTTCTACAAAGTAATCACTACAACCCACAACCATTGATGATGACAGGAGTTGAGGATGATGACAACGTGACATTTGCAGTATTACTGTATGCTTATATTATTATCGCCAGAGAGGAAGAAGACGAGCAGCAGCCAGACGGTACAGACCAGCCACAACCCCAATCACGTAAGTACAGGAGAGCTGCAGCCAGGCAGTTCTGGGTGCAACCATGGCTCACAGAGGAGACGAGACAAAAGTTGGCCAGTTCTCCAGCCTCCTAGACACCAAATTGAGGCTGGAAGATCCAATAGTGTTCCAAAACTACACAAGATTAACACTACAGCTCTTCGATGAAGTCTTGCAGGGGGTGCCCCAGCAATCGAGAGGACGCACCAGTTTCAGGCAACCCCTCTCAACTGGACTGAAACTGCCAGTGACACTGAGGCACCTTGCCACTGGACAACTATCGGTTCCTTGCGTATGCATTTAGGTGTGGAGTGTCCAGCATCTCAGAGATGGTTCCAGAAGTGTGCCAGGCAATTGTGCAAGCGTACAAAATGAGGTTTTAGCCTACCTGTCACCCCTGAAGCCTGGACAGCCGTAGCTAACCAGTTTGAGCAGAGATGGAACATACCCCATGCCATTGGGGCCCTGGATGGCAAACACATTGCTATCAAGAAGCCACCCCACACTTGAAGCCTGTACTACAATTACAAGGGCTTCTTTTCGATACCACTCCTAGCTCTGGTGGATGCAGATTACAACTTTGTGTGGATCGAGCTTGGTGGAAAAGGACACATGTCAGATGATCAGATATTTGGCGACTCTGAGCTGTTCAATGGCCTGGAAGAGGAAGCCCTAGGACTCACCCCACCCTGCCCTTTGACTGCAAGCCCTGATGACCTCCAAGACATGCCCTTCTTCATCCTGGGGATGACGCCTTCGCACTCAGGAACTACCCCATGAAGCCATACGGAAGAAGAGTGATGGCCAGGGAGGAGAGGATTTTCAACTACAGACTCTCAAGGGGGAGAAGAGTGGTGAAAAATGCCTTCGGTATCCTGGCCAATAGATTCAGGTGTCTAATGTGAATGATATGGTTGAGGCGGAAAACCAGAATGTCATCCCAGGAGCATGGAGGGACCATGTGGACTGGCTAGATGTGAATCAACCTTCTGTACCTCGCAACTCAGCTACAGCAGATGCAAATCATCACAAGGAACTCCTAAAGGCCTTCTTCAACTCACCACAAGGTGCGGTCGCATGGCAGGAAAGGATGGCCAGGCTGCATGACGCGGAAGGTGGAGAGGATGATATTTGATATTTTTATTTTTATTTTTGAAAAATTCAGGAAATTGATATTGAAGATGCATGATTTTCTTTCTATTTTTACTGACTATTCTAAGTCAATGTTTTAGAGCAGTGGAAACTCATTTTAGGTTAATTACAGCAAAGTTGTTAAATATAGGTGACATATATTTATGGATAAAGAAAAGGGAGAGAATTTTAACTCTTTCATTGTCCATGTCTGTGCAAGAACAACAAAAACTTCCATGTGAAAGATCAACTATAATGTAATACATTTTAAAAGATGTTTAAATAGCAGTTACCTGAACAAAAGCTATTTTTGACCTTATACTTAATAGTATGGCACTATAGTTTACACACTGCAAAATTGTCACACCTGTATGTATATATCTGTCTATAATGTTATCGAAATATATGAAGTTGGTATCTATCATCTTCTGATTGTATGGACACAACTTTCTATTTCAAGTCTGCAAATTAATGGTATACATGTTTACATTACCTTCCATGATTGATAAGAAGAGAGAGAGAGGAGAGAGGGAGAGAGGGGAGAAGGAATATTAACAACAAGAGGGAGAGAGTGTGAGGTTGAAGAAGCTGATGGAGTGAAGGAAAAGGAGTTATTATGATTAAGGACTATACAGAGAATGATAGTGAATGAGAAACAAATGGTTGAGAGAGAAAGAGGAGAGAGAGAGAGATATATGATTAAAAAAGAGAGAGAGAGAGAGAGAGAGAGGGAAGGAGAGAAAGTGTAAATATACTGGGCGCGAGAACTCGTAACAGATCGTAAACGTCCGTGTAAAGCGTGACTTCTCGTATCTAAGCATCTACTCGTATCATCTTGTATCTGCTCTTGAGTCGTTCGTGTCAGGTCGTGAGCAATGGTACCCGACAGAGCGTCACAGGTCGTGGCAGATCGCAACACATCTCAACAGAGCGTGGTGTTTGTCTTTTTCTAAGGTTGATCCCGATCACCACGATTAGGAAGCACGATTAGATGCGATATGTTGCGTTTTATTACGATCCAATACGATCTGATGCGATGATCACGATTGACAATTAATCGTGTTGATCGTAGAAATTTTTGAACCGTCCAAAAATTTCCTACGATCAACACGATTGCCACGACTGACCTCAAGATCTGATAATATCTGATAGGATCACCACGATTACATCACGATTAAGACCACAATTTCAATCGTGGCGCCAATCGTGATAGTGGGAACGCCCCATAAGTAACTGAAAAAATGTCCACTGCAGTGGATACGTTATATATACCTACTGATATTCGCGACAGAATATGCACGTTGTCGCATATTTTGTAACGAATTTTGTATTGCTTTAGTTATTTTCTTTCTCCTTTATCTCTGCTTTGTTTCTCTCTCTCCCTCTCTTTCTTAATATCTCTCACTCAACCTTTGTCTCTCTCTCTCTATCTCTCATCTCCTTCTCTCTTTCTCTTTATCTTCTCCCTTTCTGTTTTTCTCTCTTTCTCTCTCATCTCCATCTTTCTTCTCTTTTTATCTACTAACTGCTGTTTTGCTATAGCCAAGCTTTAAAGCCTTTCTAAATTGTAGGGAGGCCCAACAATTTTAAGGACTTAATTTCACTTAAATTGTGTAATTATGTAATCATTTAAGACAAACTTCTGCAAGGATTTTCAAAAAAATGTGTTTGAAGACGAATATAGTGATGAAAGAATACAAAATTAGGGTTTTCTGCGTACAACACAAAACCTCAATTGGACACTCCTTCATCAATATTCGTCTTCAACATATTTGTTTTATAAATCATTGCAGAAGTGTGTGTTAAATGACATCCTCTTTCACATCATTATACAATTTAAGTGGAATTTTGCCATAGAATATTTAGCAAATTTTGGGCTCCCAACACTTTAGACGGGCTTTAAGAGGGCTGTGTTTATAGCCTGTTCAGTATATACATTCAGAAACATAAGGGAAAGCTCAATACCAGATACGCGGACCATTCTAAACGTAGTGTACGTTCAAACCTCTTTGGTTCTAAACAACCACATGATTGTTTCATGGTGAAGAAGAATCTGAGAAAATGTCAGGTGTTTAAAGCCCCTCTAAAGTTTTGGGAGCCCCACAAATTTCATGGCAAAAATTTCATTAGCTTCGGACAGGCGAACCTCCAAGAAATCCAAGGTTTATCATGATTATATTCAGGCTGAAAAAAGTCACACATTTTTAACCTTGAGTTGAGTTTGAAGATTCGTCTTTTCTTCAGCTTCTAAGGGGGGCACATCCCTACTCAATCATCCCCCTGTCCGCCCAAAAAGTATGCACTAAATCACACGAATTGAGTTTGAAAATTGCTTTATTCTTCAGCTTCTTAGGGGGGGGGCACATCCCCCCTCAGACAACACCCCCCCCTGTTAGCGCCGCTAAAAAAATCTCATGAAAGCCCCTCCCCCTCGCGAACGGCTGGAACCGTCACTGGCTAAAGTAAACTGCTGCTAAAGCGTAACCTGCTGCTAAAGTGTAACCCGATGTTAAGGTGTAGCCTGCTGCTAAAGTGTAACCTGCTGCTAAAGCGTAATCTGCTGCTAAGTTGTAACCTGATGTTAAAGTGTAGCCTGCTGCTAAAGTTTAACCTGCTGCTATAGAGTAGCCTGCTGCTACAGTGTAACCTGCTGCTATAGAGTAGCCTGCTGCTATTAATTGTAACCTGCTGTTAAAGTGTAGCTTGTTGCTAAACTGTAACCTGCTGTTAAAGTTTTTTGGTGCTACTCAAGTGTATGACATTCCCTTTACATGGCACTTTAACAGGAATATAATACAGATCTGTGCTTGACAATTTCCTTGTATGTCAGCTGCACTTGTTGTACCTACCATCATCATCACATTCTTCATCGACTTTGTCGACGGGATTGAGTTTGGTATCACGGCGTTCATTAGGACTAGTATTAGGCCTTATTATACGGTCATCTCCCACTGAAAGCTAATGACCCTTATAGTAACAAAGACAAGGAGCAGGCACCAAAGTAGCAAAATGTTGATGTTAGATTTCATATTGAAAGCAGTATTAATCCCCTTTCCATGAAATGTACTAAGACCAGGGGCGGCGATTTCTTTTCATGACCGGGGGGACGAAATGCGAGGGACGAGGAAGCAGTGGTCCCGCGGAACGTTTTTCAAAGTGGGGGGCTAAAGTATTTACGATCAGGTAGAGCAAAGCAAGTGGAGCGTAAATTGGCGTGGGGTCCAGGGACAAAGCCCCATCTGGGGTCAAGGGACAGAGCCCCATGAAGCTCAGGGGTTTTAGGCATTTAATTAAGGTCAAATGAGCAACCAGGGGCCCGGCTTATGGCCCCTGGTGGGGTCAAAGGACGGAGCCCCCGGAAGCTCAGGGGTTTTAGGCATTTAATTACGGTCAGATGAGCATCCAGGGGCCCACCTTAGGGCCCTGGTGGGGTCCAGGGGGTGGAGCCCCCAGAAGCTCAGGGAAAAATCATGCCATTTCAGCAACATTTGTAAATCACTGGTATCGAATTAGAAATAAACCACATATATGAATTTTATTTGGGGGGCAACTGCCCCCAAGCCCCCCATCAGTACACCAGCGCGAGGAAGCATAGTGAACGAGAGGGGTAAAGGTGACGGAAGTGACTACCCCTCAAAGTTTTTGAAGTTTTGTTGTATTAAAAAAACTATAGTATAAAAACAAGCAATATACTTTTTCGCACTTCACTTTTCTACAATATCTACAGTTTGAAGGATATTATGCGAGGGAGCGTAGCTCCCGAGTGAGAAGATTTTTGCATTTTTATTTGTCTAAACGCTACATTCTTGGGCCCTCCAGGGCCTAAAAGTGTGTTGCAGTCTTCAGTCAGTATTTGCTATACATTTTTGTGTGCACCTTTTCAAATTTTCCGGGGGAACGATCCCCTACAAAAATCGAGGGGGACGTGTCCCCCTGTCCCCCCCCCGGGATCGCCGCCCCTGACTAAGACTATCACTGTGATGAGTATCTGTGATGCATAGATTGATGGACACTGGTCAGTACCTCATCACGCCTCCGCGCGCGCCGATAACACGTACAATACGGCCGCGATGCCCGATCGCTGAAATGAACTTCATTTTCAGAAACTTAGGCGTCGGGTTACACTTCAGCCGAGTTTTTACTTTAGCAGCTTAACAAATACGTTCAATTGGTCAGCTGTCTGTCTTCGCCTACAAACTCGCTTAAGCCCCCATCACACCAAACTAGTTCTCACTACGTTCTGGAACCGTCCTAGAAAATCGTAACACGGGTTGTGGTCGGGACAGAATGTGTAAATAATGTCTATAATACGATCCTTGTTCGTTCATAAACAGTCCTCAATACGTCCTTCTCGTATGTACCCCATCCACAGTCAGTTCATATCAATTTCAAATCGGGTAAATTTGCCATTTCCAGGCAGTCCAAGCCAGTCCGTAGTCAGTTTAAACCCATTATCAACTAGTTCTACCTCGTTCCTAATACGTCCAAACCCATTCTAACTAGTTCGCCACTTGTTCTAACTAGTTTTTAACCCGACCACCCCGTTCAGAGAAAGTTCAACTCGTCCTTATCTCGTTCTTAGTGCGTTCGAACGCGCTCCTAGAGCGTGAGCAATCCCGTCCTGGCTCGGGAGCTATAAAGACCCAGCGCGTTCTCGCCATTCCTCATTCCCGTTCAACTGCAACGCTTCAAGCTTTGCAGATCAAGACATTCAAGTGAAGCCCATATCACACCAAACTAGTTCTCACTACGTTCTGTACAATGTTGCCAAACGGGCTCAAACTGTGGGCGAACGGAGTGAACGTAGTAGCAACTGTTTACGCTCTGTTTAAGAACTTCATGGACGGGCTCAGACTAGCTTGGACGGGAATGGTGCTCTAGAACTTTGAGCCTGTTCAAAATGTTCCCCGTCCTGCAATTAGACGGAGTGACAACGGACTTAAAACGAGATAGACGTACTGCGAACGGAATTGCCGTACTTCGATCCTACTAAGAACGTGTTACAACGTGATGTGGTCGAGCATCAATTAGCAAGAACGCGTTTGGTTTGTATAGCCCTCGAACCTGGACGGGATTGCACACGCACGATAGGAGCGCGTTCGAACGCACTAAGAACGGGATGAGGACAAGTTGAACTGTCTCTGAACGGGGTGGTTGGGTTATAAACTAGTTAGAACAAGTTGCGAACTAGTAAGAATGGTTTGGACTGCTTGGAAATGTCAAATTTACCCGATGTGAACTTGATATGAACTGATCTGGACGGGTACAGACGAGTTGGACGTATTGTGGACTAGCTGTTAATGAACGAACTAGGATCGTATTATAGACATTAGTCCAGTCCGAGCCCGTCCATGAAGTCCTTAAACAGATCGTAAACAGTTGCTATTACGTTCAACTCCGTTCGCACACAGTTTGAGCCCGTTTGGCAACATTTTCGAGAACGTAGTGAGAACTACTTTGGTGTGATGGGGGCTTAAGGTGGACCCCGGTTCAAAATTGAGTATCGTCTTTCGGATGGACACGTTAAAAGCTCGACCCCGAAATGTAATTATGTAATGATATCTGATTGATACACGTCTGTAAAAACCCAATTAAATGCAAGATGCACTCGTCAAAATTTGTTGTTGTTATTGACGTCTGGTGAACTTAATAATGATCTTTCAATGTCCTATTTATCTGGGTCTAGGTTCTGTGCGGTTCGTGACGGCGGAATTTTATAACGCCGGTCAAGGCTGATTGATTTTGCTTCGTATTTTCACTTGACCTAATACCGGACGCCTCTTAATACCGGACTCCCCGTAAATGGCCGTATATATCTTAGGAATTAAAATGATATGATTGGAAAGGTCAACGTCTTTCGTCGCGTTGACGTACATGTACATGCGCTTGATCCGAATCAATCACAAGTCCTCTAATCAATCGCAAGTTTGCAGTCCCTTATCTCTTATGTACATAGTTGCGATTGATATCTGTCACAAATAAGTTGCGATTGATCGCAAGTGTTTATGGAACGGCGCCCAGATATGACGCGGCAAATCCGCGGCTCTTTGTTATGTGACAAAAGTTGTGCTACGCGTCTCATTAATTTTCTGTATCTTATAACACAGCTCAGAGAATACGCGCAGGACCTTTGTTGCGCGCAGTTACCATTCATTTACACGTTAAAAAAAACGCGGCGGTCATTTTTTTTGGCAACGGTTTACCGCGTCATATCTAATCTAGCCTTTAGAGTAAGAGTTAGGAATAGGGTTGAGTCGGTAAGGAATTCCTTATGGTATGAAATCGACCGCAGAGCAAATGTCACAGTGGCAAGTGTCGTACAATAGTTTCAGCTCCAGTTAATTCCCGATTATCATTATAAGTTTTTGTAATTAAATAATAATACTACTGACACTTATGATGAGTATAATAATTATGATAATGATAATAATGAGAATAATAAGAATAATAAGAATAATAAGAGGCCGAGTAAAAGTATAACATAACATTAGGAGCCAGAGCAATATAACACTGAGTTCCCATAGGCAATCTTTTTATTCAGATGGTCATATCTCGGCCAATACTTTACATATTCAATTGGTTTTCGACATTTGGACATTATTTTTGGTGCTCTTTCGGAAAATGAAGAAAAAATTGAGAAATTCCAAAAATAGATTTTTTGATGACGTCACACTTCACCACTCTATTACATGTATAATAAAACATAAACAAAACTAAGCAGTGCATCACCAAAATCGGTACAATAATAATGGTTTAATATTGTCCTCGGAGGTGGTTGTCCTTAGGGAGGGGGTAATTTTCTGGGGGACTTTATTGTCCTTGGGGTTATTTTCCGGGGTAATTTTCTGGGGGTGATTTTCCAGGGGGTTATTGTCCTGATACGATTTTGATTATCCATCATAACATCAAACCCACCTTGATTTGAGGTTTTACTTAAGGGTTCTCTATAAAATTCCATTTAAACACACCAATTAAACACATATATGCATACTGCTAATACACATTATGTGTAAACATTTCGTGTTTGTGGAAATCACGTCAATAATTTTGGGTTGCTATAACATTTCACTGAAAAAAGATATAACTCTCTCATTCGCACAAGGTATTGTGCTCGTACATGTGCAAATTCCTGGAAAGTTACGAAAAAGACACCTCTCTGATTTTGATATATCTGGAAAATATTATTTTATGATAAAATTCAACTTTTTAGAAGTAAAACAAGACATAATGTTTTACATCAATTTGTGATATTAATTAATTCCAATTTCGTTTGAATTGGTATCATAATTTAGATAATTTAATTGTATTTCAGATGACAACCAAATCATGGTGCTACAAGGTTTTCTTAAAATAGTATTTACAAATATTATTTTCCGTCAAAAGGGCCGTTTTTTGGGGGGGACCCCCTCCGATTTAGGGTTGACCGCTGCAAACACCCCACCCCAGTGGCGGATCCAGGGAGGGGGGCCCGGGCCCCCTCCCCTGGCCCCAAAACAGGTTAAAACACCCTTTTTTGATTAAAAAAGAAGATGGGCCCCCTCCCCTGGCGCTCAAGGGGGTGGATGTTTGGTTTTTAAAAAAATAGCACTGTCCGGCCCACCGTTGAACAAAAACCAAAAAAAATAGTGCTCAGTTTCGAACCTACGTCCTCGGCTGTAGTTTGTAACTTCAATTGTTAGCTGGATTACAGGCGCACGCCACAACGCCCCGTCATCCCTCCGCTGAATTATTTCGCTTCCAAAATCGCTTTGAATTATATCTTTGAATACAAAAGTATAGTGTGCTACGTAGCTCTTTCATTTTGTCAAAACCCTTTAAAATTTGTAAAACTGCTGAAAATGTATAGTTATAAAAACAAGAGAAGAATGTCATGAACACTGTCAAGATACAAATGAACAAATAATCTGAAGAGCTGGAGCTCATAAGGTCTGGGAGTAAGAATAGTTCATGTTGTGAAAACAATAACATACAAAACAGCTGGCCTGGGTTGACCTCGCGCGTTTCAAATGAGAAGCAAACGTTTAGGAAAGAGTCACGAGAAAAGAGGTAGCCCGTATTTTTTAAACAGACTGACACAAATAAAAGCTGAGTGTGGCCCATTTTAGAAGGAAGTGGTGCCATTATAGCCAGCAGTCAAGACAGTGAATCTGCGATTAAAAGGTAACTGGAAATATGTTTTCAGATTGATTGAGTGCGAGTGACTGAGCTGTGTCTGTGCGACTGAGCCGCGTCTTGCCTACCCGGCCCGCGCCCGTGGCATGAGCAGGCGCAGGCAGCAGAGCCAGTACTCCGAGCTCCAGTAGATTCCGATGGCCTGCTCCAGTGAAGCATTGAGTGATGGCATTGATTGACTTGATTACACTGAGGGTACATGTATAGTGAACTGCCAGTGCGCTAGGCTAGTTCGGTAAACATTCTTTTGCAAAAATCAATCACAATTTATGCTCACTTACTGACTTAGGAGTTTAATAGGGTGCGTTTATCGTGTCTTGCCACAGATATGTACATATTGAACCCCACTATACGATCGTGATTTTCGGGATGTCACGTTTATTGTCTCTTCACGATTCAAAATAAAGGCCTTGTCTCTGCGCAGCTGCTTTGCGCCGTTTGACCCGGGAAGCAGATTAGCATGGGAAGGTCCGATTTGTATGTGGCCTTGTGGGGTTCAAATCAGCTTTGCGTTTATCATGTCTCAGAAACGTGATTCTGGCTGTATGTCACATTCAAAATGCACTTTTTTCAGCGTTACAATACCTATGCCCATATCTAAAGACGTTTGAAAAAGGCTTTGCGTTTATTGCCTTAAAAATTTGCCTGAAAGACGTTTGAAAACGCTGATTCTAGGCAAAAAATTGCACATTGGCTTCGGAGTTTGCTAGTATACTCTTCTTTCTTCGCATACAATGATACATAGCACCTTGAATTCGGTCAAAAATTTAACAAAAAAATAGGAGATTTTGATACTGGAGTGATATACGTGATAGTGATTTGCTTACCTTCTCGTGTTCCTGATGATAATAAGTTCAGGTGCGATTTACATTACAAAAATGCTGACCTCTTAATACGAGAGTTTGCTTTCACGATTTTGGTTCTGGCATCACCGATAAACGTCGTGTTAGCAGCCAGCCATGGGCAAGTCGCAGCGCTTGACTTATTCACTTCTATTTTGTTCTCTCTGCGATACCATGGTATTAATCCTTGTGACTGGATCGCTAATTTCAGTCGATAGTTGATTTTGCACAGCATCAAGGATTTTGAGATTTCTAACCACACAGTTGAAATACATAAAGTGGGTCTTTTCCATGTGAATCTTATACTATATTTTTTAAACAGTATATCTAAATAGACTACAAGTATTAAAGTCAAAATTGACAAGAATGATTCTGATTTTCTTTCCAGCCAGCCATCATGGTGGATGCTGTACCTATCATCAATTTTTCAGCTTACAGTTTAGATCGTGAGAATCCAGATCCTGAAGGATTTCAGAAGCTCATTGATGATGTCCATCAAGCACTCACTACCATCGGTTTTATGTACCTGAAGGACTTCGGAATTCCAGCTCAAAAGGTAATCTAAAATAATCTTCCTTTCCCTTTTTGCTATTTCGTTATTGTCGATATGTTTTTTATGGCCAGGCTCGTTACAATACAGATCACTACATACAGGGTGATATAGAAAATGTGTTTGTTTGTTTTACTCGACTGCTAAGAAACCATGTCTATGTTTGTAAGTAAGCAAACAGGGGACCGACGGCATTAAGACCTCTCTGAGGGACTTGGTAATCCAGCTCAAAAGGCAAGCATGCCCAAAAGAAACAAGTAATATCGCGCTCGCTTGGGCCTATATTAAAGATACTTTAACTATGTCCCTTTTGCAGCCGACATCAAATTCTGTAGAACTTTGCAGGAATTATGAATGTCATGTACATGTATGTCCTATTTGTGAAATTTAAATGTTAGCAGTGTCCTAATATTCAAATTATGCAAGAAAACCTGTTTACTTGCTAGACTTCACTGTCAGACACTTTTGAGTGACTGACTGGTTTTTTTCTTCTTTGTTAATAACATACATAAAATGAGCTGTAAAGGGTACATGAGCATTTGTCTACATCAATAACCCACTTCTTGTAATGGCCAAAATTAAACTGATTGAATCTTTGCGCAAAACATACGACCATTCGGTACAATGGTCTGAAAATCAGACTATTACTTACTGACTTGGTAGCACTTAAGTCGATTTGACAACTAATACCGGTATAAAACATAGCTATTGCCTCTATCCCAGAAAGTCTATGGAAACTTATTTTATTGTTTGCAAAAACTCATAGCTCTTGACTAACTGACAAAGCCATGCTTAGATAGTTGAAAAGTCAAATTTTATAAAAATTTGCTGTGTTTTTGTATTTAATTTAAATTTTTTTTGCTTGTTTGTGTAGGCACAGTGAAAGAGTTTGCATTTTGATTGAAATGCTTAAAGTTGTAATTTCATTCCATATATATTTTTTTGTTATTATTATCTAATTTGGGAAAGTGAGTGTGTACAAAACAGACATAGAAAAGAAAAGTACCGTGCAGTAACGGGCAACCATACAGAGACGCATAGAAAACAACCAAAGTTAAGATGTTGATATCATACTAAAACCCATGATCTGTTGCTCATTCTGTCTTTGTCTTTCACCCCAGATCAAAGATGCTTTTTCCTATTCAAAGGAGTTCTTTTTCTTGCCTCTGGAGTCTAAGATGAAATATGTGAGGCCTGAAAATGTAAACCACGGATACGTCCAGTTAGAACGAGAAGGGTAAGAACCATAGCACATTAAGAAAGATAGTTTTGATACATCCATGCATACAACTGTACAAGGTCAAAGGTCAATTCATGGAGCTCCAAATAGTTCTTTTTCACATACAATCTCTATGTACATGTATAAAGCTAACCACAACCTTTTTTAAAAGTAATATTTAGTACATTGAATTGATTGAAGTCATCAAACATCATTGACATATTTTGTTTAAACATAAAAAAGATTAACAACTTTTGTACAAACCAAGTAATAATGTGTTTGTAAAACTGCTGGTACAATCATCAATGACAATATTTGAACATTTATATACTTTTTATACATGTAAAGACAGTCACAGAGACTTTAACAAAATCAATCTTAGGCAATTTTAATACCTTTGTCCATTACCAATTGAAATGTGCATACATCAATTGCTATGACTTATTGAAGTGTACCATTCACAAACAACAATATTTTGATTAGTACGTTAGTGGTTCAATGTTGCTATACTATAGTCAAAATAAGAGCTTCAAATATTAAATCAATAAAGAGATATTGCAAGTTGAAATACTTGCTCAATTTACAGAACAGGGACTTGTGAGTAGACAACTCAACTCACCAGTACTCGTTCGCATAGGAAAGGGTGTGCACAGAACCCATGTCCGACTTGTCTGGTTTTAAATTATGCTTTGTTTTCTTCATGTTCATTATCTGTTAGCCAATAGGATAGCAGACAGAGGTTTTTGAGGTTGTTCTCATACATTCTTGCTATACGTAATTTTTTTTTGAAGGTTATTAGTGCACTTTAAGGAATCTGAACATGATAATTAGATAGAATACTGGTATACAGTAGGGTACTGGAATGCCCTTGGAGGATTTTTTGAAAGTCTTTCTGATTGTGTTTATAGAGGTGTCATAGTGATTTAAGCACTTGACTTGAAATGCAAAGGTCCTGAGCTTGATCCCCAACAGGGCAATAATGTCTTTAGCCAAGGCATTAATCTACATTTGCTGCTCCATACCCAGGAGAGATATGGGGACCTGAAAGGATGACGACAGCCTTTGTATTAGTAATTGCCATATATATATGCCCTCACGGTGACCATATGGGAGCAATATGCCTTAGGGAGTGAAGATGGTGCACATTGTGCATGAATTAATCCGATGACCGGAGTAATTACATGTATATCAGTAAATCGCTTGGAGAGGGTATTTCGCATGAAATGGTATATAAATCCAGCGCCCCGTCCTATTAAGAGTTACGATTAATCGCAGCTTATTTGCGATTGATATCAATCGCGACTAGATGTACATATTAAGAGAAAGGAGACTGCAAACTTGCGATCGAGTAGAGGACTTGTGATTGATTTGGATCTATCGCAAATCTTTATAAGACGGAGCGCTGGATTTATATAACCTATAATACGAGATACCCTCTCTAAGCGATTTTACTGATATAATTATCCCGGTCATCGGATTAATTCAGGCACAATGTGCACCATCTCCACTCCCTGAGGGGTATTGCTCCCATAAGACAGGGGCCCCTGATTATTATTATTATTATGTATAACTCATATATGAATACCAGCCTTTCTTTGATTTCCCATTGAAAGCCAGGTTGAACCCAGACAGACCTTTCAACGATCTGAAGGAAGCATTTAACTGTAGCACGGCATCAGAAAAGACGGTAAATATTCTTGAAATTTTAATTAAAGGGATTGGGTATCTTTGCCTCAGATTCTAAACAAATTCCTGGATTTAGCTCGTGCTGCAATCATAATTATAAACCTTTAGGCCAGTCAGGAGTCCCATGACTTTTACGAGCCGATCGCATGTCTGATTATCAAGATATTTATGATTGGAAATCTAAATTTCTAAAAACCGTTTTCCCAACGGATTTTATAACACTACAGTCTATTGGAGAAAATGAGTATGGTAAAACTGGTCACTCAAAGATTTTTACCATTTTGAGGCACTTCATGATCATTTTGCCTTGAATAAGGGGGCGGGTGTTGACGCAGTGAATTCAATTCTATTTACATCTAGGGTAGTATGAGCTAATAAAGGAGATTTATTGAGGTGATTGATGTGTACCATGCTCAAATATTGGTATGACCATACTGAGCAAAATGCCCTGTCAACAGCTGAAGGGCTCCATGTACAACTTTGTCTTTTTTGTTTACACATATGTGATGAATAATGGAAAAGGAGAGGAGTAATGGAATAAAAATGAATACAGTTTACAAGAAAAGTGTGAAGGTAGAGAAGATGAAATTAAACAAGAAGGACGAGAAGAAAATTGAAGGAGAGACTAGAGGGTGAAGAAGACAAAAAGAATGGGTACAAAAGAAAGAAAGGCAAAAGAAACAACTAAGATATAAAATAACAGGATGGTGCAAGAAAAAAAAGAGGAGAGAGAGAGATAGAGAGAGAGAGAGAGAGAGAGAGAGAGCGAGAGAATGGAAGCCACATGCCAATGGAAATAAAGAAGGAAGAGAAGGAGAAGAAAGAAAATGAAGAAGTACAAAAAGAAGAATGAAGGAGAGAGTGAAGAAGACACAAAGAATGGGTACAAAAGAAAGAAAGGCAAAAGAAACAACTAAGAGATGAAATAACAGGATGGTGCAAGAAAAAAAAGAGGGAGAGAGCAAGAGAGAGAGAGAGAGAGAGGGGGGAGATAAAGAGAGAGAGAGAGTGGGAGATAAAGAGTGAGAGAGAGAGAGAGAGAGAGAGCGAGAGAATGGAAGCCACATGCCGATGGAAATAAAGAAGGAAGAGAAGGAGAAGAAAGAAAACAAGAATAGTGGTATAGATGAGGAGAAGTTTTCTAGCTTCTTCCATGAAAGAGTCATTAAGAACAATCTCAAGTAATAGCAGGAAAATAGTGTACCTTAAAACGAAAATGAACAACTGAACGAAAAATGAAGAAGAGCTACTGTATGTAAAAGAGTTGTTCTCAACACCCTCAATATGAAGAGAATGTTGCTTCAAATGGAATCATATTTTCCAAGATATTTAGGTCACATTTTGCAATAATAACAATTTTGCAGTTGATTTGAATCCTCCTTAAATCCACCTGGACTAACATTCCAACCTTGCATGTATCCTTTGAAATCCTCAAGTCCATCACCCTAAAAGTCAAAGCTTGATACCTGTCATACAGGCTTTGGCTGTTTTCATTTATTTCATTTTATATTTCATATTTGAGCCCAATGCCGATATTAACTGGGTCTCTCGGTCTCTCCTGTATGCAAGCCTGTGGGAATAATAATTAATAAACATAAAATATAAAGCAGTAGTTAAATGATTCAGTTCCAATTTCGATGTCATAGTAGTCTTTATCTTTTTTGTGAAGAGGTACTTTTAAAAACAAACCTGTAATGCTGTCTGTCATAGGGACTTTAGCTGTTTTTTTATTTTGGGGGATGGTGTTTTTTGCTTCATTTTATTTTTATTTTAGCCTATTGTGTATAGGAACTTTTTTTTTCCTGTATTAAAGATACTATGTCCCTTTTGCAGCCAACATCAAATTCTGTAGAACTTTGCAGGAATTATGAATATGTCATGTATGTCCTATCTGTGAAATTTCAACGTTAGCAGTGTCCTAATATTCAAATTATGCAAGGAAACCCGTTTACTTGCTAGACTCCACTGTCAGACACTATTGAGTGACTGACTGGCTTTTTTCATCTTAGGTAATAACATACATAAAGTGAGCTGTAAAGGGTACATGAGCATTTGTCTACATTAATAACCCACTTCTTGTAATGGCCAAAATTAAACTGATTGAATCTTTGCGCAGCATAAAACGTACGACCATTCGGTACAATGGTCTGAAAAATCAGACTATTACTTACTGGCTCTATAGCTCCTAAGTCGATTCGACAACTAATAGTCGTTATTTTCCCACTTAAAGACATTTTCAAGCCCTCCTTTTTTAGGGAAGTTCTAAATTAGTATTGTCTTTCAAATGCCGTTGGAATTTAACCTTTTCATTTTTTTGGCCTGCAAATGGGACATAGTACCTTTAAGGCTTATGGGAATTATAATGATGATAATAATGATGATAATATTAAGGATAATAATTATAATAATATTAATGATAATGATAATAATAATGATAATAATAATAATAATAATAATAACATTAATAATAATAATAATAATGATAATAACAACAATAATAATAATATTTATAATAATAATAATAATAATAGAGTAATAACTTTTAGAAACAGTAATTAATGGGTTGAGTTCCAATTTCAATGTCATATTGATTATCCATACCCCCCACCTTGGTTGTATGAGAGTGCAGGGGGTCACTGAATGTCAAACAACGATATCCATATATGTACATGTATGATATGTACCACCTAAAGAAATATGTGTATATGTACTTGTTTGTTGGTTTAAGGTTTGTGTCAACTGTTGTTTTTATGTTTTGATGTGGTTGGTTTTTCCTAACTATTGTTTGCTTGTTGATGCTGTATAATATTCATAATGAAATAAGAAAAAACACCCCCCCCCAAAAAAAAAAAAAAAACAAACAAACAAACAAACAAACAAACACACACACAAAATAGTTCAGCTGTATGGTACATTGTACCAGCTTTATTTAGAATTTGATTGAATTTCAAGTTGTTCTTATAATTAGAATTGAGTCATGGTCGTGCAATATACCATTTTTGTAAGGCTTGTCCTACCTAACAATACACATAAGGTACATGTATGCAATTCGCATTCTGACTAACGGTATTGAAATACAATTATTTGTCACAGATGAATGAAATGATTTGTATCAAGGCACTCCGCAAAGACGTATGCATTGAATTTGATTTCATTACGAAAATGGCCTATTGCATTGTGAATTATGGGAAGGAATTTTGAAAGGTTGATCATGTAGTACCATGGAACACATTCCAACACTTCATTTGAATACAAAGGCCCTGTTGGTTCCTGTTGCGAATTCATGGATGTTTTGAAATTCTACCCGGCCATTACAGAGTACTTAAACTTAAACTTTACCCATAACGTGTCAGCTTTTGGCGAGTTCAGTGAAAATATAGTGACAGATTTCAACCCTTGACCTCTATGTGTCTTTTACCTTGGGAGAATGTACATGTATTTAAATGTAAATTATATATAGCCTCAAATACTGACAGTCATAAACTCTTTGGTTTGGAAATATGTTTGATTTTTTTTCCTCCAGCCATAAGACATTATGAATATATATTTTTGTTTTGGTTATTTTTATCAGTTCAATGAAATGCTAGAAGATTTGTACTTGTGGGGCTCTTGAGGGGTACTAAATTGCATTACTGAAGAAAAAAAATAGTAGATTTAGTTCAAGATTACTTGTTTTAAGCCCCCCTCCTCCCTCCTCTACAAAGCTTAATATAAAATAAAGATATACAAAAAAAAATGATCCTCAAAAACGTTTTCAAGCTCTGCAGTATATACAGTGTACATGTATAACTATGAACTTTGTTAGTCTGAAACTTGGGAAGTCCAGACCCAGAGTTATATCTATGAATGACAGAAGCTCTTGCATTTAATAGTGTTCATTAATTAGTATACAAATAATGTATGCTTATGAGTTCAATAGTGCGAATATTTTCATGAGTTGAATAGAATTAACGTTAATCTTTCAACGAATGAAAATATTTGCACTATTGAACGAATGAAAAACATTCATTATTTGTTTTATACAACATCTTTCAACAAATTATACTTTGCTCCTTATATTAAAGATAAATTAAAGTTGGAGTCAGGCCTTCTCGAATCTCGATTACATTCAGATTGCCTTCGCGTCAGATGCGCGCAGCTATACGCACAGGGCAGAGAGGAACGCAGTCTGCATATAACCAAAAATGCACGCTCGTTGAATAGTACTACGGCGAATAGTACCAAAAATGCACGCCCGTGCAATAGTATATCTATTGAATATCATGTGACCAACAATCCTCCAATCAAATGACAAGGATTTACCTAGGTGTTGTATAAAACCTAATAAAGTTACCACTTTGTCACAGTGATTTTCTCATATATTCCATACATCTGAAGGTTTCCTATTTACATTGTTGTCATAATTGTTACTTAAATGTATTAGCCTCGTTCACATACATGTATGAAGCTGTAAAAAGTGGCATTTAAAGAAAAATATTATGTTGACATTAAATGTAATTTACATGTACACCTCGCATTTCTCTATCTTATAGCACAGAGCTAAATGAATACATGTAGGATCATCCTTACGCGCAGTTGCCATTCATTTACATTTGAAAAAAAAACCTGTGCCTTCTTTTTTTCCCTGGCGGTTTGCCACGTATGCCATATCTGAATGAGTCCTTACTGTTAATTCTGAGCCATTGGCTTTCCTGTACGTGAGAGATTCATGCATGAATAAAATATTCAAATTTTTCATCTCATTTAGCCTTTCCCAGACGAGGAGTTGCCAGAGTTCCAAACGTCCTTGTCGGACCTCTTCAAAGCCTTCGTTCCCCTTCATAACAGAGTGCTAGAGGTCATGGCTAGGGGACTTAAACTAGAGGTAAAATGATCAAGTCTAATATGTCTTTAAATCTTCAGCTACCAAATTCGCTGATCACCAACAGTTCATGTATTTTTCTCTTATCATCCACAAAGTTTCAAGTTTCAAGTTTCAAGTTTATTTGTTTCCACTTTATCGAAAATAACATAATTGAACTAATAATATACATGGTAATAATTATAACAAAACATACAATATAGGAACGTAATGTACATGGTAATAGTTATGACAAAAGATACAATCATAAGTATAATAAATACATTGAAAAAGCTAAATAAAGTGGGGGATCTACTAAAAAGCAAAGGTTGTATTCTGTAGGTCCCAATTAATGTTTGTGTATATAAATTAAGATATCTGAATAAACATAAGGTATTTACAAAAACATATGATTATATGAAGGTTATCTTTAAGTGATGTATTTTATTTAACAATTATAGCATTAACATTTATGAAATAAGGGAAAAGTGTTTGCTTTATGAATTAAAATCTTTCGATCAACATTTACATTTGTATATATGTGTATCACGCAGTGATAAGAGACAAAATATTTGTATGTGTATGTAATCATGTGGAGATTGTTGTTGTAAGAAGTATTTTCTTTCAATCTCTCGGGGAAATCAAATGAAATGTCTTGTCCTCGTGAAAATTCTACTTAAAGGGGAGATCGCACAAGTTGTTTGAGGGTAATAGGAAAACCCTTATTATATATGTAGTAGTGAGATAAGTACAGAAATACAAATACTCTAATACTTTATGTGAATTGAATTGTGAGGGGCCTATACAAATGAGCATACTTATTGTTTCCAGTTTCATGAAATTTGTTGCATCCAGGTTTGAGGCCTTATCCTCATTAAACTGTCTGAAAGGGATACACTGAAAATCAAACCTAGCATATATGATCACTTTCTTCTGCTTCGATTCATTACACCCCCGCCAAGGATCCGTGGTATACCTGCCCTGAATCATGCTTTAATGTTCTGTTTATTATTTTGTCTGCATACATCACTCCTGTACGTAGGACCCACAATACTTTGTTGACAGACACAAGTTAATCGGAACCAAACATAGCCAGACCACACTCCGTACCCTCTACTACCCCTCCCTGGCCACCGTGGAGGTGAAGGAGGACCAGGTCCGATGCGGGGAGCACACGGACTACGGTGGGATAACTCTGCTGTTCCAGGACTCACAGGCCGGTCTTGAGGTAAATATTAAAGCCCCACTGCACTACTTGTAGCTACTTTCTCCCTCTATATAGAAAACAACGCCTAAGCAGTGTTAATTGAGAGCTGAGTTGATGAGATAACCACCTGTCAGTGACCACGCTGGGAATTCTAATCCCTCCTGGCCAAACTAGTGTAGACAGGCTTTAAAAGGAATGAAACGGGAACCCCTTTCACTTCCCCTTAGCCTAATTGTTTTTCAAAGTATCTCTGGAAGAAAATGTTGTTGCACTTATCATTTTGGAGTATGAGGACTACAGCAGGATAAATCTGATGTTCCAGGGGAGTGTTTCACAAAGACTAAGATCGACTTTAAGTTGGACTTAACTATGGCAGGCCGTTCATGCCACTATTTTCTCTCACCATTTACTGGCATTGGTCTCTCAAGGGACCTACAAATTGTGGTCACAAATCTACAGAATTTACCTTTGTTGATAGTTCATTATTGAAGGAAAAAATATTATCTAAAGATCATTATGGTGAGACCAATGGTGACAGCAACCAGTGGCATGAATGGCCTGCCATAGTTAAGTCCAACTTAAAGTCGACCATAGTCTTTGTGAAACACCCACCAGGACTCACAGCATGGTCTAGAGGTATGAATTAACAGCAATGAAGAAAAAAGGGAACCCCCTTAGCCTAATTGTTCAGACTATCTGTGAATGAAATTGATGTATGATATTCCATGACATTCGCATGATTATCCTATATTTCCTGAACTCGCAGGCTGGTCTAGTGGTAAATATCAACAGGAACCCCTGCCACATCCCCTATAGCCCTATAGTTCTTCAGACTATCTGTAGAAGACAATGCTGTAGATTTGCCTTGTCAAAAGCACTCTCATCTCTGACTACAACAGGATGATTCAACTGTTCTTTTGCTCATAGGCTGGTCTAGGAGTCTGGGGGTGTTTCACAAAGACTAAGATTGACCTTAAGTTGGACTTAACTATGGCAGGCCATTCATGCCACTGGTTGCTATCACCATTGGTCTCTCAATTATGATCTTTAGATAACATTTCTTCCTTCAATAATGAACTATCAAAAAAGGTAAATTCTGTAGATTTGTGACCACGATTTGTATGTCTCTTGAGAGACCAATGCAAGTAAATGGTGAGAGCAAACAGTGGCATGAATGGCCTGCCATAGTTAAGTCCAACTTAAAGTCGATCTTAGTCTTTGTGAAATACCCCCCTGGTCAAGCAGGATGAATGAAAGGGAATCAAACTTTGATAGTATACCGCTTTTATGCCCCACCACCCTCTCCTGCTAGTTTCTCTCGATGACATTTTAAAAGCATGGTGGTTTACTTGAAGAACCCCTTTAATATCCAGTGGAAACTCGTTAGAAAGACATTGGGACCTTGAAAATTATCTTCATATCAGATTATATATGACCTTTTTGTATCAAGTTTCCACAAAAACCTTGTACTCTGTAATGTTCTTCTCCATTTTTACATTACAAAACACAAGTACTATAGTTACATGCAGTGCTTTACCATAACACAACACTCGCTATATGGATCATACCTCAGACAGTTAGACCTGCTCTAGTGACCACCTCTATACCAAGACCACCTGTCTATAAAGACTACATTGGTTGTTTGCCTTGAATCAAATTTCTCATTAAAACATGAATTAACCTGTACATATACATGTAGAGACCACCTGCTTATGAAGACCCCCTTTTTTCCTTTCTTTTGAGCAGATTTTATTAGCAGGTTTTACCAAATATGTGCTCTATATTAATTTTGTGACAAAAGTCAATTATGGCAGTCCACTTTGTTATTTCTAGTCTACCAAAGCATGCAAAAAGTTAAAGAGAAGATAGTATGCAGCAAAGTTCAAATTGATGGTCCTGCCAGATATGATAAAGTTATGCGTCGCCTATTTCCAATTAATCAAATGGATTTTCCAGAAGAAGAAAAAAAAAATCCATAAATCATTGCAAGAAGAAGAGAAGGGAGTGCTATTTTTAATTTTCCAAACAAGAGTATGAATATACAATGCAGGTCACTGAGATATTTGCAGGTAGTATATATGCACGTCCCTTATAAATGTGAATATTTTGTCAAATGGAGTAAAATATTTTCTCTTTTTTTCACCTTGTGATCATGAATAGTTTGAAGGTTTTAGGTCATGTTTGTATCTGTTTCCAGTTATATGGACCTTGTCCAAGGATAATGCAGTGTGAGTGTGACAAATATTTGCCTAGCCCAAACTGTTGGGATAAAATGGTTAATTTTTCTTTGTAGCTACATGTATCTCTGTTTGATCATGTATTCAGACATTTAATAACTGTAAATTTGCACAACCATTACCTGACCTTTTTGTATGATTTGACTTTATTCATGCTGCGACTTTTGTAGCATGCTTAAAGGTATAGACCAGTTTTGGAAACTTCCCCTTTCAAAAAATGAAATGGAAGCTCTTATTACCAATCATGTGAAAGAATATGTTTTGACTAATACGTGATGATACAAATTTTGCCGGGAAACCGCCTACTAATAGATATATTTGGTAAATTATCATATCGATCCGGACAGGATAGATATCGCGATCGCTTATATAGTCCCATATACATCTTTCTGTGTACAGTGCTTGTAACTTTACCAAAACTGGGCCAAATTTCTTATCATTTTGATGATTCCAGAACCTTGCAGTACACACCAATACTTATATGCTAGATGATCAACCTTTTCTGATCGATTTGACAACATTTCTTTCACAATGCAATCGCATGACCAGAACTGGTCTATACCTTTAAGACCAGTTTTCTCTGTTCTATGTGAAATGAAAAATATCTAAATATCTTGGTCAGGCCCTGGTTCATTCCGTGTAAGAAATGGTCACTTGCACAGAGGGATGGCGTGAAAATAGATCGTCTTTGTTAAAGCCAGAAGGGCGTTAACTCATATACTTTTACACACAGTTATATGCCCTTCTGCTTCCGAACAGACAATATGTACCTACATATACAAAATGTAGGAACAGGATAGATAGACAAACAGAGGCAATGTGATAAGGAAACAAGAATAAATAATGGGAGGATATGAGAGAGAGAGAGAGAGAGAGTGAAGAAGGAGGGGTGGGGGAGTGGGGAGACACATTTAGATTGAGATACGAAGAGGGGTAGAGGAGTTGTTGGATGGATAAACAAAATGATAGAGAAAGATGGATGGAGAAATTGATAGAGAAAGAGAGAAAGAAATGGTAGGATAGAGAAATAGCGATGGAGAGAGGGAGAGATGTGGGGGTTGGGGGTGGACTGAGAGAGAGAGATGGGGAGGAGGGAGTAGGGGGGACACATTTAGATTGAGATAGGAAGAGGGGTAGAGGAGTTGTTAGAGAAAGAGGGATAAACGAAATGATAGAGAAAGATGGATAGAGAAATTGATAGAGAAATACAGATAGAAACCGTTAGATAGAGAGAGAGAGAGAGCGGTGGGGGTTGGGGGGTTTGAGAGAGAGAGAGAGAGGTAGAGAGAGAAGGGAGGAGGGAGTGGGGGAGACACACAGACTGAGATAGGAAGAGGGGTGAGGGATTGTTAGAGAAAGAGTGATAAACAAAATGATAGAGAAAGATGGATGGAGAAATTGATAGAGGAAGAGAGAAAGAAATGGTTGGATAGAGAAAAAGTGATGGAGAGAGAGAAAGATGTTGGGGGGGGGGGGAGACACACAGATTGAGATAGAAAGAGGGGTAGAGGCATTGTTAGAGAAAGAGTGATAAACAAAATGATAGAGAAAGATGGATGGAGATATTAATAGAGGAAGAGAGAAAGAAATGGTTGGATAGAGAAAAAGTGATGGAGAGAGGGAAAGATGTTGGGGGGAGAGAGAGGGGGAGGGAGTGGGGGAGACACACAGATTGAGATAAGAAGAGGGATGAGGGAGTTGTTGGAGAAAGAGGGTAACAAGAAAGATGGATAGAGAAATTGATATTGAAAGAGAGAAAGAAATGGTTGGATAGAGAAATAGAAAATGAGAGAGGATGGGAGAGAGAGAGAGAGAAAAGAGAAGTAGGCACACAGAGAGAGAAGAGAAATGGGTTAAGAGAGAGAGAGAAGAGAAAGAGGAAAAGAAAGAACACAGAGAGGAGCAAATTGGACAAATGAAAGAGACAGACGGACAGACGGACAGACAGAAACACATTGCAAGTAATGTTTATAACAATACATCAAAACCTATTTTATCCATCCTGTTGTAGGTGAGAAACATGCAAGACAAATGGATCCCTGCACCCCCGATAGAAGGCACTGTGGTCGTCAACATCGGGGATCTCATGCAAAGATGGACTTCAGACAAACTCATCGCTTCGGTAAGTACACACTGTCAAAAGCTTTAGAGCTAATGATGACAATGGTCTTTTGTAAAGTACATGCATGAACTTCTGTGAGGTGATTACTGTTTGTAAATATTGACCTGACTCATAAATTTTATGAGCACTTAAAATGCAAGTAGACCCTCGTTATATTAGTGCATACTAGACTAGGATAGTCTAGACTCAGTTCAACAGTTTCTATAAAACACACTGTTTGGTTAAAGTGATATCATATGCCAACACTCATGAAAGCATAATCATTACTGTATCTTAAGTCCAGGTTTATGAGAGCAGATTTAATCCACTGATTGATGGAGCGCCAAGTGTGTGTCCCATGAAAATTATAATTTTTTCGTAACTAAATGAACAAGTATTTAAACTATGTCAACATGGAATAAATTGTTCATTTTCAAGTCATGACTCCAATTTTTTTTATAATTTATTTTGTTGTACAGTGATTTGTACAGAAAACATAGCCTGACAGTCCTTGGTCCAGAGGTCAATTTATTTGAACCAGATTTAACTTTGTTCATTTAGATATAAAGAAAAACTAAAATGATTGTCAGTTCTTATATTGCGCTTATGGCTCTTCAGTACAATTACTTTTGCTTAATGTGTATCAATCACCAAAAGATGTTTTATTCTTGATGGAAGGTGTTTCATGTTGCTATATTGTAGTCAAACTATGAGCTTCAAATAATTATTTCTTCTACAAAAAGATATTGCAGTTGAAATACACTTCCAATGAACTGTAAAATGTCTTGTTAGTTTGTTAGTTTTTTGTTTTTGTTTTACCTGACTGCTAAGAAAGCATGTATGTGCTTGTAAGTGAGCAACCAGGGGACTGATGGCTTTAAGTCCTCTCCGAGGGACTTGGAAATGAGGATCGATGCCTTACCAAAGGGAATTAGCGCATTGACTTGGTTTTGAACCCATGACCTCCCGGTTACAAGGCTACTGCTCTACCACTGAGCCATCACGCCTCCTTGTTGTATTGACTCTTTAATGCACACGTAAAGAAAAAAGTCAGGAATTAATACTCAGACATTGGAATTGAGTGAAATGCAGCTGTTCATAAAACACAGTGAAATTAGTACAGTCCGCCTCCCCCCATCATTTAGTTACTGGAAAATACAGCCTTCCACTCATTTTTGAAAACTACTTTTTTACTCAACCGTCACCAGAAACACCGAGTGATGATTCCAATGGATCAAATCAAAAAGCAGCAGGATCGCCAGTCGATGGCGTTTTTCGGCCACCCCGACAATGAAGCTGTCATCGAGTGCATTGACCATTCCAACAAGTACCCTCCGACCACAGGCTTGGCCTACATCGATATGAGATTCGCAGCGACGTACAATGATTCTACCAAACTCCAGACCTACTGAGGGATGAGCAAGTATGCAGAACGTAAGCAGGCAGTAGGCAATGCGTTAGATTTCGAATATATTTGGAGTTGGTTTGGTGGTGTGTGGGAGGTACTACTAATTGGTGCTTCACCCGTTTTATGCAGATTCAGTCAATCCCACCAAATAATACAAATGTTGCAATTATGTATAGATTTAAAAAAAATGGGGAACAAATGCAGAAACTCCAATGATAGTAATCTGCAAGAAATTGCGTTTATATTGCAAGAAACTGTCACTAATTTCAAAATGCCTTGTTGATTAAATTGTTTCATGCCCTGAAACTTTCATGAATCTCAACTATTGCAAGAGTGTTAATTTTGCATTTTGCTAAAAATTTACATGTATATACATGTATTTGCACATGAAAGTTTTTTTTTGTTTAAATAATATTTTAATCAAGATTATTTGTCTATAAAGAGAAGGTGGCACCAGGGGGGTGTTCCACAAAACTATTCATCAGTGACAAATGACAGCTTTTGTTATAAGCTACTGAAATCCTTGCTTCTGATTGGTTATCAGCAGATTTGTCACTGATTTTTGTCATTTTTCATTGAAAAAAGGCTTTGTGAAACACCCCCCCCCCCCAGGTCCCTGTTTCATTAAATTTGTAATCAATAACAAGCGTCAAAATTCAATGACAAATTCACTTACAGCCCCTCAAAAACACTTATTTCAGTAGCTTATAACAACTATTGTAACTTGTAATTCATTTTATGAAATGGGGCACTGGTCCTACATTATTATAGTCATTTCAAAATTACTGTTGAAACCAGAAATTTTCACATTTGACACATTCATGAAATTCATGAGTGGTTCAATTTGGTGACAATTTCAGCCATAAAATATTTAAATAACAACTGACATGACACCGAGTTTCTGCAAATCACAAAGAAAAATCTTTCCATGGAAATCACTATCATTTATAGGCCATGAATTTTTCATTCCTCCAAAGAGTCTTGTTTTACAGTACGCCTTTTTTTATATATTTTTTATTGTTTTATTAAATGTAAATATTGTATTTTAACAATAGGCCATTTTCGTAATGTAACCAAATTTGATGCATACATGTATGTCTCTTTGAAGTGCCTTGATACAAACTATTTCATTCACATGTTACAAATAATTGTGTTTCGATAGTCAGAATGCAAACTGCATTTATTACATGTTGTTAGGTAGGGCAAGCCATTTTGTATGTTCTACCTAGCAACAACTAATGTATGCAATTTGCATTCTGACTATTGAAATACAATTATTTGTAACAGGTGAATGAAATAATTTGCATCGGGACACTTAACAAAGACGTAAGCATCAAATTTGGTTACATTATGAAAATAGCCTTTTACAATATATACTTGTATTTTGTCTCACAGAGCAAAATGTATGCCATCCAAAGTGCTTTTGATTCTGCCCATGCAAGACGGCCAAAATCTAATAATTGGATGTTTGTAGCTGGTGAAGGCTGGAATTCTCTCTGAAATGGGAAAGTTGAAAATTCGTAATAATTTCTGATAAAATGTGCTCAAATGTAACCACCTATTGCCTGCCTAATCTTTATTGAGATATACATGTAAGCTTAAGTTTTCTGTACATACAATCTTTTTATTTATTCAGCATTCTTCTTTACAGCATTTTAAAATTCCATATACATATATATATATTCAACCTCCGTCGGATACGTACATTTGTACATAAATAAATATGTATTTGATTTTCATACATTACCATGCAATTATGCATACCACCAATGAAATTATTCACCAAATTTTTGCGAAACTGTTGTGCTCATTTATGATATTCCTGTATGTATTCTCCTTGATTTGGACAAAAAATATTATAGAGCTATAATCATTTGTATCTTCTCTCTGTTTGAATAGTGTACATTTTTATTATTTTTTTTGTGTGTGTGTGTTTTGTTGTGATAAAACCATTTTCTTTTGTTTTTCAGCTATGTAGTTATTGATTATTGAACATGTAAATGCCAGAAAAGAAATTTTATGTTAATTATGATATTTTTATTTACTTGAGAAGGGCCATGTATTTTTTCTCTTATCGTCCACAAAATGTTTGCTTCATGGATTAGATTCTTTTGGTCAACAATTCCATTTGTATGTGTGTGTATCATGCAATCAATTATGTACCACCACTAAAATTATCCACCAAATTTGTATGAAACTGTTGTGCTCATATATGACATTCCTGTAATTATTCTCCTTTTTTTGGACAAAAAATATTGTAAAGCTATAATTATTTTTATTTTTTCTCTGAATAGTGTCAAATTTTATTATTATAATTTTCGTGTTTTGTTATGATAATGTACCGTCAATTTTTTTTCTTCTAGCTATTTGTTTATTGATTATTGTACATGAAAATGCCAGAAAAGAAATTCTGTGTTAATTCTGATGTTTTGATTCACTTGTGATGGACCAATGTATTTACTTCTTTGTTTGTTCGTTTGTTTGTTTTGTTTTGTTTTGTGTTTTAGTATTGATGATTTTGTTGACGATTTTGCCATGTCTTATTTCTGACGTAAAATACTGCCTCATATTTCTTGCATTGCTGTATTTCAAATTATTATGATTATACTAAACTAGACGTACTATATCTGTGCTATAAACAACGACAAAAACACCCACCAAATTTTGCTATATTCACATAAATATGAAGTAATTTTTGGTATTGTGAAGATTACTTGTATAAGAAAATCATGAAACTGTGAACTGAATAATCTGATATAGAAGTGGTATTATATTTACATGTACATGTAGTAGACATTTTCATGTGAAGTACATATATCATTGTGTAACAAAATGTTTATGATTGTAAGATCATTTTTGTAAAATGCTATATACCTATCATATATGCGAAATATGAAAAATATTGTATGTTTATTCAGAAATCAATGTGGTGATATGTAATCACATACTGATAGAAAGGGGAAAATATTAGAAACATGCATTTGTCTAAATTACATATGTTACTTATAACTTTTATAATTATCCCCCTCAATCTCTGTTTTTAATCCTTCAGGCAGTTCTGTTATTTTCAAATTTCAGCAAAACAAACTTCTTGCAGCCCTCAAGTTTCGAGACAGCTGTAATTGAAATTTTAACTGTGAAGTTATTATTATAGTGATTACTATGACATTCTACGATTTCTTACTTAATTACTTATCTGTAATTCCAACACTTATTGAATTACTTTTTTTCTTGCCAATTTAGAAATGAAATATGCTTCTGGATAAAAAAATATTTTTACAGATATTGTGAACAAAAATATTGTAGAATTATTCTGCTTGCCTCTTTCGGCAATTGAGTTTTTAAAATTTACTTTTGAAGTACTTTTTATTCAATTGTGATTTTTTTTTCTGGAAATGAAACCAATCATTTTTTCTAAAGTCTCTCTTGTCATTTTAATAATATGTACATGACAATATGTATTGAAATCATCATGCAGGTAGTACCATTGAAACATGATAATTTGGTTCAGAAATTATCCCCTCATCCCTTTCTCTCACTCTCTCTCTCTCTCTCTCCCTCCCTCTCTCTCCCTCCCTCTCTTTCCCTCTTTCCCCTCCTTTTCTTAGAATTTATGAAATGTTATGATTTATAGGGTCTGCATTTTTATTACACACTAACACAAATATGTATCTATATATTTAATGATATGCGTGCATCATAGTCGTATATGACAATTTTCAATAAGCATTATATCCATGATTTGTGATGTATACCTGTGTATTTTATATATTACAATAACTTTCCAGCGAATATCAGCAATTAAAACGGCATTACAACACTACATTCATCATTGCCTTTTACTTGAACATTGTACTTCATTTTTGTTCATCCCGGTGTGTGGTCTTGGTCTATTAAATATCACATTTTAATGAAACAAACAGCAATTTACGACGCACGGTTACATTTTCTCTCTCTTTCTGTCTCTGTCTCCCCTCTCTCTTTCTTTTATTCTCTCCAGATCTTTGTTCATATTTTTTTTCATTTGCTCCCCTCACCCTCGTTTACTCCCTCTCCCTTCTATTACCCCCCCCCCCTCTCTCTATCTATCTCCCCCCTATCAATTTATTTCGCCCTCTCTCACTCTCCTGTTAATTTAACACATTTCTTGGTAATCGCTTTATTACTGATAGTTTACTCGATACATGTCAGTTGTCTTTAAAACGGTCATTACTAGAAAGAACTAGACATATCAGAAAGTGAGTCAATTAACATGAGAGGGTTCAAACCTACTTCATGTACCACTGATCACTGCAGTTCGATACCGCTACTAGAAATCCTGCATACAACCGAACGTTTCAACCGTATAAAATCATGTGCTATTCCTGTCTAAAACAAGCAAACAAACACTTGAAATGATAAAAAAATGATCTTAATAATAATAACAAAAATAATAATAATAATGATACTCCTCAGTACTACGACTACTACTAATAATAATAAAATAATCCTAATAATGATAATGATCATAATAATAATAATAATGATACTCCTCAGTACTACGACTACTACTAATAATAAAATAATCCTAATAATGATAATGATCATAATAATAATAATAATGATAATAATAATAAAAACAGCTTTAATAATAATAATAATATTAATAATCATAATGATAATAACAACAATGAATAAATAAAGAAAGAATTAATAGCAAACTGAGCACAACAATGGTCATTCGCGTCTTCACTTTGCTCTCGTGTTATAAGATACAGAATGTGAAGCGTATTACCATTTCATTTACTTCATTTATTTATTTCATTCTCTTTTAAAAAACATCACAAGTATATACATGTTCGTTCATTATCAACATAATATAAAAGAAAGTGGGGATCATAAAAGCCAAAATTGGCTTGATGAGAATGATCCCCAAATAAATACATAGCATAAACAAGATACAAACTTATTTTATATTAAAAAAAACATCGAACATACAGTCTCAACAACAGAGGACACAGGAAAGATAAAGATAAGGTAAGGTAAAGACATATACAGGAAGATAAGTAGAAAGAGATGATAAGAAAAAGGAAGTTACAACTTGAGCTTTACATTCTACATAATAAATGACAATTTCATTTTGTTCCGCTTAAATCACCCTTATACATATATTTGAAGCGTTTCAATGTATTTCGCTGTTTATATCTTCTGGCAAACCATTCCAAATTAATGGGCCATGGAAAAATATGGAATCTTTAGAGGTTGAAGTACGGTGTAAAGGAAGGTAAAAATCAAGAGCATGTCTAGTTTTATAATCGTGAATTTGACAATTCATTGTAAAACATTCCCTAAATGAATCTGGTACACTGCAAAAACCAGGGTGTTAAATTTTTAACACCAGTATGGTATTGAATTTTTTTGACACCATTGGTGTTATTTTTAACACCGGTCAGATTTAAGCATGCATTAATAATTACTGGGTGTTAAGTAACATGGTGTTGTTTTATGCTTGGTGTTGAAAGTATCATCATGATTTGTTAAGCAAATTATGACAATGCACATCAATTTTGTGATTTGTATTTTCCTTTGGCAATTATTGACCAATAGATTATATGTCCGATCTTGTTACAATTATATTAACGTTTTAGCAATAGATATATTGATTATATGATTACTAACCAAGAAACAACATGCATGTTTATTATATATATATGTGTACCAGCCTGTACCACATACATGTTAATCTTGAATTTACTTCAACTGATCTATGTGATGGAGTTATAAATGCAATGGAGATTAGAATATACCTATTGGTGGACAGTTGCCAACATCGATTATGAATTATCAGTTTACCACTGGTTCCTCTACCCTGGTCGATAATGGTCGATAATAGGGAATATGGAATGTGGGACCATTAGACATACATAGAAAAATCTCTAATGGATCAACAAGAATATAAACACCAAAAGTGGAATTGAATTTGTTATGATTCCAGATATTGGTGTTAATCTACACCAGTAGGAGTTGTCAAATATAAACACCAAAAGTGGAATTGAAATTATCTAATTCCAGAAAATGGATACCAAGATATAGATACCAAGAAAGTGTTAAATTTAACACCCTTGGTGTTAAATTTAACACTCTGGTTTTTGCAGTGTAGAGGTATACCTTTCAAGAGCATAAACATAAAAGTCGCAACATTAAATGATATTATGTCATTGATTGGCAAGATTTGCTTCTGTTTAAAAAGAGGATTACTATGACAAAGGAAATTTGAATGAGTTATTATACGTATTACTCGTTTTTGTAACTGATGTATTATATTAAGATTGGTCTATGATGTGAATCCCCAAATCATATAACAATAATTCAAGTTTGAAAATACAAGGGAGTGTACAATAGTTTTAATATTTTTTGCGGTAAAAACTGTAACCTATACAGTACACCAATATTCTTTGAAAGTTTTGTTTACAGAGATCATTTATATGGTAGTTCCATGATAGTTTATCATCTAAGTAGATATGCCCCAAAATTTAATATTTTGAACCTTTATTATTTCGTCATTCCTATAATGTAATTTCAAATCCATATTTCCAATGTGGCGAGTTCTAAAAATCATGCAATTTGTTTTTTTAGTATTCAAAATCAACTTATTAGCGTCCATCCATTGACTTATATTGTGTAATTGCGTGTTTACCAATTGGTACAATGGATATACATTTTTACCTGATTAAAAATACTTGTATCATCTGCAAATAGAATAAAATTAATCGACTGAGTACAAAATATGATGTCATTTATATAAATAAGAAATAAACTTGATCCCAAAATGGTTATCTTAAAAAAAAATAGATTTGCAAGAAGGGGAAAAAGTTTTCCTATCAAAAACAATCATCGGCTACTACATTAGTATTTAGGAGAACGTGGGCATTAGATGCATATGGTAATATCTCCAAAACTTTAAAAGTACTCTTTTAATGTAGAGGAAGAAGAAGTTAATGGAAAGACGCCAACTCTACCTCTCTGACTACTGAATTTCAGCCATAGGCGTACGAGAGGAAGAGAGAGAGAGAGAGAGAGAGCTCCGCCAAGGCAATGCGATCTCGCCCTACTTGTCTTAATCAGTCCTTCCTCGCATTGTCGTTACCTTGGTGTCATGTTAAACTCTTCTATGTCATTGTCAACTCATGTGTCTAGTATGTGTAAGTCAGTCAGATATCAACTGAGAAATCTAGGTTTTATTAGGAAATACTTAAGTCGTTCAACCACAGAGAAACCTGTTCATGCTCTTATTTCATCAGCTTAGATTTTTGTAATTTCATTCTCTCTCTGCTCCCTAACACACAATTTGTTCGACTGCAAAGTTATATACAACTCTCACATTCTTTGTATTAAAGCATGTAAGTGGTATAGTGAGTTCGAGTAACTGCAAAATACTGCTGCACGTATTGTCACACTTTCTTCTCGTAGAACTCACATCACCCCCATTCTCAAAACTCTTCACTGGCTCCCGGTATGTGACCGAATTTTTCCGTTCCTGGCATGACTCATGCTCCTTCCTACAATATGAAGTTTAATGTTAAGTATAAGCCTACAATACATCTTATAATTCGCTGTCCCTAAGACGCGCAGTTCCGGGGGAGGGGAAGGGAAGAGCCTTTTCTCATTCTGGTCCGTCCCTTTGGAATAAGCTACCACTTAGTATCCGTAGCTTAACAGCCCTATACATGGCTTCAAAGTTGCTCTAAACACCCATTTCTTTCTAAACAGTGCTATTTAATTATGACAATTATAATTTTGGCGTAATACTTTGTGTTGTTTTAGTTTACCTGTACTTTAGTTAAGAAAGTGATATGTTCGTGATTGTAATATGTACAGCGGCATGAGCGTCAGAGCCGGCGCTATATAAATATCCAAATTATTAAAGGGTCGGTGACGACAAGTTCGGAAACAAAATGAAAACGAAAGAAGCTCGAATATACAGTTGAAGTCCACTTTATTATTAATAAACTCTGCCGAAGCTCCAATAATTCAAATGAAGATCATTTATTTAAGGACATTTTAAAATAGCTTATTCTCTCAGAGTTCTCTCAGAGTTCTTTCAGAGGCTGGGCGACCCTAAAAGATCAAGAGACCTTAGCAGCACATCATTATATTATAACAGAAAAAACTAAAACTGACCTCCAAAATCTCGCACATGGCATTTAAATACTCGAGCACCCGACGAGTCTTAAAGTCACATGGAGGACCCTTACGAAGACAACCAATTACAAGATATGATATATAAAATGACCCTTAGGTCATCCGACCTCGAGACCAGTTCAATCTACCAATCAAGAGGGGAGTTATACCTCCAATTAAATATAACCAATGACAAAGCACCATAGATAGAGTGGTTCAGACTGTTTCTCCGGAGAAAGTAGGAGGATCGAGCCTACAGCCCCGCAATAATGTAAGGTCCCCGGAAAAAAACAGTCTATTGTCTAACGTGTTTATCGGAAATAAACACCTGTAAATCTAATGCAGAAATTCAAGTCCAGTGGTTGTTTACCCGTTCCTGGCATACTATCGGGAACATAATTAATGCTGTTCAACTTTAGATGTATACAAAGTCAAACTAATGACCCTACAAATGATCAACTTAACCCAACTCCGCCATTGCTATATATATAGCGCCCCCTTTAGGTCAATGTTTTGCCCAAACAGCGTACCACTACATTATTATTATTATTGCTAATTGCTGCTAGCCAGCCGAAGATGGCCTGATCACCGCCCGCCCTGCGAGTGAATATTTATATCGTAGAATGACAAGTGAAGATTTAAATGCTAGCTACACATGTGTAGTCAGTATGAGCACAGGCCGATCGCATTGCTCCTGTCGAATGGTATTTTATTGCTTAACTCGAAAGCCTAATATAAATCGTAATTGCTACCCTTCACTTTAAAGAGATTGGGTATCTTAATTTGCCTCAAATTCTAAACAAAATCCTGGATTTAGCTCATGCTGCAATCATAATTATAAATCTTTAGGTCAGTCGCCTGTCTGATTATCAAGAACTGTTTGCCTTACAGTTTTGAACAGTTTTGTATAACACTACAATCTATTGGGGAAAATGAGTATGATAAAACCGGTCACCCAAAGATTTTTACTTTTTTTTTGAAGCACTTCATGATCATTTTGAAGCGCAATTTTTTTAGGGCTTCAATATTACACCATATCACAGACACGGATAACACGTAGGGCCATGCATCTCAGATTTGTAAAACTGGAAACATTGTTAAACAATGCCTTAAATCCATAAACCCTAATCTGTCGAACTACACTTGCCATCCTACGATAATCTTCGCGCCAACCGTGTGAACGAAATCGTTAGCACGCCATCTTCGGCGGCTTGCAGCAAGATTCAAGATATTTTATTTAACCATAGCCATTAAAAATCTACAAACAGTAATACAAAATACAGTATGAAAAATCTTCCGACTCACCATGTCCATAGGAGTACTCCAGTTTTATCAATTAGGGCCTTTTCATTTGTCACGTCCACATAGACGACGTCAAAGATGTGACGTCATTTCGGCGATTTGCGCATGCGTTGGGTCGTCTCACGTCGTCAGGCCAAATTTGAGAACGCGTTCACCCACGATTTGAGGTTCGTCTGAAAACTCGAACCCCGTCGTCAAAATGACGTCATCTTGCTATATCGCAGCGTAAATCAGAAAGGAAAGACAGAAAGAGAAAATGATAAACAATAGATAATGGAAAGCTGGAAGAGAAGATGAAAGATGGAAAAACAAAGAATAACATAAGGTATGGTAGGAAGAAATTGATAGAACGATAAAAACAAAGAATAACATAAGAAAAGGTGATAGAAGGAAGAAACAAAGAATAACATAAGGAAAGACAGAAAGAGAAAATGATAAACAATAGATAATGGAAAGATAGAAGAGAAGATGAAAGATGGGCAAACAAGAATAACATAAGAAAAACAGAGAGAGAAAATGATTGAAGGAAAACAAAGAATAACATAACGAAAGATAGAAAAAAATGATGGAATAATAAACGAAGAATAACATAAAAAGTGAAAGAAGGAGAAATTGAATAAGCGCGCGCGGAGACCATTACGTCATCGTGTACAGAACGGGCGTCGACTACATACGAAAAGGGTTATAACGTGTGAACAGGACGGGTTTACTGCAGCAAATTCGCATCGTTAGAGGACGGGAACGGCGTCCTCGTCCACACAAACGAAAAGCCCCTAATCCTGTACGGGTACAGCCCACGAGGCTGAGGGCCCACACCTGCCATTCTGCCCACGCTTGCAGCGCCTGTTGTAGAGTTAACACCGTGTGGCGACCTTTTTCAGAGGTTTTTTTCTTCCCCTAATCTGTAAAAGGTTGACAGTGTTCAACAAAAAGGTTTCCATCAGGGGCGTCAAGGTATGTTGGGGTGGGAGTTGGGGGAGAAATAGTTCTCAAATTTTCCCTATCAATTGTTGGGAAGTATGCCCAACCTTAATTTGAGGAATATTCCCTACTTTTACTTTGTCAGATGTTTTGCGTCCCTTGTCACTGCTGCTATTCCACACACACAACGTAGTATCAATTTCAATTGCTGCTGAAAGAATTATCCTCCTAAGTGTTTACTCTAATTCACTCTACCACTTACATGCTTACAAAGAATGTGAGAGTTATATATAACTTTTAGACAAATGATGAGTCAACAACAAAAACAACAACAAAAAACAATTACCAAATTAGGACTTAAAGCGATAAGTGAGATATGAAACTATTTTTGATAGTGTTCGTATCAAACGAAGGTTTCACGGTACGAAAAAAAATAATCTAAAGTTCGATTCTTTTATGACTCTATGAAATTTGCCACGCATAATAAGTATCTTTATGACCGGGATTTATGATAACTTTATAATAATTATTATTTGCTTAGTCGTTTGCAGAATTGATTTATTCCGCTTTCCTGTGCACAGTTCAAACAGACCGAGCTTCGATGTAAAACGTATCTACTCTTGACATTCTCTTGCTACACAATGATGCTAAGTAATGGACTCGTTTAACCGATGATCACAGGGAAGGAATCTACAAGTTAGTTCTCTTCGACCAAACAATTTTCAGATCTATTGATGCTGCGTGACATTAAAATAGGGATGACATAAATCAACACCTCCATGATGCAGTATAGAGAGGTACAATTAAAAGCGTTACAAAACTTCTAAAGCAGGCTTGTAGCATAAACCAGACAGACCAAGATGGAAACACAAGGCTACATAATGCGGTGAAGAAAGACAATAGAACCGTCATTTATATCATATATTTTAATGTCTCCGTATTGCATTAAATTAAAAGAAGTCACAGAAATGTAAAATAAAATGAATATCTCCCCTAATAAGCGTATAGCCTCCGTGGAGAGACCCATACTGTAATATATCAGAAGACTGTGAGATAGGTGTATCATTCTATTTGCCTACACAGGGCCCTGTTTCATAATTCTTGTTATTTTATGATACAATGATTGTTATAAACTACCGAAATACTCGATTGGCTATTAGACAATGTTGGATAAATCAGTGACACTTCTTATTGACACTTAATTGTTTATGAAACAGTGTCAAAGCATTACATTTATGACCGTCATGACTGTTATTATCCAACAATTCCCAAGTATAATTAGGTAATATGTCCATAAAATATCGTTATAACTATGAAATACAACAAAACCTACTGATACAAAGTATTCATCAAGGACACAACATTGCATTGTCTACCCACTAACAATTTTTCAACATGTTGATATTATTCTCATAATGTACCCGGTACTGTAGTTAATGATCTCAATTCGTAGATTAGGCTTAATCAGTCGGCCTGTCATTGACTAAAGTTCAATAAGTATATTACATATATGCGTTCAGATAACGCAGGCTTCATGATAAAGTTTGTATTTGCTTTATAGTCGTGTGCAGTTTTGGTATTTCCAGCCTACCTGTGCAGAATGCAAACAGATCAAGCATCGGTGTCAAACATATCTAATGTTACTCTAGGCATTCTCTGGTCACACAGTGATGTTAATGAGTGTTTAACGGATGATCACATGGATGTAATCTACGACTTAATTCTCTTCGACCAAACAACTTTCTGATATGGTGATGCTGCGAGACATTAACAAATATGGATGACATAAATCAAAAGCTTCATGATGCAGCATTGAGGGGTAAAATCAAAAGCGTAGAAAAACTGCAAAAAGGGGTTCTAACATAAACCATGTAGACCAAGATGGAAACACAAGTTTACATAATGCAGTGAAGAAAGACCATATAACCGTCGCTGATTATCTCATAAACCAAGGTGCTGATTTGGAGAAAGCGACTCCTGAAGGACAAACACCTTTACATCTTGCTGCATCACTCGGACGTCTTAGAGCAACGAAAGTTATACTCAGTCATGGAGCTAATATGGACAAAGAAGACAAGGATGGCTACTCTGCATTATACAGCGCTGTAAAGAAGGGTCATCTTGATGTAGTACGATACTTTATCAGTCAGGGGCAAAAGCGAATCAGGGCAATACTAAAGGCTGGAATCCTTTATTAATTGCAGCAGGAAATGGTAAAATTTGTATGGTGAAATATCTGGTAAGTCAACGAGCTGAGGTGAATATGGGAGATAATAACAATAAAACTGCATTGCACAGTGCTGCAAACATTGGTCATCTTGGTGTCACCAAATATCTCATCAGTCAAGGAGCTGAGGTCAATAAAGGAGATAATGATGGTAGCACTGCATTGCACAGTGCTGCAAACAATGGTCATCGTGATGTCACCAAATATCTCATCAGTCAAGGAGCTGATGTGAATAAGGGAGATAATGATGGTAGCACTGTATTACACAGTGCTGCTTTCAATGGTCATCTTAATGTCACCAAATACCTCATCAGTCAAGGAGCTGAGGTGAATAGGGGAGAAAATAACGGTTGGAGTGCATTACACCTTGCTGTTCAGGAGGGTCACCTTGATGTCACCAAATACCTCATCAGTCAAGGAGCTGAGGTTAATAGAAGAGATAATGAGGGTGTGACTGCATTACACTATGCTGCTCGAGATGGTCATCTTGATTTCACCAAATACCTCATCACCCAGGGAGCAGAGGTGAATAACGGAAATGATGGGGGTACGACTGCATTACACCGTGCTGCTTTCTATGGTCATCTTGATGTCACCAAATGTCTCGTCAGTCAAGGAGCTGAGGTAAATAGGGCAAATGATGACGGTAAAACTGCATTGCACAGTGCTGCTTTCAAAGGTCGTCTTGATGTCACCAAATATCTCATCATTCAAGGAGCTGAGGTGAATAAGCGAGAAAATGACGGTTGGACTGCATTACACCTTGCTGTTCAAGAGGGTGATCTTGATGTCACCAAATGCCTTATGAGTCAAGGAGCTGAGGTGAACAATGGAGATAATGACGGTAGGACTGCATTACACAGTGCTTCTTTCAATGGTCATCTTGGTGTCACCAAGTACCTCATCAATCATCGAGCTGAGGTGAATAGGGGAGATAATGACGGTTGGACTGCATTACACCTTGCTGTTCAGGAGGCTGATCTTGATTTCACCAAATATCTCATCAGTCAAGGAGCTGAGGTGAATAAGGGAAATAATATGGGTAGGACTGCATTGCACAGTGCTGCCAATAATGGTCATCTTGATGTCACCAAATACCTCATCAGTCAAGGAGCTGAGGTGAATAGGGGAGATATTGACGGTTTGACTGCATTGCACCTTGCTGTTCAGGAGGGTTATCTTGATGTCACCAAATGCCTCATCAGTCAAGGAGCTGAGGTGAACGGGGGAGATAATGAGGGTACCACTGCATTACACCATGCTGCTCAGGTTGGTCATCTTGATATCACCAAATATATCAACAGTCAAGGAGCTGATGTGAATAAGGGAAATAATGTGGGTAGGACTGCATTTCACAGTGCTGCCCACAATGGTCATCTTGATGTCACCAAATGCTTGATCAGTCAAGGAGCTGAGGTGAATAGGGGAGATATTGACGGTTTGACTGCATTGCACCTTGCTGTTCAGGAGGGTTATATTGATGTCGCCAAATGCCTCATCAGTCAAGGAGCTGAGGTAAATAGGGGAAATAATGTCGGTACGACTGCATTCCACCTTGCTGCTCAGGTTGGTCAGCTTAATTTCACCGAATACCTCATCAGCCAAGGAGCAGAGGTGAATAAGGGAAACGATGTGGGTACGACTGCATTACAGCTTGGTGCTTTCTATGGTCATCTAGATGTCACCAAATATATCATCAGCAAAGGAGCTGAGGTGAATAGGGGAAATAATGTGGGTAGGACTGCATTTCACAGCGCTGCTAACAATGGTCATCTTGATGTCACCAAATACCTCATTAGTCAAGGAGCTGAGGTGAATAGGGGAGATATTGATGGTTGGACTGCATTACACCTTGCTGTTCAGGAGGCTGATCTTGATGTCACCAAATACCTCATCAGTCAAGAAGCTGAGGTGAACAATAGAGATCTTGAAGGAAGCACTGCATTACACAGTGCTGCTTTTAACGGTCATCTTGATGTCACCAAATACCTCATCAATCAAGGAGCTGAGGTGAACGGGGTAGAAAATGACGGTTGGACTGCATTACACCTTGCTGTTCAGGAGGGTCATCTCGATGTCACCAAATTTCTAATCAGTCAACGAGCTGAGGTGAATAAAGGAGATAATGAGGGTAAGACTGCATTACACCATGCTGCTCGGGATGGTCATCTGGATGTCACCAAATACCTCATCAGCCAAGGAGCTGAGGTGAATAAGGGAAATTATGTGGGTACGACTGCATTGCACCTTGCTGCTTTGTATGGTCATCTTGATGTCACCAAATACCTCTTCAGCCGACGAGCTGAGGGGAATAGGGGAGATTATGTGGGTCTGACTGCGTTACAACTTGCTGCTCATGTTGGTAATCTTGATGTCACCAAATATTTCATTAGTCAAGGAGCTGAGGTGAATAATGGAGATGTTGTGGGTAGGACTGCATTTCACAGTGCTGCCCACAATGGTCATCTTGATGTCACCAAATGCTTGATCAGTCAAGGAGCTGAGGTGAATAGGGGAGATATTGACGGTTTGACTGCATTGCACCTTGCTGTTCAGGAGGGTTATATTGATGTCGCCAAATGCCTCATCAGTCAAGGAGCTGAGGTAAATAGGGGAAATAATGTCGGTACGACTGCATTCCACCTTGCTGCTCAGGTTGGTCAGCTTGATTTCACCGAATACCTCATCAGCCAAGGAGCAGAGGTGAATAAGGAAACGATGTGGGTACGACTGCATTACAGCTTGGTGCTTTCTATGGTCATCTAGATGTCACCAAATATATCATCAGCAAGGAGCTGAGGTGAATAGGGGAAATAATGTGGGTAGGACTGCATTTCACAGCGCTGCCAACAATGGTCATCTTGATGTCACCAAATACCTCATTAGTCAAGGAGCTGAGGTGAATAGGGGAGATATTGATGGTTGGACTGCATTACACCTTGCTGTTCAGGAGGCTGATCTTGATGTCACCAAATACCTCATCAGTCAAGAAGCTGAGGTGAACAATAGAGATCTTGAAGGAAGCACTGCATTACACAGTGCTGCTTTTAACGGTCATCTTGATGTCACCAAATACCTCATCAATCAAGGAGCTGAGGTGAACGGGGTAGAAAATGACGGTTGGACTGCATTACACCTTGCTGTTCAGGAGGGTCATCTTGATGTCACCAAATTTCTAATCAGTCAACGAGCTGAGGTGAATAAAGGAGATAATGAGGGTACGACTGCATTACACCATGCTGCTCGGGATGGTCATCTGGATGTCACCAAATACCTCATCAGCCAAGGAGCTGAGGTGAATAAGGAAATTATGTGGGTACGACTGCATTGCACCTTGCTGCTTTGTATGGTCATCTTGATGTCACCAAATACCTCTTCAGCCGACGAGCTGAGGGGAATAGGGGAGATTATGTGGGTCTGACTGCGTTACAACTTGCTGCTCATGTTGGTAATCTTGATGTCACCAAATATTTCATTAGTCAAGGAGCTGAGGTGAATAATGGAGATGTTGTGGGAATGACTGCATTGCACAGTGCTGCCAATAATGGTCATCTTGATGTCACCAAATACCTCATCAGTCAAGGAGCTGAGGTGAATAGGGAGATATTGACGGTTTGACTGCATTGCACCTTGCTGTTCAGGATGGTTATCTTGATGTCACCAAATGCCTCATCAGTCAAGGAGCTGAGGTGAACGGGGGAGATAATGAGGGTACCACTGCATTACACCATGCTGCTCAGGTTGGTCATCTTGATATCACCAAATATATCAACAGTCAAGGAGCTGAGGTGAATAGGGAAATAATGTGGGTAGGACTGCATTTCACAGTGCTGCCCACAATGGTCATCTTGATGTCACCAAATGCCTCATCAGTCAAGGAGCTGAGGTGAATAGGGGAGATATTGACGGTTTGACTGCATTGCACCATGCTGTTCAGGAGGGTTATGTTGATGTCACAAAATATCTCATCAGTCAAGGAGCTGAGGTGAATGGGGGAGATAATGAGGGTACGATTGCATTACACCATGCTGCTCAGGATGGTCATCTTGATGTCACCAAATATCTCACAAGCCAAGGAGCTGAGGTGAATAAGGGAAATAATGTGGATAGGACTGCATTACACAGTGCTGCTAATAATGGTCATCTTGATGTCACCAAATATCTCACAAGCCAAGGAGCTAAGGTGAATAAGGGAATAATGTGGGTAGCACTGCATTTCACAGTGCTGTCAACAATGGTCATCTTGAAGTCACCAAATACCTCATCAGTCAAGGAGCTGAGGTGAATAGGGAGATATTGACGGTTTGACTGCATTTCACCTTGCTGTTCAGGAGGGTAATCTCGATGTCACAAAATATCTCATCAGTCAAGGAGCTGAGGTGAATAAGGGTAATAAAGAGGGTAGGACTGCATTTCACAGTGCTGTCAACAATGGTCATCTTGATGTCACCAAATACCTCATCAGTCAAGGAGCTGAGGTGAATAGGGGAGATATTGACGGTTTGACTGCATTGCACCTTGCTGTTCAGGAGGGTCATCTTGATGTCAGCAAATGCCTCATCAGTCAAGGAGCTGAGGTAAATAAGGAAATGGTATGGGTACGACTGCATTACACCGTGCTGCTCAGGAGGGTCATCTTGATGTCACCAAATATCTCACAAGCCAAGGAGCTGAGGTGAATAAGGGAAATGATGTTGGTACGACTGCATTACAGCTTGCTGCTTTCTATGGTCATCTTGATGTCACCAAATGCCTTATGAGTCAAGGAGCTGGGGTGAATAAGGGAGATAATGACGGTTGGACTGCATTTCACCTTGCTATTAGGGAGTCATCTTGATGTCACAAAATATCTCATCAGTCAAGGAGCTGAGGTGAATAGGGAAAATAATGTTGGTATGACTGCATTACACCTTGCTGCTTTCTATGGTCATCTTGATGTCACCAAATGCCTCATCAGTCAAGGAGCTGAGGTGAATAAGGGAGATAATGTGGGTACGACTGCATTGCACCTTGCTGCTCATGTTGGTCATCTTGATGTCACCAAATACCTCATCAGCCAAGGAGCTGAGGTGAATGGGGGAGATAATGAGGGTACGATTGCATTACACCATGCTGCTCAGGATGGTCATCTTGATGTCACCAAATATCTCACAAGCCAAGGAGCTGAGGGGAATAGGGGAGATTATGTGGGTCTGACTGCGTTACAACTTGCTGCTCATGTTGGTAATCTTGATGTCACCAAATATTTCATTAGTCAAGGAGCTGAGGTGAATAATGGAGATAATGTGGGTAGGACTGCATTTCACAGTGCTGCCCACAATGGTCATCTTGATGTCACCAAATGCTTGATCAGTCAAGGAGCTGAGGTGAATAGGGGAGATATTGACGGTTTGACTGCATTGCACCTTGCTGTTCAGGAGGGTTATCTTGATGTCGCCAAATGCCTCATCAGTCAAGGAGCTGAGGTAAATAGGGGAAATAATGTCGGTACGACTGCATTCCACCTTGCTGCTCAGGTTGGTCAGCTTGATTTCACCGAATACCTCATCAGCCAAGGAGCAGAGGTGAATAAGGGAAACGATGTGGGTACGACTGCATTACAGCTTGGTGCTTTCTATGGTCATCTAGATGTCACCAAATATATCATCAGCAAAGGAGCTGAGGTGAATAGGGGAAATAATGTGGGTAGGACTGCATTTCACAGCGCTGCCAACAATGGTCATCTTGATGTCACCAAATACCTCATTAGTCAAGGAGCTGAGGTGAATAGGGGAGATATTGATGGTTGGACTGCATTACACCTTGCTGTTCAGGAGGCTGATCTTGATGTCACCAAATACCTCATCAGTCAAGAAGCTGAGGTGAACAATAGAGATCTTGAAGGAAGCACTGCATTACACAGTGCTGCTTTTAACGGTCATCTTGATGTCACCAAATACCTCATCAATCAAGGAGCTGAGGTGAACGGGGTAGAAAATGACGGTTGGACTGCATTACACCTTGCTGTTCAGGAGGGTCATCTCGATGTCACCAAATTTCTAATCAGTCAACGAGCTGAGGTGAATAAAGGAGATAATGAGGGTACGACTGCATTACACCATGCTGCTCGGGATGGTCATCTGGATGTCACCAAATACCTCATCAGCCAAGGAGCTGAGGTGAATAAGGGAAATTATGTGGGTACGACTGCATTGCACCTTGCTGCTTTGTATGGTCATCTTGATGTCACCAAATACCTCTTCAGCCGACGAGCTGAGGGGAATAGGGGAGATTATGTGGGTCTGACTGCGTTACAACTTGCTGCTCATGTTGGTAATCTTGATGTCACCAAATATTTCATTAGTCAAGGAGCTGAGGTGAATAATGGAGATGTTGTGGGAATGACTGCATTGCACAGTGCTGCCAATAATGGTCATCTTGATGTCACCAAATACCTCATCAGTCAAGGAGCTGAGGTGAATAGGGGAGATATTGACGGTTTGACTGCATTGCACCTTGCTGTTCAGGATGGTTATCTTGATGTCACCAAATGCCTCATCAGTCAAGGAGCTGAGGTGAACGGGGGAGATAATGAGGGTACCACTGCATTACACCATGCTGCTCAGGTTGGTCATCTTGATATCACCAAATATATCAACAGTCAAGGAGCTGATGTGAATAAGGGAAATAATGTGGGTAGGACTGCATTTCACAGTGCTGCCCACAATGGTCATCTTGATGTCACCAAATGCCTCATCAGTCAAGGAGCTGAGGTGAATAGGGGAGATATTGACGGTTTGACTGCATTGCACCTTGCTGTTCAGGAGGGTTATCTTGATGTCACAAAATATCTCATCAGTCAAGGAGCTGAGGTGAATGGGGGAGATAATGAGGGTACGATTGCATTACACCATGCTTCTCAGGATGGTCATCTTGATGTCACCAAATATCTCACAAGCCAAGGAGCTGAGGTGAATAAGGGAAATAATGTGGATAGGACTGCATTACACAGTGCTGCTAATAATGGTCATCTTGATGTCACCAAATATCTCACAAGCCAAGGAGCTGAGGTGAATAAGGGAAATAATGTGGGTAGCACTGCATTTCACAGTGCTGTCAACAATGGTCATCTTGAAGTCACCAAATACCTCATCAGTCAAGGAGCTGAGGTGAATAGGGGAGATATTGACGGTTTGACTGCATTTCACCTTGCTGTTCAGGAGGGTAATCTCGATGTCACAAAATATCTCATCAGTCAAGGAGCTGAGGTGAATAAGGGTAATAAAGAGGGTAGGACTGCATTTCACAGTGCTGTCAACAATGGTCATCTTGATGTCACCAAATACCTCATCAGTCAAGGAGCTGAGGTGAATAGGGAGATATTGACGGTTTGACTGCATTGCACCTTGCTGTTCAGGAGGGTAATCTTGATGTCATCAAATGCCTCATCAGTCAAGGAGCTGAGTTAAATAAGGGAAATGGTATGGGTACGACTGCATTACACCGTGCTGCTCAGGAGGGTCATCTTGATGTCACCAAATATCTCACAAGCCAAGGAGCTGAGGTGAACAAGGGAAATGATGTTGGTACGACTGCATTACAGCTTGGTGCTTTCTATGGTCATCTTGATGTCACCAAATGCCTTATGAGTCAAGGAGCTGGGGTGAATAAGGGAGATAATGACGGTTGGACTGCATTTCACCTTGCTATTAGGGAGGGTCATCTTGATGTCACAAAATATCTCATCAGTCAAGGAGCTGAGGTGAATAGGGAAAATAATGTTGGTATGACTGCATTACACCTTGCTGCTTTCTATGGTCATCTTGATGTCACCAAATGCCTCATCGGTCAAGGAGCTGAGGTGAATAAGGGAGATAATGTGGGTACGACTGCATTGCACCTTGCTGCTCATGTTGGTCATCTTGATTTCACTGAATACCTCATCAGCCAAGGAGCTGAGGTGAATGGGGGAGATAATGAGGGTACGATTGCATTACACCATGCTGCTCAGGATGGTCATCTTGATGTCACCAAATATCTCACAAGCCAAGGAGCTGAGGTGAATAAGGGAAATAATGTGGGTAGCACTGCATTTCACAGTGCTGTCAACAATGGTCATCTTGAAGTCACCAAATACCTCATCAGTCAAGGAGCTGAGGTGAATAGGGGAGATATTGACGGTTTGACTGCATTTCACCTTGCTGTTCAGGAGGGTAATCTCGATGTCACAAAATATCTCATCAGTCAAGGAGCTGAGGTGAATAAGGGTAATAATGTGGGTAGGACTGCATTTCACAGTGCTGTCAACAATGGTCATCTTGATGTCACCAAATACCTCATCAGTCAAGGAGCTGAGGTGAATAGGGGAGATATTGACGGTTTGACTGCATTGCACCTTGCTGTTCAGGAGGGTAATCTCGATGTCATCAAATGCCTCATCAGTCAAGGAGCTGAGTTAAATAAGGGAAATGGTATGGGTACGACTGCATTACACCGTGCTGCTCAGGAGGGTCATCTTGATGTCACCAAATATCTCACAAGCCAAGGAGCTGAGGTGAACAAGGGAAATGATGTTGGTACGACTGCATTACAGCTTGGTGCTTTCTATGGTCATCTTGATGTCACCAAATGCCTTATGAGTCAAGGAGCTGGGGTGAATAAGGGAGATAATGACGGTTGGACTGCATTTCACCTTGCTGTTCAGGAGGGTAATCTCGATGTCACAAAATATCTCATCAGTCAAGGAGCTGAGGTGAATAAGGGTAATAAAGAGGGTAGGACTGCATTTCACAGTGCTGTCAACAATGGTCATCTTGATGTCACCAAATACCTCATCAGTCAAGGAGCTGAGGTGAATAGGGGAGATAATGACGGTTTGACTGCATTGCACCTTGCTGTTCAGGAGGGTAATCTTGATGTCACCAAATGCCTCATCAGTCAAGGAGCTGAGGTTAATAAGGGAAATTTTATGGGTACGACTGCATTACACCGTGCTGCTCAGGATGGTCATCTTGATGTCACCAAATATCTCACAAGCCAAGGAGCTGAGGTGAACAAGGGAAATGATGTTGGTACGACTGCATTACAGCTTGGTGCTTTCTATGGTCATCTTGATGTCACCAAATGCCTTATGAGTCAAGGAGCTGGGGTGAATAAGGGAGATAATGACGGTTGGACTGCATTTCACCTTGCTATTAGGGAGGGTCATCTTGATGTCACAAAATATCTCATCAGTCAAGGAGCTGAGGTGAATAGGGAAAATAATGTGGGTAGGACTGCATTTCACAGTGCTGCCAACAATGGTCATCTTGATGTCACCAAATACCTCATCAGTCAAGGAGCTGAGGTGAATAGGGGAGATATTGACGGTTTGACTGCATTGCACCTTGCTGTTCAGGAGGGTTATCTTGATGTCACCAAATGCCTCATCGGTCAAGGAGCTGAGGTGAATGGGGGAAGTAATGTCGGTACGACTGCATTCCACCTTGCTGCTCATGTTGGTCATCTTGATTTCACCGAATACCTCATCAGCCAAGGAGCTGAGGTGAATGGGGGAGATAATGAGGGTACGATTGCATTACACCATTCTGCTCAGAATGGTCATCTTGATGTCACCAAATATCTCACAAGCCAAGGAGCTGAGGTGAATAAGGGAGATAATGTGGGTATGACTGCATTACACCTTGCTGCTTTCTATGGTCATCTTGATGTCACCAAATGCCTTATGAGTCAAGGAGCTGGGGTGAATAAGGGAGATAATGACGGTTGGACTGCCTTTCACCTTGCTATTAAGGAGGGTCATCTTGATGTCACAAAATATCTCATCAGTCAAGGAGCTGAGGTGAATAATGGAGATAATGGTGGAAGCACTGCATTACACCTTGCTGCTTTGTATGGTCATATTGATATCACCAAATATCTCAACAGTCAAGGAGCAGAAGTGAATAAGGGAAATAATGTGGGTAGGACTGCATTTCACAGTGCTGCCACCAATGGTCATCTTGATGTCACCAAATACCTCATCAGTCAAGGAGCTGAGGTGAATAGAGGAGATGTTGATGGTTGGACTGCATTACACTTTGCTGCTGGCAAGGGTCATCTTGATGTCACCAAATATCTCATCGGCCAAGGAGCTGAGGTGAATAATGGAAATGGTATGTGTACGACTGCATTACACCGTGCTGCTCAAGAGGGTCATCTTGATGTCACCAAATACCTCATCAGTCAAGGAGCTGAGGTGAATAAGGGAAATACTGTGGATACGACAGCATTACACCTAGCTGCTCAGGTTGGTCAGCTTGATGTCACCAAATACCTCATCAGTCAAGGAGCTGAGGTGAATAACGGGGGAAATGACGGTTGGACTGCATTACACCTTAGTGTTCAGGAGTGTCATCTTGATGTCACCAAATACCTCATCAACCATGGAGCTGAGGTGAATATGGGTACGACTGCATTTCACCTTGCTCCGCAGGAGGGTCATCTTGATGTCACCGAATACCTCATCAGTCAAGGAGCTGAGGTGAATATCGGAGATAACGACGGTTGGATTGCATTACGCCTTGCTGCTTGGAAGGTTTATCTTGGGGTCACCAAATACCTCATCAGTCAAGGAGTTGAGGTAAATAGGGATATGTTGATGGTTGGACTGCATTGCACCTTGCTGTTCAGGAGGGTAATCTCGATGTTATCAAATGCCTCATCAATCAAGGAGCTGAGGTAAATAAGGGAAACAATGTGGGTACGACTGCATTACACCTTGCCGCTCAGGTTGGTAATCTTGATTTCAGCGAATACCTCATCAGTCAAGGAGCTGAGGTGAATAGGGGAGATATTGACGGTTGGACGGCATTACGGATTGCTGCTTGGAAGGGTTATCTTGATGTCACCAAATATCTCACAAGTCAAGGAGCTGAGGTGAATAAGGGAGATATTGACGGTTGGACTGCATTACGCATTGCTGCCTGGAAGGGTTACCTTGATGTCACCAAATATCTCACAAGCAAAGGAGCTGAGGTGAATAAGGGAAATAATGTGGGTAGGACTGCATTTCACAGTGCGGTCATCAATGGTCATCTCGATGTCACAAAATACTTCATTGGTCAAGGAGCTGAGGTAAATAGGAGAGATATTGACGGTTGGACTTCATTACACCTTGCTGTTCAGGAGGGTCATCTTGATATCATCAAATATCTGATCAGTCAAGGAGTTGAGGTGAATGAGGCAAATAATGACGGCAGGACTGCATTACACAGTACTGCTTTCTATGGCCATCTTGATGTCACCAAATATCTCATTAGCCAAGGAGCTGAGGTGAATAGGGGAAATAATGATGGTTGGACTGCATTACACCTTGCTGCTCAAGAGGGTCATCTTGATGTCACCAAATATCTCATCGTCCAAGGAGCTGAGGTAAAAAGAGGAAATAATGTGGGTACGACTGCATTACACTTTGCTACTGGGAGGGGTCATCTTGATGTCACCAAATATCTCATCAGCCAAGGAGCTGAGGTGAATAAGGATAATAATGTGGGTACGACTGCATTACACCTTGCTGCTAAGGTTGGTCATCTTGATGTCACCAAATATCTCATCAGTCAAGGAGCTGAGGTTAATAGGGGAGAAAATGACGGTTGGACTGCATTGCACCATGCTGTTCAAGAGTGTCATCTTGATGTTTTCAAATATCTCATCAGCCAAGGAGCTGAGGTGAATATGGGAAATAATGTGGGTACGACTGCATTACACCTTGGTGTTCAGGAGGGTCATCTTGATGTCACCGAATACCTCAGCAGTCAAGGAGCTGAGGTGAGTAGGGGATATATTGACGGTTGGACTGCTTTACGCTTCGCAGCTTGGAAGGTTTATCTTGGTGTCACCAAATATTTCACAAGCCAAGGAGCTGAGGTGAATAACGGAGATAATGATGATAGGACTGCATTACAACATGATGTTCAGAATGGTTACCTTGAAGCTGTTAAAGTCCTCATGGCAGGAGGTGCACATTTTTACATGGGAGACATTCACGTCAAGAAACCTCTACATCTGTCCTTAATCCTCGGGTTCGAAAGCATTACTGATCTATTCATGGACCGTCCCAATTCCAAGGTAAAAATTAAAAAAGAACTCTTTATGTCAAATTCATCTATCTTAATGTTTTTAATATATGCATGTAAAATTTACGAATAGTGAAATTCAATTTAGAGCATATAAGGCATTGGTTACTTATCATTATTTTTTAAGACTAGACCAGCTCGAGGCTGACTTACTGCCTTTGTATTACCACTAATTATTAAACATACTTACAACTCCAGTTAGACCTCGTTGCTGTGTCATAGATAAGTTAGAAGTATTCGAATGATTGGATTTAGTTGATCACCTGTCAATACCAAATATTTTTTTTCTCACGTTTTCATGCTGCGTTTTTTTTAATCCAGCTCGCCCAGAATGATTTAACTGATATCCGTCTTGCCATCCAACACGGTCACACCTCTACCATTAAGAAGTTAGTTTCTGAGGGAACTGATCTCAATATCCAGTCACCTGACGCACAGACGTGTCTCCATAAAGCCATTAAACTCTGCAATAACAGCGAGAAAATTGTGCAAACAACTGACAAACTAGGAAAGGTGAGTTATACGTTCAGAAACGCCAACGAGACCGACACTAGACCGACGAGATTCTGAACAACAAATTACATTACGGCAAAATAATGGTCAGTTTCGGAGTCTACATGGAGTCGTGATTGACATATACCGCTCATCTAGGTCATTAGTGAATCCTAGAAGAAAATGTGTACGTTGGTGTGTGTGGACGTGTGTTCGTGTGTACGGGAAAGTTTACAACGTAAAAAGGGATTTCCACTACTGTGAATCCAAGAGACAGCGTAGAACCATGCTTGTGATGCTCATCCACCTTGAGTATTGATGGACGATACTATACTAAAAAATATATATATCTATATATGTTTTTTTGTTTTAGATCTCCGATGATTATTACAGGGGCGAACTATCTCCTAAGAGAGCCTTAGTGTTCTACCTCCTAGAGAATGGAGCCAACTTAGATGTGAAGGATGAGAGAGGCAATCTACCAATCCAATATGCCAAGGACGAAGTGGTCAAACAAATGATTTTATCGAGGTGATTCTTCAATATCAAAAGGAATATCAATGTCCCCGTAAATTTTCAGGCAAAATATTGATAAAAGATCTTACTTTCTTTAGATTTGGTAACGGAATGACATTTTTTAAAAATAGCAATTCCATTGGCTTTATTGTAATATTTAATAGAATATTTTATAAAAGATGTGTTAGTTGAACAATTATATTGTACATTCAACGTGACAATTGTCACTCTTAATTCGTTCGGGGCTTCTAATTCAGGCCTACAAGGTCGACTGCTTTATCTCTGTTTTCCCTTTACTCAGGTAAACGATTTACATTTTCTACCACGTTCGTTTAGGAGATATATTCTAACTGTAGTTCTTTATATGTTTGTATTTTACGGCATTACCAGGTACAAAAGTATGTATTATTTTCTTCTTGTTATACCTAATGCTAAGATTAGAGCCTCATTTAAAAAGTAACAATCGTCCTCGATAAGTGTCCGCCCAAATCGTATAGAAATGACTTAACCACTTGTTACGTATGATTAATTTCAGACTACCTTCTTTGGAGCAGATCAAGTCTTATCGAGGTAAGAACATCTTTCAAACACAAACAGCTTTTTCAGCACAACAGCTCAATAAGTGCTTCTGATATATTTCTTTTCTTATCCATTAGGTCACGGATTAAAACGTGATAGTTTAGGTTTTCAATCTGGAAGAAGAAGGAATTTAATCGATTTCAACACTTGTCCATTCATTTTCGTCAGATTACCTTTGAATTTGTTTCCCCTACCTGACGGTCCGCTGCAGAATGAAATGATCGAACTATTGTGTCAATTAAAAAAAAAAATTAAAACGAAAACAAGCAAAGACACATTACTTTCATAGTAAAAACCATAGTCGAACATTAAATTACATTATTAATTATAAATAAATAGGGCACAGTTTATACATAAATGCTACAAAACATCCCCCATACAGAAAAAGTGAAATCCCGAAATTTTATATATTATGTACACATTGGGTAAGATTTTGAGTGGAACGATATTAAATCATGTTTAGAAGTTTTTAGAGTTTCAGTTTCAGTTTCACTTTCAGTTTTATGTTTCATTTCCAACAGAACAGTAATTTTGACAAGAAATCAGTACACAATTCAATATTCAATAATATAATATATTTCACATGGTTTAGAGTTGTGAAATAGAAAGTATACATAAATATCCAGTATACTGGTTTTTTAAAAGTTTTTTCGAGATAACCCTGTGGAAATGGAGGGATCCACTGAAAAGCAGAGCTTGTAAAATGTGGATCTCTTAAAATAATGACAAACATATTTGTTGTAACATTTAAATATATTGACTAGAAAGAAAGAAATAAAAACATGTATACATAGATTACCAAAAAGTAGCAGAATAATAATACAATTATAAATCCGTAATTTGAAAAACTTGTTACGACACTTATATAGTGAACACTCGAAAGGTCAAAAGAGACAATGACGACTAACAGATAAGACATAAATGTATAATAACAATTTAAAAAATAAGACAACAGAAAATAAAGCAAGGAAAGAGAGAAATGGAAGAACAGAAAATGTTGCTGCATATGTGAAGAGTAAAGAAAAAGAGAGGAGAGGTGAAGGGGAGAAGAAAGGAGAGTGAGAGATATACTGCAGGAGTAGCGACCATAATTATAGGAAGATACATACAGAGCGTAAACAAGACGTGACGGGAAGGATTTAGAGAAGGCAAGACATGATTTGACAAAGCACTGATATTAATTTGTATTGTAAGGAAGCATAAGAAACAATTTCAATTTCGTCTTAAATAAATTAAGAGAGGGGACAAGTTGAATGTCATTATGAAGAGAGCTCCAAAATTTGGGGGCTGTATAAATACACGTGTTTTGAGCTAGAAGGGTTCTCACCAGGATTCCATAATTTAGATATGATAAGACCAGAGAGGAATAAAGCGTAAGTAAGGAAGATGATGGGAGATGAGTTTTAAATCTATTCATGACACCAATATTACGAGATGTAGTTTTGCAGATGTTGTCAATATGGTACTTCCAGGAGAGTTTATTGTCGACTGTTACGCCCTAAAATTTAGTGTAAGAATCCCTCTCCAACGGGACGCCATCGAATACAACGTTGCTTGCCAGTGAGTCTATAGTATTACTGAACAACATATAATTAGTTTTTTAGAGATTACGTGAAAGTTTGTTTGCTCTAATCTATTGTAGAATCTTAGATAGTTCAGAATTAACCGTTTGCATAAGAGTGTATGGATTGTTGTGGGAAACGAACAGATTCGAGTCGTCAGCAAAAAGTATAAACGATAAAATATGGGATGATCTGCAGAAATCATTTATATATAAATAAATAAAAGTGGACCTAGGGGGCTTCCTGGTGGAACGCCACAGCTAATATTACATATATCTCATGAACAATTGTTTAAAAAGACATATTGCTTTCTGTTAGGCTCCAAAGCCTTTCCACATAGACCGTAATGGGAAAGTTTATAAAGTAATATATCGTGGTTTATTGTGTCAAAGGCCTTGGAGAAGTCCAGGAGAGTACCGACCTTGTGAGAGGATTTGTCAATAGCATGAGCTACTTTCTCCACAAAAGATAATAAAGCATGAATGGTACTATGCTTTTCCCTAAAACCAAATTGAAAATCGGAGAAAACATTATAATCTTTTAGGAAGGCAACTGTTCTAATATATATGATTTTCTCCAAGATCTTAGAGAAAGAAGATAACAAGGAGATCGGTCGATAGTTGTTTACATTTAGTGTGTCCCCTTTTAAAAAAAAAAGGAATAACTTTGGCGCTTTTCATAGAGTTGGGAATTTGCCTATGTAGCAAAGACAAATTAAATATATGAACCAGGGGATCTACTATAAATGGAATAATGGCCTTAAGGATAACATTATTGATATCATCGTAGCCAGAACTTTTCTTGTTGTCTAGGTCTGAAAGGATGTCTATAATTTCATGTGTATATGTCGGAGTAAAAAATATAGAACTATGGTTAGCTGGACCCAGAAAATCTGTAAAATGTTTTTTGGAAGGAGGTATATTTTTGGCAGTTGATAGAAATCGAACATATACACGAAGAGTTTTGTAAGTCATGGCTCCTCTATATTCAAAAGATCGTTAAAAAAAAAAAAAAAAAAATCGGTGTGAGGTATATAGGAGTATGTAGCTTACCGCCATATATAGTGGTATTCATGGACAGAGGTATGAAGTAGTCTGAGGTGTAAACAAGGGTCATTTCAAAAAGGGATTTAAACATATTTAACTTAGCAAATGTTGGTATTTTTTATATTCAAGGTATCCCAATCAGTTAGGAGCATTTTGAATTTCTGAATTTGATATATGGGAGGTGCGATTGATATACAAAATTAAACTGCCGGTATGGTTTGAGAGTTTTTGTAGTCTATTAGTTAACTATTAGCGTTCCGAGTCATAGATAATATCCCCATAGTCAAAATGAGTCAGAATGACTGCATTATGGAGTAGTTTATTAATAGATTCATTTAAGAAGCTTCTTAACCTTGTATCAAACCATATTATGTTCATGAAAATGTATGATGTAAAAAAAAAAGATGCAGAAACCAATAAATCAAATCAAATCAAATCTACCAAGAAAGCTACAATATTTGGCCTGTTTTTAATTTGTTTACAATTTCATCAATGTGAATTTTTTACTTGAAATACAGTTTTTCTTTTTATACTTCACACTTATGGGGCGTTGCAAGAAAGTTGCGATTGATTGCAAGTTGCAAATTTGCAACTGATATTTGCAGCCGATTGCAACTCAACTTTCTTGCAACGCCCCACTAGTCTCCTAAATTTCCTAGGGTTTTGTTAGGATTAAAGTTTTAACAATTAAATTAATTTAACTAGATCTAGCTTGTATTCTCCCCATCCCCCCTCTCTCCCTCTCTCTTACTAATGGGGCGTTGCAAGAAAGTTGAGTTGCGATGAATTGCAAATTTGCAATTAATCGCAAAATTTACGCTTGATCAAGGGGATTTGCAATTGATTGCAACTCAACTTTCTTGCAACGCCCCATTAGTCTGTGTTCATTCACCCAATGATATCAACAAAAAGTACGTCACTTTTTAAAGTTGATTCAATTTTACGTACTGACATAACAAAGTAATAAAGCATTGTGCCATCTGGATACACATGTAATGTTACACTACTTGACTTGATTATTGGCGTGATCATTGACTTATATGATAAATAAGAGCGGCCTTAAAAGTGGGCCTTGCGGGACCCCGCACGATATGATTTAGGCAGATGAGAGAGAAAGATTAACAGGTGTTTTACATGTTTTTACCATTTTAATAAATAGCTATAGAATCAGTCACTGGTCCAGTACTTTATACCAATATTATGCATTAGGATTTTAATTTTAGAGAGTATCGAATGCCTTACGCAAATTGACAAATACAGCATTTGTGTACTTAGAATTGTCAATAGCTTTAGGCCAATCATCTGTGACATTGATGAGTAAGGGTAGATGTCGAATGCAGCGGTTAAAATCCGGACTGCTCTCTACACAGCAAATACCTTTATGGCGGTATTCTAATAAGTGGTGTTGTACTAAACGTTCTTAAATCTTTGACACACAGGATAATATTTTAATTGGTCAGAAATTACCCGGTCAAGACTCCTCTCCATGTTTATGTATGGGAAAACTTTTTAGCGGCCTTCCAATTTCACAGTATATTCTGGTATGAGACATACCACTTTTCACAATAGATATCACCAATTAATATACCATCATTATTCAAAACAACAATTTCTAAATCAATGGATGAATCGTGGTGCAAAAACTCCAGTTTTAAGAATTCGTGAACCTGGAGGGCGCCACCACTACCATGACGATTTCGGTCCTTCCGAATCGTGACATAATTTGCGATTGCCATCTCGTGCTCACTTATAGAATTCTCCATCGTGGTCTCTTTTCCAGCAAATATATCAATATTATTAAGGAACAGCATTGACTTCAATTCATCTAACTGTCTTATGAGGCTGTTGACGTTTAGCTAGCATATTTTGAAACCGATGCAATTAATTAATTTTCACCGTTAATTCCATTGTTCTTGAAAAGATAAATGAAACTGTGGACTTTTCCCCATAAGCAAATTTCTATTCTTGATTCCTAACATAAAACCGACATGTCTTTTCTGTGTGAAAATATGAAATCGCTTTATCGGTGGCTTGCTACCCACAATACATGTCACTCATGTCATTGGTAACGTGAACCAAATTTGTATGTTGCTCGCTCATCACTGCTTATAAATCATTTCGAAGGCAAGACAAGGAATCATTCTGATAACAGGTAGAACAATCAATGCAGAGCCAACATGATAAAAAGTAAAACCAAGTACCAAAGAACTCAATTGAATCATTCCGATGGTGATAATAGTAATAATACATATTCATAGACCTATCCTAATAGGAATAAATATATTTATATAGCGCCAAAGTTATTCCTATATTTACATATATATATATATATATAGGAATATATATAGTTTTATACATACACAAAGCAAGTTGCAGGTAGAAAGGGAAAAAACATAACGTAACACATGTATATAAAGATGAAACGGACGAATTTGAATGACCTTTTTACGAAATTCACTGGAAAATGACAAAATTGGTTCATGCAATTGTACGTTGGCAGGCGGGTTTGACGAAATTAGATTCGAAACGATGGAATTGATTGCACAAAGTTCGAAAATACAGTAAATTTGTCTTCATTATTTTCATTGGTACTCTTTACAACTGCGTTTTGGCGCATATTTCATACATTATTAATGCAAAGTAATTGTATAATCGGGCAATTTCGTCAGGTTATTCAGTTCAGCGACATGAGCTTGAAAAGGAAAGGGACAAAGTACTTTAAGCTCGATCTAACCGAGGAGAGTGATGAGACATTAGTGACACTTGAAGTGGTTGAAACCTATACGGTCGTGCTATGGCAAAACAATGAATTTACACGTAGCTTTTTTCCAGTATTTCAGGTGGAAAACTTTACAGAAGTACATTTTTATTTGTAATTTTGTAAAATATTTCGAATTCTGACTGAGAATGAATAAAGACAATCAAAATAATTGTTACAAAATTCCCACATATCTGAATAATTTGCATTAATTCAGTTTTCAGTTTTTACATAAATCAAATACTAAAAAGCGGTTGGAAAGTTGCGAAATGTGGTTTTTAAGAAGAATGATGAAAATCCCTTGGACGGATAAAGTTAGTAATGAGGTAGTTCTTAAAACAGCTGCAGTGCAAAGGAAAATGATACGTGAGATGTTGATTAGGCAGTTGAAGTTCATGGGTCACATTACACGTAAAGAAGGCCTAGAGAATCTTGCCGTGACAGGGAAAATTGTGGGAAGGAGGAGTAGGGGAAGAAGAAGGATACTTTGGATGGACAGTCTGCAGAAATTGTTGGAAGAGAGAGGAGTAAAAAAACTGGGAGTGGTGCTAATAGAGAAGGCCAAAAGCCGAGGGTTGTGGAACAGCATGATCGCCAAAGTCAATCGATATGGCACTTAGAGAGAGAGAGAGAGACATAAATCAAAAGCAAAAAATAAACAATAAGAATAAAAAGAATTACTTTTTCAATAGGTTTAAACAAAATACTTACAATAATATCAGGCAATGAAAGTAAAAAATATAGTCGAATTAACATACGGAAATATAAATACATACAATTGCATGGTATTTTAACTGAAATTAGACAAATATATTTGTGGTGAAATATGGGGGATCTAGTTAAAAGCTAAGCTTGTAAACTGTAGATTCCCTTTTATAAATAAGAGCTGTCTATTGAGCATGAGATTATGTTCAAAATAATCAAAGTTAAAGGGACAAAAGGAAGGGGAAAAATTAAAACATAAATTGTTTTGCCGCACTAACCAAGCGATTGTTATGACAGAACAACGTAAGTCTCGATCAATGACGGAGTTGCTACGGCAAAACAACGGTTCTAAAATCGTTGTGATGGGAGAATAGCGTAAGTGTACAAACTCGTGTATTTTTGACAAAGTTAGCGTCAGCACATTTGCATTTTCTGTGGAAGTATTTGTGCTGGTGCGTGCGCAAGCGTGCGTAGTGAACGTGCACACTAACCTTGTCTGGGCCTGTATTCATAAATTATACTATACTGTAAATTGGAGCAGTGAGCACGGCAAAACAACGTATTGCTGTTAATATGTTGTTTTGCCGACAAAATTAGAACACCTATTCTGGGGAGGGGGTGCCACATTTCAGTGACGGGGTGCGTTCATGTTTTGATATTTCATTGGGTGTTAGATTATACTAGTAAAAAGTCAAAATACGTTAAAAAGTAATTTTTTTCAAAAGAAATCGACATACGTTGTTTTGCCATATCACGGCCGTATGGACAGACGATCAAATTCAAAACACGTTTCCAAGGTAAACAATTTCATGGAGATGCATAATTGTTCTAATCCCTGCAGTGAGTATCAACTTTGAATAGCTTATCACGAAGGACCTATTGCGGCAAAATGACATCCTATTGGTAATGTGCACGACACAACTCGACATGTGGTGTATAGATGAAATGATCCTTATATTGAAATATTAACTGGAGGTTAAGGTTAAGCGACTTTACCATCAAACTTATATCATGATGTACATGTAGGCCTATATTTATTGACTTTTGTGTTATGTTATCATGACTAAGATTTAACGCTAATCATAGTAAAGGCCACCACTACTTCGTATATTTCATTCGACCAAACGGTGAAGACGAAATGAATATATAGACGAAATTACGATAGATTACCTGTAGATGAACTAAACTATGGACGAAGTGTGTTTGGACCAAATGGTTGTTGGAGTAATTGAGGTTCAGACAATTTTATTAGAGACAAAATGAGAAATGGACCGAATAACGATGGACCAAATGGTTATTGGAACCACATGCTTATAGATTGGCCCTACTTGCTATTTAGACTAAATGATGAATCTACGAAACGTTGACTGGACCATGTGTATAGTGGACAAACTGGGCGTACACTAAACTAAATGAAGAAAGATTGGACCAATTGGCTCTTGATCAAATGTCAATTATTTCTTACGTCATATGTGTGAAAGCATTCGATCATGTATATAACCCTTGTTGATATATACTAAAGCTTGAAAACTAGGCGCAGGAAGCTCAGGAACAGGTACATGTAGAAAAAATATGGGGAGGCTGTATCCATTAGACAATTAAAATTAATAGTTTCGTGCATACAAAACAGTTTCTTATGTAACCAGCTGTGAGGGGACATACGAGGGCTGGTTTTCTGAGCATAATTTAATCTCAAAAATGTTTTAATTATACAATGATTGGCTAGGAGTTATATCATCTCCCCTCTTTTAGCGAGTCAAAAACTCGCTACGATGATTCTCAGAATAACGATAGAAACAGATTTTACATGTCCTTTATCTCACTGAGAAAAAATAAATCTTAAAATACGGCCCTGTTTTTTTTAAAGCTTTTATTTCTACAGGGAAAAATAGGGGGATGAAATAGGTGCAGCCCTCTAACTTTCTGTGACGGATATTCGTTTTTAGCAGCCTGTTTCATTACATGTTTCGTTTCTCCTTTTGTCACCTAATGAATCAGATATGGATCATCATCATATTATTTTTATGGGGGGTAACAAGTATAAATCAATTAGTGTAGACGAAACACGATTACGTCATAAAATTTAGAAATATATATATATACATAAATATATTTATAAATGTTGTATCTGTTATTGCAAGACTGTTTAAAATACATTTAATGTACATTGTACAGTTGACGTAACAGTAAGAAATCATAATTTAAATTTAAATTCCACCTGTCGAGAATACTTAGTAACATGGTAGATATATCTTTTTAGATAATAGTCACTTCTGTTCACTTCATATGTGCGCATTCGCATAATAGCATAGGGGAGCCTACATCCACCCAAACAATTATTTACAGATTATTATTTACTCTCATGACAGGGATCGACGAAAGGTTTACAGAACCGGACAATCCTTCACCATCCACTGTTGAAATGTGAGTAGCACCTCAATATACGTGTGTTTGTGTGTGTGTGTGTGTATGGGTTTTTACGTAAATATATTTATATATATACAATATATATATATATATATATATATATTGTTAACAACTGAATTTTGTGTTTTTTCGTAACTCAAGAAGGAAAACGACAATGGTTGAATTAGGGTCTTTATTGCATATTGTTAGATGAAATATTTAATATGTCACATTCTCAAGAAACATAAATCGGCACAATTCAATTTCTTATTTATTAAAAAAATTACCAAACTTGGTAAGGTGTAAACAAAAGTATAACCAACTTAACTTGCTTATAATTTAAGTCACTTGATGTGAACTTGAAATCTATTTCGTTATATAGCGTAACTTGTATATTTCTGTCTAATGATACCCTAATCATAATTTTTCTGCCTCAATAATTATTTTAAAAATGATTTTGATGAGATGAAACTTACCACTAAAATTCACAAAACAATATCAAGAAAATAAGAATTGTGGTTTTTTTTTTGGGGGACCGTGGTGCTCAGTCATCCGTGGCCGTAAAGTAATGAACAATGTTATTATTCGATATATTAGTTGTTCATTACTATAAAATAGCATTTAAGATTAAAGGAGTCGTATTTTTTTATATGAAGACGCACAACCACACAAACATGCACACACACGCACACACACACACACACACACACACATATATATATATATATACATATACGGGGATTCACATATACGGGGATTCTGAAAAATAATACAACAATATTTAGATTGGCAATTTAACGAAATTTCGTAGGTAATATTTTATTCGGTGAGTTTTAGAAGGATTTACACTAAAACTACGAGGTTTAAATTTTGGGGGGTTATATCTAATTTCTAATGTGTTAAAAAGAGAGTGCAGTGAATAGAACTGGCATGCCTCTGGCCTATAATTTGATCGTGTACTGATGCTATTGTACGCGCTCTCTTTGTAACATTTGAAAAATACCACATCTTCAAAGAGTGATCAGAACTTGGTGGATTAAGTTTGGAGCCTTCACAAATTCATAAGAGGATAGGGGATATGACCAGAACATTGTTTACATTTTTTTTTATTGAGAACGGTGAAGTATCCTTTTTTTTCTTCAATTTCACACATTATGTATTGTAAATATGCATAACAAGTTTTTTAATCCCAGGTGTAGATTTATATTGAGCCAAAATCTAATCTTTGCGCTTTGTTTATGAGCTTCCAAAACTACATATATTTGAAGCCTTTTCTAAAGAAGAGAAAATGTTTTAAATATTCATGATTATATTTCATATTTATATTTCATGATTTAAAATAATAATTACCGTCCATTTATGTTATAAGATTTTGTTTTAATGCCACTGTATTTCCTTGAGAAAAAAGACATGTACATAATAATGCAATGTCACAATATTGCCCGCAAGAGAACGATGTTGTTCAAGTCTTCGAATCGGGGCAATACATCCTGATCTTCCCCTGAAAGCCATTTATTGTATTGGCCGTAATGATATTTCATTCTCCCGAATCGTAAACAATGGGAGTACGACAAAATACAGACCCGGGCTTATAAAGAATTCCGATTGATCCTAACCAATCTTAAGTCTTCCTATCAATCGCAAGTTTGGACTCCTCTATCTCTGATGTACATAGTTGCGATTGATACCAATAGCAAATAAGATGCGATTAATATCAACTCTTTATTACTCGTGGCCGAGAAAAATAATGTACAAAAGATAGCCTTCAGTCCCCCACCCACGCGCGCACACTCATCCATATATAAGTATTTATATTTATACGTGTATGAGTGTGCATTTATTTAAACATAAATGGGCATATATGTACTTCCGATATCCGATAACATCTAGTGCAAACATGTAAAACCTATGAATATCAATCAGACTTATTTATCATGGTACTCTATACTACAGCCGTATCAGGTAGCTCTACTTCTTATTGTTTAGGATTCTCATATTTTGCGACAATTTTTTTTTTACTGTCGGATCTATCTTTCTAAAACTATGTATATATTTGCCACGTTTGCCATACATTAAAAATAAGTTTATTCAAGTTATATAACCGTATCGTTTTGTAACCGACTCTTAAGCTTGCTTGAATCTTAATTGTTGTTGATGTACATGTAAATGTGGAACAATAAACTTCAAACCAGTGAAATCGGTCAACTGAGATTATTAGATAAAAAAGTAAAATTTGTATATTTCCTCCATATAAATACAGACCTATTGAGGAATCCAGGGGGCCGAAATTTGACGACCTTCTCAAGAAAATAGCTAAGCGGATTCATAAGGATACTGACATCGACAGTCTAGGCGGGGAATTGGGTTTTGAACCTCCGGATATACAACGTTACATACAAACAAACGTAAGAAACCACAATGTTACATACATGGGAACACTTAGTATGCTTCGGGATTGGAGGGAAAATACTACAAGGTCCGAAGAACGTGAAAAATTGAGGATAGCCCTGATTGCGATTAATCACAGTCGTCTGGCAGATGACCTCCTGAATGACGATATGGCAAGATAGTATGAACTACGAAAATAGTAAAAGTAAATACTGTAATTACATTGTGGATATATGAATGCGAATTACCTCTCTTTATACGTACATAAAATACATAAAGACAAAACTCAAAAACATACTCACACTTTCGCCTTTAAAAAATAGTTTTTATTTAATGGTAGAAGTAGCCTTCAAAATGGCAAATTGGTCAATGTATTTCGATTTAGTCGCAACTGTTATTCTTTTCAAATTGCCTAGTTTGTATGTTCGTCCCGTTTGTTTTTTCTTTTTTTCTTTTTTCTTTTATAGAATAGGCCAAATTCGTAGTGTAACCAATTTAATGCTCAAATCTTTGTCTTTGTATCTAAGTATTTCGTTACAATTGATTTCATTCACCTGTTACGAATAATTGTATTTCAATAGTCAGAAAGCAAAACTCATACATTGCGTGTTGTTAGGTAGGTCAAGCCATAATGTTTGGGCTACCCAGCAACAATTAATGTATTCAATTTGCAATTTTGTTATCAAATTAAACATCAGTGTCAATAGAACTAACGTATAATCTGGGAATACCTTCAAAGTTGTATGTGTAATCTGAATTTGCCTACCTTGAAGGGGACTAATGCCATCTTCAGATCCCCATTCTATGAGCGTGTGAGCAACGTCGTCTTCCGCCATTGCAGTCCGCGTAAAATACAAAGAGAACTTTGTATGTAGAGACTAGAGAATTATTAAAATTTTGCGTCGGTCACTGGTGGTTCAGTCACGTTCTTGTCGTTCTCCAATTGCATTTTACCCCAAATGACACCGTGGCTGGTCAAAATAAACCGCATACTTGTGTTATTTTCGGCAAAATATTCAACATCGCTATGTCCAACGAAAAATTCAATAAAGTTGAATCTCCAATTTTTAAGGTTGTAGTATGCAATGGCTCACACGTAGAGCAATGGTCTCGTTACCGGGAAATTCAAGGTTAGAAACCAAGTCGACGCGTTCACTCCTTTTTGATAAGGCAATAATCCACATTGCCAAGTCCATCGGAGATGACTTAGAACAGTCAGTCCCCTGGTTGCTTAATTGCACATGCATTCCAAGAAGCCAAGTGAAACGAACCAAAAAATTAATTAAAACATGTTATTAACGATACAATTTAGCGTTACTGGATGATTCATAACTTTCATTACATCCACATCAGTCTTGACATTATAATGGAACTGTATTTTTCATAATGATATCACAGCTTACTGTAGAGGTTACATGTCTGTGCGTAAGATCTACACACTTTAATAATGGTGTCTATCCAGGGTATGTGTCAATATCATGGGTTTCGACTTGTATATGCATGCGTCTGGAGATTATAATAGTGAATGTTAAATTAATATCTATATGATATGTTTTGCACTGCTGATATAGGATTTTTCTGCATAGGTTTGGACCCGTAATGTGAAATGAACATCATGGCGTATAGTTTTCGTATAATATCATACCTCAGTTTTGAGTCCACTATATTCTCTGCATAGGTCTGCACATGTTGAATATCCAATGTATTTAGACCTCGTATAATATCATACCTCGGTCTTGAGTTTATCATATTTTTTATTCATTAGTCTTAAAACAATGTCAACTATTAAATGTATATTTGTTAATATCACATCCCTATTGACTTTAGATATTTGTGCATAAATCTGCACATAATGTTAAATGGTATGAATTTGATATCATAACTCACTGTTGATATTTGTGCATAAGTCTGCACATTTGATTGCCGACAGTCCAATGAATATAAATTTCATAAAATATCGTTTATTACAGTTGTGATGATTGGATTTGCATGTATAAGTCTGCACATGGTAATGGTTCTTGTCGAATGTGACTCTCTGTTTAGAATATATTTCATTTTTTCTGCACATTTCTATAATAAATACACTATGTACGTATAACTAATATGATATCATATTTACTTGTTTAGGATGTACGTGCATAAGTCTGCACATGATGTTTAATGTTATCTCATATGATAATATATCTTTCTCTGTTGAGTTCAAAATTGATGAGTGAATAAGTCTGCACACTACCGTGTGAGTCAAAAAAGTTTACACTCAGAAAATTGTCATTTATTTTAAAATTCAGCTATAAACGAAAGGTTATCATACATGTTTTGAAAGAGTGTTGTATCCTAATCGTTTGGTATCATTTTTGTATGGTATGTGTTCACGCTCGGATGAACAGGAGGCGTTGTTTGCGGGAGTGCAAAATCGACTTGCGCAAAAGTATTAAAGTGAGAGAATGAATTGAATGTATCAAATGAGATGCATTGCATATGTTTTTTTCAGAAGCAAAGTCACACACACAAACACATAAGGAACACAAACACAGACGCGCGCACACACACACTCACATAGCACATTTAGATGCAGACTGACCGAGACATTTGGGTGAAACAATTCATTGTGATGTTTATGCACCAAACTTGCATTATGACATTATGATTGAATTTAAATTCCATTTTGATATTAAATGGGAAATTTGCGATTTTACAGAAATGTTCATTATACGTAATAATGACTTGGCTGCGTTTATTTTTTCATTTATCTGAGTGTGTGAGTGCGAGGAAGTGTGACTGCGTGTGTGTGCGTGCGTGTGTGTATGTGTGTGACTGACTGAGTGTGACTTTGTGTGTGTTTTGATTTGTGTGGCATGATTAATTTTGTTAGGGATATGTTATTTGGATCTGCAAAAAAAGAATTAATACCCAAATCCCAACTGTTTTATTCAAACATCACATAGGCATTCTGTTAAACAATATCTCCTGTTCACCCAAGCATGACCACATACACCAAAAAATGATACCAAATGATTTGGGATTAACACTCCTTCATAAGAGGTATGATAATTTACTGTTCATAAATTATTTTTTTTTAAATTAGCAATTTTCTACGTGTTAACTTTTTTTTGCCTCGCACTGTATAATGGTGAATGCCCAATGCATATATATTTCATATGATGTCATACTGAGATTGGATTTTTGTGCAAATAGGGCTGCACATGTTGAAGCGAACTGTATATAAATGTTTTATATCATTTACTGAGATCGGATTTTCGAGCATACCCAAGACGAAAATCCAATTGAATCCCTATTAAATGTCCCCATTGAATCCCAATTGAATACCAATTGGCAATTTGGAGTACATGGAAAGTGAAACAATGGGTACCTATTGAAACCAATAGGCAATTGGTCCCCATTGAAAACGAAAGGCAATTGGTCCCCATTGAAACCGAAAGGCAATTGGTCCCCATTAAATGTCCCCATTGAATCCCAATTGAATACCAATTGGCAATTTGGAGTACATGGAAAGTGAAACAATGGGTATCTATTGAAACCAATTGGCAATTGGTCCCCATTGAAACCGTAAGGCAATTGGTCCCCATTGAAACCAACTGGCAATTGGTAAATCGAGAACTATTGATAAATCGATACTTCATAATCAATGTTGGCAACTGTCCATCAATAGGCATATTCTAATCTCAAATGCATTTACTCCATCACAAAGATCATTTGAAGTGAATTTAAGATTGACTTTAGAAAAGTGTGTGTGTGTAATTGGGTTTTACAGACGTGTATCAATCAGATATGATTATTTACGTCTGGGGACCGACCTTTAACGTCACCATCCGAAAGACGTGACTCAGTTTCGAACCTGCGTCCTCGGCTGAATCAGTTTGTAACTTCCACTATTAGCTGGATTACAGGCGCACGCCACAACGCCTAGTTTAAGGCCTAGATTAAAGATAAAGGCCTGACAAAGATATATAATAAACATACATGTTATTTCTTGGTTAGTAATCATATAATCAATATATCTATTGCTAAAACGTACATGTAATTGTAACATGATCAGACAAATAATCTATTGGCCAATAATTGCTGAAGGAAAATACAAATCACAAAATTGATGTGCATTGTCATAATTTGCTCAATAAATCATGATAAATGTATTTTTCTGTGACACGTGTAGAGTATAGTAATGAATATTCATGAGATACAAAGATCTGTTGGTTTTCTATTGGTTTCTATTGGACTGTTTCTATTGGTCCTATTGGTCCTATTGGTTTCTATCGGTCCCATTGGGTTCTATTGGTCTTATTGATCATATCGGTCCTATTGGTTTCTATTGGTCTAATTGGTTTCTATTGATCCTATTGGTTTCTATTGGTCCAATTGGTTTCTATTGAGCATTGGTCCTATTGGTTTCTATGGGTCCTATTGGTTGAAACCAATTGAACACTAATTGAATTTTCAATTGGTTTCAATTGGACCAATTGGCCCCATTAGACTTTAATGGGATTTCAATTGGTTTCAATTGGACAATTGGCCCCATTAGACTTTAATGGGATTTCAATTGGTTTCAATTGGTCCAATTGGCCTCATTAGACTTTAAAAAAGGATTTCAATTGGTTTCAATTGGCCCCATTAGACTGTTAAAAAAGATTTCAATTGGCCCCATTAGACTTTAATGGGATTTCAATTGGACCAATTGGCCCCATTAGAATTTTAAAAAAATTTCAATTGGTTTCAATTGGACCAATTGAAGTCCAAAATAGGGCCAATTGGACCAATTGAAACCAACTGAAGTCCTATTAAAGTCCCATTGAGACCAATTAAAACCAATTGGAACCAATTGAAACCAATTGAAAATTCAATTGGTGTTCAATTGGTTTCAATTGGATTTTCGTCTTAGGTAAGTCTACACATCATAATGGTGAATATCCATTGTATATATATTTCATTTGATGTCATACTGAGATTGGATTCTTGTGCAAAAGTCTGCACTACAGTAATGGTGAATGTCAAATGCATATATATTTTATATTATATCATACTGATATTGGATTTTTGTGCATATAGGGCTGCACATGTTTAAGCAAACTGTATTTAAATGTTTCATATGAAAAACTGAGATTGGATTTTCGTCCATAAGTCTGCACATCATAATAGTGAATATCCATTGCATACATTTGTATTTGATGTCATACTGAGATTGGATTCTTGTGGATATAGGGCTGCATATGTTGAAGCGAACTGTATATACATATTTTATATCATTTACTGAGATCGGATTTTCGAGCATAAGTCTGCACATCATAATGGTGAATGTCCATTGCATATATATTTCATACAATATCAATTTGAGTTTGGATTGTTGTGCATAAATTTGCACTATATAATATGTAAATGTCCATTGCATATAAACTTTATATGATATCATACTGAGACTGGATTCTTGTGCATATAGGGCTGCACATGTTTAAGCAAACTGTATATAAATCTTTCATAGGATAAACTGAGATTGGATTTTTGTCCATAAGTCTGCACATCATAATGGTAAATATCCATTGCATATATATTTCATTTGATGTCATACTGAGATTGGATTCTTGTGCAAAAGTCTGCACTACAGTAATGGTGAATGTCAATTGCATATATATTTTATATTATATCATACTGATATTGGATTTTTGTGCATATAGGGCTGCACATGTTTAAGCAAACTGTATTTAAATGTTTCATATGAAAAACTGAGATTGGATTTTCGTCCATAAGTCTGCACATCATAATAGTGAATATCCATTGCATACATTTGTATTTGATGTCATACTGAGATTGGATTCTTGTGGATATAGGGCTGCATATGTTGAAGCGAACTGTATATACATATTTTATATCATTTACTGAGATCGGATTTTCGAGCATAAGTCTGCACATCATAATGGTGAATGTCCATTGCATATATATTTCATACAATATCAATTTGAGTTTGGATTGTTGTGCATAAATTTGCACTACATAATACGTAAATGTCCATTGCATATATACTTTATATGATATCATACTGAGACTGGATTCTTGTGCATATAGGGCTGCACATGTTTAAGCAAACTGTATATAAATCTTTCATAGGATAAACTGAGATTGGATTTTTGTCCATAAGTCTGCACATCATAATGGTAAATATCCATTGCATATATTTTAATTTGATGTCATACTGAGATTGGACTCTTGTGCATGTAGGGCTGCACATGTTGAAGCGGATTGTATATACATATTTTATATCATTTACTGAGATCGGATTTTCGAGCATAAGTCTGCACATCATAATGGTGAATGTCCATTGCATATATATTTTATACAATATCAATTTGAGTTTGGATTGTTGTGCATAAATTTGCACTATATAATATGTAAATTTCCATTGCATATATACTTTATATGATATCATACTGAGACTGGATTCTTGTGCATATAGGGCTGCACATGTTTAAGCAAACTGTGTATAAATGTTTCATAGGATAAACTGAGATTAGATTTTTGTGCATAAGTCTGCACATTATAATGGTTAATATCCAATACGTATATATTTCATGCAATATCATACTGAGATTGGATTTTCTAGCATAAATCTGCACATCACAATGGTGATATCCATTACATAAATATTTAATTTGATGTCATACTGAGATTGGATTCTTGTGCAAAAGTCTGCACTACAGTAATGGTGAAGGTCCAATGCATTTATATTTCATATGATATCATACTGATATTGGATTTTTGTGCATAAGTTTGCACATTATAATGGTTAATATCCAATGCGTATATATTTCATGCAATATCATCCTGATATTGGATTTTTGTGCATAAGTTTGCACATTATAATGGTGAATGTCAAATGCATATATATTTTATATTATATCATACTGAGATTGGATTCTTGTGCATATAGGGCTGCACATGTTTAAGCAAACTGTATTTAAATGTTTCATATGAAAAACTGAGATTGGATTTTCGTCCATAAGTCTGCACATCATAAAAGTGAATATCCATTGCATACATTTGTATTTGATGTCATACTGAGATTTGATTCTTGTGGATATAGGGCTGCACATGTTGAAGCGAACTGTATATAAATGTGTTATATGATTTACTGAGATCGGATTTTCGAGCATAAGTCTGCCCATTATTATGGTGAGTGTCCATTGCATATATATTTCATACATTACCATACTAAGATTGGATTGCTGTGCATAAATGTGCACTATATAATATGTAAATGTCCATGGCATATTTATTTCGTTGGATGTCATACTGAGATTGGATTCGTGTGCATGTAGAAGGGCTGCTCATGTTGAAGCGAACTGTACATAAATGTTGCATATGATATACTGAGATTGGATTTCCGAGCATAAGTCTGCACACATAATGGTAAATATTCATTGCATGTATATTTCATTTAATGTCATACTGAGATTGGATTTTTATGCATAAGTCTGCACATCATAATGGTGAATATCCATTGCATATTTGTTTTATATGATATACTGATATTAGATTTCGGTGCATAAGTCTGCACATTATAATGTTGGATGTTCATTGCATTCATATTTTTCATTTGATGTCATACTGATATTGGATTTTTGTGCATAAGTTTGCACATTATAATGGTTAATATCCAATGCGTATATATTTCATTCAATATCATCCTGATATTGGATTTTTGTGCATAAGTTTTCACATTATAATGGTGAATGTCAAATGCATATATATTTTATATTTTATCATACTGAGATTGGATTCTTATGCATATAGGGCTGCACATGTTTAAGCAAACTGTACATAAATGTTTCATAGGATAAACTGAGATTTGATTTTCGTCCATACGTCTGCACATCATAATGGTAAATATCCATTACATATATTTTAATTTGATGTCATACTGAGATTGGACTCTTGTGCATATAGGGCTGCACATGTTGAATCGGATTGTATATACATGTTTTATATCATTTACTGAGATCGGATTTTCGAGCATAGGTCTGCACATCATAATGATGAATATCCATTGCATATATATTTAATTTGATGTCATACTGAGATTGGATTCTTGTGCAAAAGTCCGCCCTATATAATGGTGAATGTCCATAGCATATATATTTCATACAATATCATACTGTCATTGGGTTGTTGTGCATAAATTTGCACTATATAATATGTTAATGTCCTTTGCATATATATTTCATATTATATCATACTGAGATTGGATTCCTGTGCATATAGGGCTGCACATGTTGAAGCGAACTGTATATTAATGTTTTATAACATTTACTGAGATCGGATTTTCGAGCATAACTCTGCACATCATAATGGTAAATGTCCATTGGCATATGTATTTCATACAATATCATACTGAGATTTGATTTTTGTGCATAAATTTGCACATTATAATGGTTAATATCCAATGCGTATATATTTCATTCAATATCATCCTGATATTGGATTTTTGTGCATAAGTTTGCACTATATAATATGTTAATGTCCTTTGCATATATATTTCATATTATATCATACTGAGATTGGATTCCTGTGCATATAGGGCTGCACATGTTGAAGCGAACTGTATATTAATGTTTTATAACATTTAATAAGATCGGATTTTCGAGCATAACTCTGCACATCATAATGGTGAATGTCCATTGGCATATGTATTTCATACAATATCATACTGAGATTTGATTTTTGTGCATAAATTTGCACTATATAATATGTAAATGTCCATTGCATATATATTTTATATGATATCGTACTGGGACTGGATTCTTGTGCATATAGGGCTGCACATGTATAATCAAACTGTATATAAATGTTTTATATGATTTACTGAGATCGGATTTTCGAGCATAAGTCTGCCCATCATTATGATGAGTGTCCATTGCATATATATTTCATACATTACCATACTAAGATTGGATTGTTGTGCATAAATGTGCACTATATAATATGTAAATGTCCATTGCATATATATTTCGTTGGATGTCATACTGAGATTGGATCCGTGTGCATATAGTATGGCTGCTCATGTTGAAGCGAACTGTACATAAATGTTTCATATGATATACTGAGATTGGATTTCCGAGCATAAGTCTGCACACATAACGGTAAATATTCATTGCATGTATATTTCATTTGATGTCATACTGAGATTGGATTTTTATGCATAAGTCTGCACATCATAATGGTGAATATCCATTGCATATTTGTTTTATATGATATACTGATATTAGATTTTGGTGCATAAGTCAGCACATTATAATGTTGGATGTTCATTGCATTCATATTTTTCATTTGATGTCATACTGTGATTGGTTTTTTGTGCATAGGTCTGCAAATCATGAGGGTGGATGTTCATTGCATATACATTTTTTATATATCATACCAAGCTTGGATTTGTGTGCATAAGCCTGCCCATCATAATGGTGAATGTCCATTGCCCATATATGTTATATGATATCATACTGAGATTGGATTTGTAAGCATAAGTCTGCACATTTGTTCGTTTATTGTTTCCATAATATTTTTTCTTATCAGACTATAACGCATTTTGGTCCTGAGCACTGCACAATTCCATAATTTATTTCTCATGTACTTTATTTGTTATTGATTCTAAATATAGGATTGCACAGGGAATAAAAGTCTGAAAAAAAAGATTTTGATTGTCCATAGTGAACTGGATGTGACAGTGCATATATGGCTGCACATGTTTAAGCGAAGTCTTTAATGTAAGTTTTCTTCGCTCCATACCATATCCACCTCTTGAGATATCCTTTCAGGGTTCTGCACCATATATTGATGCATTTCTGTAGTAATGTTTCGATCTCTCCGGATCTGCATTCTTGTGCAAGAGTCTGCACATGTTATGATGATTTTCTGTAGTAAATGTATTTTCCGACATCATGTAGGCTTTTCATAAATTACACGTGTGTCCATAATTCTGTACAATTGTATCTTGAATTTCTGTAAACTGTTGTGCGCATAATCAGGACACAATTTTCCAGAATAACGCCACATTGCATCTATGTAAGTCTATTCATTTATATGGTTTAAGCGTCGTTCAGATATGTCGCAGTGAAAGCGAGGCGGTTTTTCTGATGACGTAACATTTCTTTACTTCTATACAACACAGAGCTCAGCTAATAACTACGCGCAAATCCTTTGTTGCGCGCAGTTGACATTCATTTACACGGTAAAAAAAAACGCGCCATATCTGACCAAGCCTTATATATTAATGTTGTATAAGTGATATGGTCCATATCATATCCAACTGTTTGAATAACATTTCAGTTCATAAGTCGGCAATGATTTCTTGATGAATTCTCTTCTTAAATCCTCTTGAATTCGATGTAAATACATGTATATAGTATTCCCGTGCGTAACTCTGCATATTTGTATGATGAATGTCTAATATAAATGCTTCATTTGATATCATAATTATATCACTGTTAAGATCACATATGAGCCCGTGAATTGGCAATTAATTCAAAATGTGTTGACATAGTCATCTGACTATTTGTACCCAATTAGCTTATTAGTTGCGTAATTGTTTTCTGTCTTATAATTTGTTTACGCTCATGATGTTGATGTAATGTTTACTGATACGATGTCATGTTAATAATGATTGCATTACCATAAGGATGAGGTGTAACTGTAATACTTCTATCAATTTGTATAAGCTTGTTAAAATAACTGAGCATTTTAAGTGCATGAAAGGTATTATTTGGGATCGAGAGAGGGAGACAGAGAGAGAGAGGGGGTATATAATTGTACAAAGTAGAGGCCGGAATTCAATAAGGCAAATGAAATAAGGTCAAGTGATGAGTAAAGCAATTTCAATATATTTGATGGAAAATACAATTTCCTTTTGTTTCGAGATTGTTCTTATCACATAATCGGTATGGATTTTCCGGCACAGTCTGTTATCGATTATGAGACCTAAGCAATTTGTAAAGGAGAAATCTGCTAATTTGACAGAGTCAAAGATTATATCACCTGGAAGAACATTAATGGAGTTACTGAAAAGCATGTAATTAGTTTTTTCAAAGTTCAATGAGAGTTTGTTCGCTTTGATCCGATTAGTCACTTTTCTGAATTCATTATTTAACGTCCATAGCAAAACATTGGGGTCTCTATTGCTGTAAAATAGGTTTGAGTCATCTGCGGAAAATATAAAAGATAAATTATCTGAAGATCGGGGAAAACCATATATCATATGTATTGTAAATAATAACAGTCCGAGAATTTACCCTTTTGGCACTCCACACTTCATTAATCTTTTTTTTTTTGAAGAATTACAACCATCGAGCGTAACAAACTGCTTCCCGTAAAATGAATAGTTTTTGAACCACTCCAAGGCAGCTCTTCTCACACCATAATTTCAGAGTTTATATATGAGGATATCATGGTTAATAGTGTCGAATGCCTTGGAAAAGTCCAAAACTATAGGTATGGTGTATGATTGGTCATCCATAGCTGTAGTAACTATTTTAATCAAAGTTAATATATCATAAAATGTACTATGCTTCTTTCTAAAACCCAGATTGTGTATTACAGAACTCTGATTAAAGTACCCTTTTCCAGAATGTTTTAGAAAGAAGATAGCAAAGAGATAAGTCTGTAATTATTTACTTTTTTGTAAAAAACGGTATTCTTCCAGTACATAATGATACATGTACATTCAAAACATGCAACAACACATCAGCAATACATAGAATTATATGTTTAATCAATACATTATCTTTACCATCACGACTACTGCTTCTTTTTATTGGCAAGTTATTTACAATTATCAATTGACTCACTTTTACAACTAGGCATAATGAATAATGAGTATTGATTCGGCTCCCTTAAAAAGTTGAAAGGTGTTCTGATGAAGTTGGCCTAAACTTACAAAATATGAAATAAAACATTGCAAAATTGTTTCAGGATCTTAAATGGTTCTACCATCAACATTTATTTTTTGGGTAGATGATTTTTTTTTTTCCTTCATTTTTATTCAAAAAATCATTTATAATTCTGCATGTCTTTTTCAAATCGTTTTGAAAGACTCGAAATTGCTCAAAATAATAAATTTTCTTTAGGCTCCTCAATACGGAGGTAAGAATATTTGTATAGGTAATATACATATTCCGATTTAGTTGTGTTGGTTTAATTTTCTGTTTATAATAAAAAATGTTTTTGTCTCTTTATTGATCTCAGGAGAGATTTGGTAACCCACGGGGAATTAGGAATTTTCTTTCGGTTTCGGGCTCTTTCCTTTATTGGGACGCAATGATCACAGTGATTATAACAATATTTTCATGAGTGAATTGAAAGCATCATCCACGTCTTGGGCGGCAAACACGTCTGGCCAGTCTGCAATGCCGAGACCATCTCTAAGCTTATTTAAAACCCCTCTGTACTAGTTTAGCCAGGAGGGATTAGAGGGATTAGCGTGGTCACTGACAGGTGGTTATCTCATCAACTCAGCTCTCAATTAACATAAGAAAGAGAGGATCATGGGGGACCAACAGGCACCGCTTAGGCATTGTTTTCTATATAGAGGGAGCAAGTAGCTACAAGTAGTACAGTGTGGCTTTAACTTGTCATTATTTAGACTACGATTTTTAACTTTAGGACGTGGGTCGGAATATTTATTAAAATTCCAGGGCGACCACGCTGTAATCGGAAAGTTATCTGTTGAATCAGAAAGTAGGAATGCAGATTATGGTAAGGGTATGGTGTTTGTGAAGATATTATCGATAAGTGTTGCAGACCGGTCAGTTATTCATGTTAGGCGTTTAACTGGCGGGATAAGTGAACCCGAGGACGCAGGTTCGAAGCTGAGTCACGTCTTTTGGATGGTGACGTTTAAAGGTCGGTCCCCAGACGTAAATAATCAAATCTGATTGATACACGTCTGTAAAAATAAAAAGACTTCTAAGAAATCTTGCGGGAATTTATTTAAATAGGTGACAATCAAGGAGTCTTAAAGTCTCCCATAATAAAGCATTGTTGATTGCCTAAAGTGGGATTTGATAATACATTTTGGATGGCTGGCAACAAATCTTTCTGATGGGATTGAGGGGGTCTGTATAAATTATATCGCCTACAATTATGTTCCTACTTTGCTGCATGTTTATTTCAATGAACAAAGACTCAATAAACTCATCCATACAATTCAAGTCAGATCTTTCAACATAATCACATCTCTGTGACGCATATAGAGCTACTCCTCACCCTATTTACAATTAAATCATAGCCGAGCATATTGTAATATGAACTTTGCGTGTCAGAAAACCATAATTATGTAAGCCCTACAACAGATGCATTTAAATTATTTCAATCCAACAGGCACTTAAACTGGTCAAAATTCCTGTTCGCACTTCTTATTTTAAGATGCATAAGAGAAAAAAAAACGATCTTCAAGTGTTGAGGAAGTTATTTGTTTCTCTGTGATTTAAATGCTTGTTATAGTGGAGTATGCCTCACCATTAGGATCACAAGAGCCAAGATTAAAATCCTGAACATTTGGATTCATTTCATCAGCTAGCATATACAGGTAAATCATATAACAAATCTTGGTTCAATAAAGGATTGGTGGGAAAATGTAATTCAGTTTGTAATTCATTTTCATCTAATGAGGAAAATGGAAAATAATATTCGGTACACATTAAAGGGTATGAAATTATTCATGGAGAGATTATACTTGAACAGATTATGGAGGATGCTGCAAATACCTGCCATGAGAGTAGTTAGAGAAGCGAAAACTAAAAATAGAGAGTTAGGAGGGGTGCGGTGCTGAAAAGTAAAAGGACAGAACAACATGAAGAACAGTATTACTCAATACTGCAATATGGGCGTTTCACAAAGACAACAGAAACAAAAAGAGAACACGACATTTACGAACTTTGTAGTTGTCGCTCCAGCAAAAATATCTAACAGTAATACTAATGTATGCCTACTTTGTATTATCATACTACATGTATTTTAAAGTAATCATATAATCTGACTCCACGATTTGGGAGTAATTGCAAGATAAACAATAACAATCATTTCAAACGAGGCTCAATTAACCCAGTCCGCCTTCGGCGACATCAACTTCTTTCTACGAAACAACAAATATGAGCCTGTGTCACGGTAATATGATTTGAAAGTAACAAAGCAATACAATACACTTGCATATTAACATGTCGAGGTGCATACTGGTAGTGTAAGACAAAGCACTGAAATTGCAATTCTGATGTTGGGTATGGTTACCCTGCTGCAATGTAATGTCTTTAGGATGCTGACGATATTTTGTGCATCAAGAAGTAATAATACAGGGACTATTGATAGGCCTGCGTGACATAGTCCTGAGGAAAAACGATGTACACGATGATGGACACGTATAATCTGGGTTAATAACATTATATTAGTCCCGGGGGTCACTCCCAACATGACTGCCTTACGCACCCGCGTCCAGAAAAAGCGTCGAAAGGGTGTCCTTTTCAGCTATACGGCGTCGTCGATATTTTCCTTAAAGCAGATATTCTAGGACAATAAATGTCCATTAATTTGGTACCTACGGCAAGCCTATATATGTTATTTCGAAGTTGTTAATTTACATACCATATCACAAAAATCTTCTAGCTACTGGATATTCTCAATTGAAATGTCGAAAAATAGCCTCCTCTCTTTGCCTAGAAAATCAGTCACGGAGCTGGTTCACTATTTGTGACGTAACAACCGGGGACAAGTATATTCACGTACCCGGATGTTCCATAGAAATACATGGGCAGAGAGATACGAATTTATGCTATTTAGTTTCAAAGTTGTGTTTCATAACTCCATGTAGAATTCTTCACCTTCCCCTAGTATTTCAAAGTATTAATATCAATTCCCCTTTTCAGAAATATGACATAAACATGCCAATGGTGCTCTATTAGTATTAGTCGACATTTTCATCATGTAATTTTTTGTTAGTGTGTTAAATTTGGTGAGATGGTTCGTGTGCTCGGTAAAGTAAATCCGGCGTTTAGCTTTGTTCTCGCGTTCGGTCTAGCTATATCTTTACACATATGCACGTAGTATACGGTACACATAATTGGTAATGGCTGGAGTATTTGACCAGCACGATCTTTGTATGGATTTTGAAGAGTTTATGGAGGAACTTGAAAGTAATGAAGGAGAAAGGGACGAGAGTCCATTGTGAGATATTCCAAATTCCGACACCGGTCGTCACTGATCGAGGAGCAGGTCTTTGTTAGTGTTTTTTCTTAGCTGGTATACAGGGGCGGCGATCCCGGGGGAGGGGACGGGGGAGACACGTCCCCCCTGTTACACCCACAAATGTAATAACGCCCACAAATGTAATAACGCCCACAAATGTAATAACACTTTACCCACAAATGTAATAACACCCACAAATGTAATAACACTTTACCCACAAATGTAATAAATTTCACCCACAAATGTAATAACCACTTTACCCACAAATGTAATAATTTTGAATCACCCACAAATGTAATAATGACTTTACCCACAAATGTAATAAATTTGAAGGGATATTTTGTCGAATTTGTTCAAAACTAAAACCCTGTAATAAAGCATGGGTATAGCGCGCAGTCTTTACTCCAGACCCGGTTATTTCAAAAATTTAAAAATCTTCAAAACTAAGACCCCATAATCCTTTTCCTGTGGAATAACATGAGAATCGAGCGTAGTCTTTCCTCCAGACCCGGTCATTTCAAAAATAAAAACAATAAAAAACAAAACAAAAATTCAAATCTAAGACCCAACAATCCTCCAAACTAAGACCCTGTAATAAAGCATGGGTTTAGAGCGTTGTCTTTACTCCACACCCGGTTATTTCAAAAATAAAATAAAACAAAACAAAACAAAACATTAACTTTAAAACTAAGGCTCCACCATCTTCCAAACTATAAGACCCTGTGATAAAGCATGGGTTTAGAGCGTAGTCTTTACTCCAGACCCGTTTAATTAAAAAAATCTTCAAAACTAAGACCCCATCATCTTATTCCTGTGGAATAACATGAGTATTGAGCGTAGTCTTTCCTCTAGATCCGGTTATTCAAAAGTAAAAAAACAAACAAAAACTTTTAAACTAAGACCCACCATCTTCCAAACTAAGACCCTGTAATAAAGCATGGGTTTAGAGCGTAGTTTTCTTCCAGACCCGGTTATTTCAAAAATAAAAACAATAAAAACAAAACAAAAAATTTCAAATCTAAGACCCAACAATCCTCCAAACTAAGACCCTGTAAAAAGCATGGGTTTAGAGCGTTGTCTTTACTCCACACCCGGTTATTTCAAAAATAAAATAAAACAAAACAAAACAAAACATTAACTTTAAAACTAAGGCCCCACCATCTTCCAAACTATAAGACCCTGTGATAAAGCATGGGTTTAGAGCGTAGTCTTTACTCCAGACCCGTTTAATTTGATCAGTCATACTTCATTTCAACTCCGTCTACTCCTGAAGCATCTGAAAAGTATTACTGAAAAACTTTTGGAGTTGTACGTGTTAAGTAGTTTTATATGGACGAATACTAAGTTACAGAAAGCCAGGTACATTTAGTATTTCGGCATCTTGTTCTCTTGTTTTTCCTAGCTTAGAAGAATTGTCACGTGTTAGGTTGTTTGCGTTTTATATCAAGTTCAGTTGATGTTATCAGGTTCAATATTGCCCAAATTATAACCTTGTTTGCTTGTAAAAAGACATGTGAGTTACTCCACCTTTTTATACGTAATAATTATTTTGGTTCTGTTACCTGTTACTGTCTGTATATTAATGAAACAACCTCTTCATTCGTTTGGAATAAAATACTTTCTATCTTACAAAATCTATGTATCCATCATTGCATCACTATAAAACCATAACCTCTGCAATTTACTCACATTGATTGAGAGAGTATATAGATATTTTATCAGTCAAAGGGTTCTGCAATCGTTCATTCAAAACATGCAAATATGTTTCGCGTGATCTCGTTATACAGCTATTTATGATTTGTTATATGAAAGTATGCGTTGTTATTTGCTTGTTAACCGATTATCATTTCAGACTTGTTCTTGTTTATATAGCTGCTTGAGTGTTTCAGAAGTAGGGAAAACTGTAATATAAATGTGTTTTGTTTGTATTTGCCTTTGAATAAATTTCGTTCTCATGAATTCACACCGTGTACCGCGTACCAATTGGTAGTCTTCAGTATAAGTAATTGATACGTTCATCACATGAAGAAAGGTAATTCATTCACGCACTCATGAAAATATAACATCGCAATCCAACGTTTCAATGTCACTAATAGCGTACATATATATATATATATATATATGTTACATATCGTGAACATATTTCATAATCACATGCATAAAACAATCAGCGTCAATATTTAAATACATTTAAGGTCACTTATTCGATTACTTTTTTCTACGAACATTGAATTCCAGGATATTTGTGGGCGTTAGAATATTTACATGATTAAAAATCGTCGACGGTCAACGAACCATCGAATCGGTCCCTCCTCTGTGTGTTATATATATGGACCATTTTGACTGATTCGTCAGTTCGTGTGACCGCCGACCAATCATTTATTTGTGACGTGTTGTATCCACATATGTAATAATGTAATTTATTTTTAAATGAAAAAAAAGAGGAATAAGATGGTGGGTCTTAGTTTCGAAGATTTGTTTAAATTTCTATTTCTTTTGAAATAACCGGGTCTGGAGGAAAGACTACGCCCTATACCCATGTTATTCCACAGGAATGAGATGGTGAGGTCTTAGTTTGAAGATTTTTCATTTTTTTCTAAATAACCGAGTCTGAAGTAAAGACTTCGCTCTAATCCCATGCTTTATTACCGGGTCTTAATTTGGAAGATGGAGGGGTTTTAGTTTAAAAGGTTTTTGTTTTGTTTTGTTTTGTTTTTTTGTTTGTTTGTTTGTTTTTTTTTTAACTTTTGAATAACCGGGTCTGGAGGAAAGACTACGCTCAATACTCAATTAAGGAAAGGTATGTCACTTTACTAACTGCACCTTGCACAAAGCCCAGAATGTCTGCATAATTTGAGATTTTGAAACTTGATTTTCAGTTTAAATCATATAATGCAATCCATTTCTTCTTCTTTTTCTTTTGTTTTGTCTTATTTCCCGGAAAGGAGACAATCCCACCGACAGGCATCGCATAGTATTGGAGGGGCCTAGGCTGCGCATACGCATACATGCAAGCCGAGAAGCCTGTTCAATGTACCGAACCGGGCTGGCCAGAAGATACAAACATAATAGTCAACGATTTATGCTGACAGCCTGTCTGGGATCTCCAAAATTGCGAAAAATTGAGCAGCGTAGATTTTTTTTTCTTTCTTTCTCCTACTCCCTCTTAAATTTAATTAATGTGATTTGAATTCGGCGTAAATATTCATAATTGAATGAAACACGCCAATAAAACAAAACAACAACAACAACGTTCTTCCACAGGAATAAGATGATGGGGTCTTAATTTTGAAGATTTTTAGACAGTTTTGAAATAACCGGGTCTGGAAGAAAAACTACGCTCTAAACCCATGCTTTATTACCGGGTCTTAGTTTGGAAGATGGTGGGGTCTTAGTTTAAAAGTTTTTTTAACTTTTGAATAACCGGGTCTGGAGGAAAGACTACGCTCAATACTCATGTTATTCCACAGGAATAAGATGATGGGGTCTTAGTTTTGAAGATTTTTTTTTTTAATTAAACGGGACTGGAGTAAAGACTTCCTCTAAACCCATGCTTTATCACAGGGTCTTATAGTTTGGAAGATGGTGGGGCCTTAGTTTTAAAGTTAATGTTTTGTTTTGTTTTGTTTTGTTTTATTTTTGAAATAACCGGGTGTGGAGTAAAGACAACACTTTAAACCCATGCTTTATTACAGGGTCTTAGTTTGGAGGATTGTTGGGTCTTAGATTTGAATTTTCTGTTTTGTTTTTTATTGTTTTTTATTTTTGAAATAACCCGGTCTGGAAGAAAACTACGCTCTAAACCCATGCTTTATTACAGGGTCTTAGTTTGGAAGATGGTGGGGTCTTAGTTTAAAAGTTTTTGTTTGGTTTTTTTACTTTTGAATAACCGGGTCTGGAGGAAAGACTTCGCTCAATACTCATGTTATTCCACAGGAATAAGATGATGGGGTCTTAGTTTTGAAGATTTTTTTTTAAATTAAACGGGTCTGGAGTAAAGACTACGCTCTAAACCCATGCTTTATCACAGGGTCTTATAGTTTGGAAGATGGTGGAGCCTTAGTTTTAAAGTTAATGTTTTGTTTTGTTTTGTTTTATTTCATTTTTGAAATAACCGGGTGTGGAGTAAAGACAACGCTCTAAACCCATGCTTTATTACAGGGTCTTAGTTTGGAGGATTGTTGGGTCTTAGATTTGAATTTTTTGTTTTGTTTTTTATTGATTTTATTTTTGAAATGACCGGGTCTGGAGGAAAGACTACGCTCGATTCTCATGTTATTCCACAGGAAAAGGATTATGGGGTCTTAGTTTTGAAGATTTTTTAAATTTTTGAAATAACCGGGTCTGGAGTAAAGACTTCGCGCTATACCCATGCTTTATTACAGGGTCTTATAGTTTGGAAGATGGTCGGGCCTTAGTTTTAAAGTTAATGTTTTGTTTTGTTTTGTTTTGTTTTATTTTTGAAATAACCGGGTGTGGAGTAAAGACAACACTTTAAACCCATGCTTTATTACAGGGTCTTAGTTTGGAGGATTGTTGGGTCTTAGATTTGAATTTTCTGTTTTGTTTTTTATTGTTTTTTATTTTTGAAATAACCCGGTCTGGAAGAAAACTACGCTCTAAACCCATGCTTTATTACCGGGTCTTAGTTTGGAAGATGGTGGGGTCTTAGTTTAAAAGTTTTTGTTTGGTTTTTTTACTTTTGAATAACCGGGTCTGGAGGAAAGACTTCGCTCAATACCCGTGTTATTCCACAGGAATAAGATGATGGGGTCTTAGTTTTGAAGATTTTTTTTTTTAAATTAAACGGGTCTGGAGTAAAGACTACGCTCTAAACCCATGCTTTATCACAGGGTCTTATAGTTTGGAAGATGGTGGAGCCTTAGTTTTAAAGTTAATGTTTTGTTTTGTTTTGTTTTATTTCATTTTTGAAATAACCGGGTGTGGAGTAAAGACAACGCTCTAAACCCATGCTTTATTACAGGGTCTTAGTTTGGAGGATTGTTGGGTCTTAGATTTGAATTTTTGTTTTGTTTTTTATTGATTTTATTTTTGAAATGACCGGGTCTGGAGGAAAGACTACGCTCGATTCTCATGTTATTCCACAGGAAAAGGATTATGGGGTCTTAGTTTTGAAGATTTTTTAAATTTTTGAAATAACCGGGTCTGGAGTAAAGACTGCGCGCTATACCCATGCTTTATTACAGGGTCTTATAGTTTGGAAGATGGTGGGGCCTTAGTTTTAAAGTTAATGTTTTGTTTTGTTTTGTTTTGTTTTATTTTTGAAATAACCGGGTGTGGAGTAAAGACAACACTTTAAACCCATGCTTTATCACAGGGTCTTATAGTTTGGAAGATGGTGGGGCCTTAGTTTTAAAGTTAATGTTTTGTTTTGTTTTGTTTTGTTTTATTTTTGAAATAACCGGGTGTGGAGTAAAGACAACACTTTAAACCCATGCTTTATTACAGGGTCTTAGTTTGGAGGATTGTTGGGTCTTAGATTTGAATTTTCTGTTTTGTTTTTTATTGTTTTTATTTTTGAAATAACCCGGTCTGGAAGAAAAACTACGCTCTAAACCCATGCTTTATTACCGGGTCTTAGTTTGGAAGATGGTGGGGTCTTAGTTTAAAAGTTTTTGTTTGGTTTTTTTACTTTTGAATAACCGGGTCTGGAGGAAAGACTTCGCTCAATACCCGTGTTATTCCACAGGAATAAGATGATGGGGTCTTAGTTTTGAAGATTTTTTTTTAAATTAAACGGGTCTGGAGTAAAGACTACGCTCTAAACCCATGCTTTATCACAGGGTCTTATAGTTTGGAAGATGGTGGAGCCTTAGTTTTAAAGTTAATGTTTTGTTTTGTTTTGTTTTATTTCATTTTTGAAATAACCGGGTGTGGAGTAAAGACAACGCTCTAAACCCATGCTTTATTACAGGGTCTTAGTTTGGAGGATTGTTGGGTCTTAGATTTGAATTTTTGTTTTGTTTTTTATTGATTTTATTTTTGAAATGACCGGGTCTGGAGGAAAGACTACGCTCGATTCTCATGTTATTCCACAGGAAAAGGATTATGGGGTCTTAGTTTTGAAGATTTTTTAAATTTTTGAAATAACCGGGTCTGGAGTAAAGACTTCGCGCTATACCCATGCTTTATTACAGGGTCTTATAGTTTGGAAGATGGTCGGGCCTTAGTTTTAAAGTTAATGTTTTGTTTTGTTTTGTTTTGTTTTATTTTTGAAATAACCGGGTGTGGAGTAAAGACAACACTTTAAACCCATGCTTTATTACAGGGTCTTAGTTTGGAGGATTGTTGGGTCTTAGATTTGAATTTTCTGTTTTGTTTTTTATTGTTTTTTATTTTTGAAATAACCCGGTCTGGAAGAAAACTACGCTCTAAACCCATGCTTTATTACCGGGTCTTAGTTTGGAAGATGGTGGGGTCTTAGTTTAAAAGTTTTTGTTTGGTTTTTTTACTTTTGAATAACCGGGTCTGGAGGAAAGACTTCGCTCAATACCCGTGTTATTCCACAGGAATAAGATGATGGGGTCTTAGTTTTGAAGATTTTTTTTTTTAAATTAAACGGGTCTGGAGTAAAGACTACGCTCTAAACCCATGCTTTATCACAGGGTCTTATAGTTTGGAAGATGGTGGAGCCTTAGTTTTAAAGTTAATGTTTTGTTTTGTTTTGTTTTATTTCATTTTTGAAATAACCGGGTGTGGAGTAAAGACAACGCTCTAAACCCATGCTTTATTACAGGGTCTTAGTTTGGAGGATTGTTGGGTCTTAGATTTGAATTTTTTGTTTTGTTTTTTATTGATTTTATTTTTGAAATGACCGGGTCTGGAGGAAAGACTACGCTCAATACTCATGTTATTCCACAGGAATAAGATGATGGGGTCTTAGTTTTGAAGATTTTTTAAATTTTTGAAATAACCGGGTCTGGAGTAAAGACTGCGCGCTATACCCATGCTTTATTACAGGGTCTCATAGTTTGGAAGATGGTGGGGCCTTAGTTTTAAAGTTAATGTTTTGTTTTGTTTTGTTTTGTTTTATTTTTGAAATAACCGGGTGTGGAGTAAAGACAACACTTTAAACCCATGCTTTATTACAGGGTCTTAGTTTGGAGGATTGTTGGGTCTTAGATTTGAATTTTCTGTTTTGTTTTTTATTGTTTTTTATTTTTGAAATAACCCGGTCTGGAAGAAAAACTACGCTCTAAACCCATGCTTTATTACCGGGTCTTAGTTTGGAAGATGGTGGGGTCTTAGTTTAAAAGTTTTTGTTTGGTTTTTTTACTTTTGAATAACCGGGTCTGGAGGAAAGACTTCGCTCAATACTCATGTTATTCCACAGGAATAAGATGATGGGGTCTTAGTTTTGAAGATTTTTTTTTAAATTAAACGGGTCTGGAGTAAAGACTACGCTCTAAACCCATGCTTTATCACAGGGTCTTATAGTTTGGAAGATGGTGGAGCCTTAGTTTTAAAGTTAATGTTTTGTTTTGTTTTGTTTTATTTCATTTTTGAAATAACCGGGTGTGGAGTAAAGACAACGCTCTAAACCCATGCTTTATTACAGGGTCTTAGTTTGGAGGATTGTTGGGTCTTAGATTTGAATTTTTGTTTTGTTTTTTATTGATTTTATTTTTGAAATGACCGGGTCTGGAGGAAAGACTACGCTCGATTCTCATGTTATTCCACAGGAAAAGGATTATGGGGTCTTAGTTTTGAAGATTTTTAAATTTTTGAAATAACCGGGTCTGGAGTAAAGACTGCGCGCTATACCCATGCTTTATTACAGGGTTTTAGTTTTGAACAAATTCGACAAAATATCCCTTCAAATTTATTACATTTGTGGGTAAAGTCATTATTACATTTGTGGGTGATTCAAAATTATTACATTTGTGGGTAAAGTGGTTATTACATTTGTGGGTGAAATTTATTACATTTGTGGGTAAAGTGTTATTACATTTGTGGGTGTTATTACATTTGTGGGTTAAGTGTTATTACATTTGTGGGCGTTATTACATTTTTAGGCGTTATTACATTTGTGGGTGTAACACCCCCCTGTTACCTTATCTGACGACAAGATAATGTATATTTAGGCCGCCTATTTTATTTGGGGGCAGGCCCCACCCCCAGACCCCTTCAGTACGCTAGTGCCACCCCCCGATCTACACCTTGTTGGCGGGGAAAATCGCAACTGATCTCCCCTAACTTTCTTCTTCCTCTTTTTTTCTTTCCCTTTATCTCCTCTTTTCCTTTTTTCTTTCCCTTTCCTTCATTTTCTCTTATTTTTTTAGATGGGAGGGGGAGGGAGAGGCAACAGACAGACAGTCTCAGACAGTCAGATCGTCGAGAAGGAATCGGTTGTCGTTTTTCATCACCTCGCGTGTTTTTTTTAATTACTTCTACTTTATCGCGATAGTGGCGTGGCTTACCCTGGACGCGCCTTCCGTCGCGATGAGCACGTTCGACCTTGACTTGCAAACCGAACTTGTCGCGGAGGAGGGTTTCAGCGACGCTGATGAAGTCCTCACGCTTGGAGTTTTTAGTCGCCTGACTATCGGCGTGGTCGCTAGGCTTGCTACATTGTTGTGCAGTGTGTGCATACTTTTTGCCATTTCTACTTGGGCATCTTGCACCAATCAAAAGTTATGGAGCCAAACCGTAAAATGTGGAATGACTGTGAAAGGGTTAATTAGAGAGGTATTGTGATACAATACTTTGAGAGCAGTACAACAATACTTTATATAATACTTGTCTATATTTTTTTCCAGAATTTTTTTGTTTTACTTCACTTTAAAAGTGGATATAACAGATATTCTCACACTTGTCTACAAGATTAATCAAACACCAACTCAAAAATAATAACAATACAAAAGACAAGACAAGTAAGCATACACACAATTCTGAATCTTTGCTAGTTGTTCAACATAGTATTAAACCTTTTACATCCACATTAAAGTATCCAATCTGATATTAACAAAAGGGATATAATATAATGTTTTTCATTGTAGTTACAAAGTGCTGCACACATAGCTCCACATGTTTGGGCCACTTAAATAATAACATATAACTAACTCCCCTCGTTCTTAAGAAACAGTACTTCACTAGATTTCTTCAAAAAACAACTGAAAACATACCTGTACAACTCCTTTTAAACTGTTGATAGACTAAGAGACAGTGCCTTGTATCCTTTGGAAAAGGCGCTATATAAATCCAATTATTATTATCCCCTCGCCGACGAAGTCGGAGGGGATATAGAAACGCCGCTATCCGTCCTTCCTTCCTTCCTTACGTGCGTCCGTCCGTCCGTAACAAATTTGGTTTCCGATCAATAACTTCAGTAATAATTGACGGATTTTAATCAAATTTGATATGAAGGTACATGGTATCAAAACACAGCCTAAGTTCGATTTCGGAGTATGTAGGTCAAAGGTCAAAGGTCATAGGTCATTAAATATGCCAATCTGGTTTCCGTTCGATAACTTTAATAATGATTTTAATCAAATTTGATATGAAGGTACATGGTATCAAAACACAGCCTAAGTTCAATTTCCGAGTATGTAGGTCAAAGGTCATAGCTCATTAAATATGCGAATCTGGTTTCCGATCGATAACTTTAGTAATATTTGACGGATTTAATCAAATTTGATATGAAGGTACATGGAATTAAAACACATCCTAAGTTTGATTTCGGAGTATGTAGGTCAAAGGTCATAGCTCATTAAATATGCGAATCTGGTTTCCGTTCAATAACTTTAATAATGTTTGACGGATTTTAATCAAATTTGATATGAAGGTACCTGGTATCAAAACATGGCCTAAGTTTGATTTCCGAGTATGTAGGTCAAAGGTCATAGCTCATTAAATATGCGAATCTGGTTTCCGATCGATAACTTTAGTAATATCGAAAATAATATCGCTAGTGATATTCGTTTGTCTCGCAATGTGGTCAATAAGGAATCTAAAAGATCTCGACGTTTCGTGCGCCGCTGCAACACTTCGTCAGGTGATAAAAACTAAGTTTTGGTTTTTATCACCTGACGAAGTGTTGCAGCGGCGTCAAATGAGATCTTCCACATTACAAACGAATATCACTAGCGATATTATTTTCGATACTACATCCGCAATGAGTAATATATTTAACTTTAGTAATGTTTGACAGATTTTAATGAAATTTGATATGAAGGTACATGGTATCAAAACACAGCCTAAGTTCAATTTCCGAGTATGTATGTCAAAGGTGAAAGGTCATAGCTCATTAAATATGCAAAAACACCTAATTATATATGTGAAAATGTGGTTAACTTCCTTGCTTAGTAATATAATAGTATAGTCTAATGGAGGTAACTTGTTTTGACGTATATAGGCCATTTGTACCCTGCGAGGGGATGCTTCGCTTTGCGTTGACTTTTCTAGTTATTATGATATCACTTTAAAAAGACGAGGTGTGTCAATACAATCCATTGTCCTTGAACAAAAAAATGGGACTCAGAATAAAGATTCTTGAACTTGTCAACAGAAAAAGCTGTCACAGTAAATTAATGGAATGCCTTAAAAATTCCCTGGCACATTAAGGCTATTTTTTCATATGGAAAGCCTCAATGATATTGCCCGAGTTATAGACAACATCGATTTCCACAGATTCAACAATATCATAAAAACTTTAGTGAAAAAGTAACTCGATTTAGCTCTCGTCAACACCTAAGGTGCTCTAGGAAAGAAAAAAAATTACACAAAATAGTGTAATATCATTGTGAGAATATCATACTTATTCAACACCCAATCCCGCAAACAGAAAAGTAGTTTTTCAACTGATCTGTCACGGTTGTATTCAGAAAAAACTCGAGATATGCATTACGAGATCGTAAATTCCAAGCGTTATGGAATGACATTTCTAGGAGTGGTCGTTCTACTATAACCTTTGATTTATTATTATTTAGACCAATACTTTATAACTCACCTTCTGTCACACATTTTTCTCATTCTTTAAGGGCAATTCGTATTTTCTGGTGGTTTAAAAGCCTCTATTATCATTTGTTTCTTCTTAACAACCCCCCCCCCCCTCTCTCTCTATCTCTTTCTCTCTATTTTTCTCTGTGCCCTTCTTTCTTGACTCTCTTACTCTAAACTTCTCTTTCTCTCGATCATTTTATGCCTCTCTTAGTCTTCAGCTCTTCAGGACAAATCGTTACTCCTTTTTTTTTTTTTTTAAATATAAGTACGATAAGATATTGAAGAAATGAATAATTGAATCATGTCAAATATACAAGACGGATACAGCAATGGTTTCCATGCGCATTTCATGAAACACGTTTTATTCTGCCGTTATCTTGGCTTATAAGCTTATTTTATTGATTTTCCTTGTTTCCTTCAATGAATTGCAGTATATTCCACATTCTTTCCTCCCAACCTTTCCAAAAAACAATTGTAACGATATGCCCGTCAATTACGTTTTGTATCAGGGTTTTTATGCAGTTGATTAATTGGTAGATTACATAGATTTTAAGCGTCAACTAGGAATGCAAGAATCACAAAAAGGGACATGATTAATTGAATTTCATCAATTCAGTTTAATACAATTAGTGAAACATAATTCCATAAAATCGTTAAAAAAGCTGTACACTAATAATCATGATAATGGCAATGATAGCAATCGCCGCTAGTTCGAAATTGTATTCTGTTCTTCCTACTGATAATAAAAACAGTGTAAGTTAACAAAAGGGTTTCAATTATTATACAAAAATGAACTTCCTGATATAAAAATAAAATCTACATTTTTTAAAGAATTTAAAGGTAACAAAAAGTGCTTTCTTTTAACAATATTTAAACATTTATTACGAAGCTTGTCGAGATATGTGGGCGGACTCTTGCAAAGTCTATTAACTGAATAACAATAACCATACATTAGAAACGTAAAACATCCAACATCTAATTACATTATTAGGTGAACATGTATACATATGTATCAATAATAGAAGATATCGAACATTATAATAAAACATACACTATGTACATAAACACATTGGCGTAGTGTGAGTCCAACCATTATAGGGGCGTAGCCCGAGTACAGTTTTCAGGGGGGGGGGCACACCAGGCTAACAAGATGGGATGAAATGCTAGGAAACACTTTCGTCTAGGTTGGAGGAGGGATGGGGTGAGGATATGGAAGGGGTTGCGATCATCTTTGATTCAATCTGCGCAACTTATTTGACCTTTCGAACCGGTTTCTTAATTCATCACATTACAGAAAGGGTTTTCATGTTGTGACTTCATTAACAGAAAATAGGTTTGAGACCTAAAGCGTGGGTGACTAGCATTAAACTTTATAATGTCCCTGCATAATGTCTTTACCCTTTCTCTTGCACATGTAGGCTAGACAAAGACGTATGCAGTCCGTTTAACCCCTAAATGGAGGCTGGTTTGGATTATTTGGTTGGTTAGGCCAGTTTGGGTTCTGGGGTCGGTTCGGCTGGTTAGGCCAGTTCGGGTTCTGGGGTTGGTTCGGTTGGTTAGGCCAATTAGGGTTTTGGGGTTGGTTCGGTTGGTTAGGCCAATTAGGGTTTGGGGTCGGTTCGGCTGGTTTGGAAAGTTTGGATTCACGGGTCGAGTAGGTGTGTTTGGTTGATTCGGATTCACGGGTCGGTTCGGGTTGTTCGGCTGGTTCGGGTTGTTTGGCTGATTCGGAAAATTTGGATTCACGGGTCGGTTAGGGTTGTTCGGGTTGTTTGGCTGATTCGGAAAGTTTGGATTCACGGGTCGGTTAGGGTTGTTCGGGTTGTTTGGCTGATTCGGAAAGTTTGGATTCACGGGTCGGTTCGGGTTGTTTGGCTGATTCGGGTTGTTTGGCTGATTCGGAAAGTTTGGATTCACGGGTCGGTTTGGGTTGTTCGGCTGGTTCGGGTTGTTTGGCTGATTCGGAAAGTTTGGATTCACGGGTCGGTTCGGGTTGTTCGGCTGGTTCGGGTTGTTTGGCTGATTCGGAAAGTTTGGATTCACGGGTCGGTTCGGGTTGTTCGGCTGGTTCGGGTTGTTTGGCTGATTCGGAAAGTTTGGATTCACGGGTCGGTTCGGGTTGTTCGGCTGGTTCGGGTTGTTTGGCTGATTCGGAAAGTTTGGATTCACGGGTCGGTTTGGGTTGTTCGGCTGGTTCGGGTTGTTTGGCTGATTCGGAAAGTTTGGATTCACGGGTCGGTTCGGGTTGTTCGGGTTGTTTGGCTGATTCGGAAAGTTTGGATTCACGGGTCGGTTCGGGTTGTTCGGGTTGTTTGGCTGATTCGGAAAGTTTGGATTCACGGGTCGGTTCGGGTTGTTCGGGTTGTTTGGCTGATTCGGAAAGTTTGGATTCACGGGTCGGTTAGGGTTGTTCGGGTTGTTTGGCTGATTCGGAAAGTTTGGATTCACGGGTCTGTTCGGGTTGTTTGGCTGATTCGGATTCATAGGTCGGTTAGGATTATATGGCTGATTTGGATTTATTGGCCTGTTTGGCCTGTTTGGGTTAATCGGCCTGTTAGGTCGGTTTGGAACAATAGGTGTGTTCGGTCGATTCGGATACAAGGGCCTAGTAGGTTGGTTCGGACCACCCGGTCGGTTCGGGTTGCCGGGTGGAATCCCGCCCGCGCCAGGTCCCCGATAAGGAGGTCCGAATCGGAGTTTGCAGACGAAGGACATCGAGGTTCTCCAGTTCGATGTGACCCAGGTTTGGAGTTCCCGACCGTTGAAGATGTGGGCAGCTTGTCGGTGCCAGTTTAACTGTGGTTGATCTACCTTCCAGTTGGTGTACGCCACAGGAGTATGATCAATCCACTCATACCTAAAAAATAAAAATAGCAATTTGTATTTTAATACATGATTACTGCTGATCATGTTAAAGGTACTATGTCCCATTTGCAGGCCAAAAGAAAAGGTAACATTCAAACGGCATTTGAAAGATAATACTAATTTAGAACTTCCCTAAAAAAAGAGGGGGCCGGCTTGAAAATGTCTTTAAGTGGGAAAATAACGACTATTAGTTGTCGAATCGACTTAAGAGCTATAGAGCCAGTAAGTAATAGTCTGATTTTCAGACCATTGTACCGAATGGTCGTACGTTTTATGCTCCGCAAAGATTCAATCAGTTTAATTTTGGCCATTACAAGAAGTGGGTTATTGATGTAGACAAATGCTCATGTACCCTTTACAGCTCATTTTATGTATGCTATTACCAAAGAAGAAAAAAGCCAGTCAGTCACTCAATAGTGTCTGACAGTGAAGTGTAGCAATTAAACGGGTTTCCTTGCATAATTTAAACATTAGGACACTGCTAACGTTTAATTTCACAGATAGGACATACATGACATATTCACAATTCCTGCGAGGTTCTACAGAATTTGATGTTGGCTACAAAAGGGACATGGTATCTTTAATGTACCTCGATTATAATCCCATGATTGTTTAAATGAACGCAAAGGACAAGAAGGAAAATAAGAAGAATGACAGGAAGGAGTAGAAGAAGAATTGAAAGGAGAAATAAGGAGAATGGAAGAGGAGAGACAAGAAAAAATGAGAGACTTTCAAATTGATGATTATGCAAATTAACGTCATTCAATTTAATTAAATGTGCAAATGAATCATATAGGTTAAAGAAAAGAAAAAATGGGAGTTAAAGAGAAAGAAAAAGACGTTAGGGTGGATTATATTACGACAATTAAATTGGCAAATAATAAAGAAAATATGAACAAGTGGATGTAGTATTGCTTTCCGCTATCGCCTAAATCAGTGATATAACATTTCGCAAAAGACACATTTTCACAAACGACGTTGTGCAACCATCTGACCCAGATGGACCCATCTGACCCAGATGGACCCATCTGGTGAGGAAAGAGAGAGAGAGGGAGGATAGAGAGAGAGGGAGAGAGAGAGAGAGAGAGAGAAAGAAAGAAAGAAAAGAAGGGGAGAGAAAATGGCCAAAATCAAAACAAATGAATACTTTTATGAAATAAGGTACATTTCTTACATATTCTGAGTCCTCTCAATCAGTCCGATCCAGACTTTGTTCTGAGACCCTCCCGTGTTGTAGAGCCAGTTGTACAAGAACTTGTCCTCCATGGGACTCTCGATCGTGACCAGGTCTGCCCGGTAGAGCTGTCCATTTGGACCATATTCCTGGACCATGTTACACCGGCGATGCGCGTCCATCCATGATAGCCGTTGTGCATTGAACCTGGATTGGGGAGGGGCGGTTGGAAGAGGGGGAGTGGTAATCGTGTTATTCGATTATTGGATGTGGAAGGGGAGGGGGGTAACAACAGGAAGATAAGGAAGAGAACTGAATTGTATTAAAGGCTGTACTGAACTAAACACTTCGCAGTGCAATTATCACAAGTATGGATCACAAATTTCAAACAGAAGTAGGCCTAAATGTATACTTATTGAACATTGATATAATTATATGTTGCCATTGTTTTAGAACAACAACATCAACAGCAATAATACAAATACTAATAATAACAAAACTTAATAATAACGATAATAATTTAAAAAATGGTAATATCAATAATAATGATAACATTGTTGATAATAATAATATTAATGATAATAATAATAATAATAATAATGTTGACGATCACAATAAATTCGATGGCAAAAATCTTCGATAGTTTAATCTAACCCAATTTCAGTAGTTTTATTTCAATATACGTAACCCTACTGCAATTGCCCTGGAGTTGGTATTCTCGAAAGCCTTTGCTATCGCGTTTTCAAGTTCTTCCGCAAGCAAGCTTATAATGCGGTACTGAATATCGCCAATTCATCAATTGAACAATTGCAAAATAGTTCTTCTCTCAGATCTAGGTCACACGTTTATTTAACTTGTTATTTTTATTTCGTTCCCAATGTTGCAATAATCCTGTCAACCATTCGGAAAGCTGTAAACTATAGTTCGAGTTCCTTCTCCTGTCCTTAGGCTACCTCTGATAATCTGGTTTAAGGATAGACCTATATCAATCGGAAACCCGAGTTCAGATGAACAAAAGATAAACGTATTGTTTTCTTGTTATTTTGACGTATTTTGGGTTACAGATATGAGTAAAGGATTCGGGACCTGCCCTTCCTAGTTTCATTGTTTACCCATCGGCTCCTTAACAACCAGGGCCCTGTTTCATAAAACTTGTTATCAAATAACAAGTTACAAGCTTCTGTTATAAGCTACTGAAATCGTGGAATCTGATTGGCTGAGAGCAAATTTGTCATAGAAATTTAGCATTTGTTATAGATAAAAAGGTCGATTTCTCTGTCAACCGTTTAATCTAGAGATGACCCCATTTTAAGGTTATATTATGACCATTGTCATGATTCCTTATGTGATTGGTTTAAACTACCTGTAGCATGTTTGTATACAGAGATCCTATTAAATAGAGCATCTCTGTGATGTTGTATGATAACGCCATCTTCAATAGCTAGTCATTATTATTTTTATTTAGTTTGGCATATCAAACTTATAAGGAGAATACCCCGCAATTAGTTTTTAAATGATAAATCTAACCTGAAATTCTAGGACCCCATTTCTTTGGTAAAATATAAACCCAAAATACTATACGTGCCAATGTCATTCTCTTTCGTTGTCGCTCTGCCGCCATCTACGAGAATAAAGATTAGTCGATTGTTTTCCCCTTTCTTTCATGCTCCGCAGTAAACAAAATCGAGGTTGCCCAAATATGAAACATCAAGCATCCCCTTGTCTGGTTACGACCACCCCCCCCCCCTTCCTCCGCCCCGCTCGTCAATATATATTGATAGTCTAGTGAAGACTTGTGGGAGTTCAATTGAAATGCAACACAACATTATCATTATTATGAGATGGAAAGAGCTTCAGATGAAACAATACCCAATACCCAAATCTACATCATGTTTTCTTTGCAGTCAACTATAGAGTACCGAAGCTGTGACGTCATAAAAATCTCAATTTTTTCTTCATTTTCCGAAAGAGCATCAAAAATAATGTCCAAATGTCGAAAACCGATTGAATAGGTTAAGTATTTGATGAGATATGACCATCTGAATAAAAAGATTGCCTATGGGAACTCAGTGTTATATTGCTCTGGCTCCTAATGTTATGAACCAGAGCAATATAACACTGAGTTCATAGGCATTCAGATGGTCATATCTCCGCCAATACTTAACCTATTCAATGGTTTTCGACATTTGAATTATGATCTTTCGGAAAATGAAGAAAAAATTGAGAAATTCCAAAAATAGATTTTTGATGACGTCACACTTCACCACTCTATAAGCTTCACCGTAGCCAATTCTTAAAGATAAAATCGAGTCACTGGTCATGGACTTTTGTTCTGTAAAAGAAGCAAGTCCTATCAATAGTTATTTTGAAGACAGCGGTTGATCAAGATGTTGTATATAAAGAAGAATTACTTCATCGTAAGGTCTTCGAATCATGAAAATACTAAGGTTGCTGAAAAAGAAAATCATTTACAGGAAAGGACACTGCACAGGGATATGGATATGTGGGACTAAAATACATGTGGTTATGAACGTTTGTCCACATTTTATAACAATTTCCCAATATATCTCGAATATTCTGGCTTTTCATGAACCATCCTTTCCTGCGAATTCTCTCTTCTGATATTCTGCCCCAAATGCTCGCAAATGCTCGCCAATAATTTTTCATCTTGTCAACCTTCTCTTTAAGACATTTTGCTGAACCCCAAAATGATTTTTAAGCTGTAGCCAGGAAGGATGACGTCAGTACTTTGGTTCCGCAGAGAAAGTTTTTCACTTCCCGTCATGCACCGGGAGATTAATATCAAGGGACCCGCAATGGAACGTACACACTGTCATCTAAAACAGTTGAAAGGTTCGTTTAGATATGACACGGTGAACCACAATTACAAAAAAACAACAGTTTTGCTTATAAGGGTTTTCTTCCCACAAGTGGAAAATGAATGAATGAATGAATGGATAAATCAATTAATCAATAAATAAATAAAGAAATAAATAACGCAAAGTCAAGATAAACAGTTGATCTTATAATTAGGAGAATTGCCCCAATGTACCCCAGGAGTGACAAATGACTGAGGCCATAACTTCGAAGCTTTTATTATTGAGATCATGTACATTAGAATAAAGTTGGCAAACACACAATAATCATATTAGTAATGTAACCCTAACTGGAGTATGACGAAGTACCCATATTCTGCTTGGGTATTTATATGTAACATGCTGAAATGATTTAGGTATTTTCCTTCCCCAAAAAAAAAAAAAAAAAAAAAAAACTTACTGATTCGTTTTCAAAATCAACTGCGGAAAATCACTCTTACCAATACCACACTTGACGATTTAATGATAAACAATATGTGCCACTCTGATATTTTTATGTGGGCGCGTGTTTCATTATCCAAACGGTTCAACATACTACGTTTATGGAACAGTATAGCCTTCCTCGCATCAAAATCTTTCGTCAGGTTTGCTTTTTTAAACTGGTATGGTACTGGTAATCTGAAAGGCATGAGTCATAAGTCGTTTCATTGCTCAAACGGTTCCACATAATTATGTTCCACATAAACAATTGTTTATGGAACAATTGCGGAGCGCCAAGAGTGTCAAGTCTGACAGACATGAGCGCTATACAAGAACCCACTATTATTATTATTATTATAGGACACCTCACATCAAAATCTTTCGTCAGGTTTGCTTTTTTTAAATGGTATGGTACTGTTAATCTGAAAGACATCAGTCATAGGTTCTATACGGGAATGTGTGTAGAGAAGTATAATATACATCGTCCATCGTTTATTTACACTTGTGTATGTCTATGTGAAGAAAATTTTGACGTTTTGCCGTTTCCTAAAAATTCTCGAATACACAATATTCAGAAAAGCAAAACGAACAAACAAACACAATAATCGAAGTAACCAACCAGCAAAGAATAAATGAAATAAAGCAAAACACCATCCACACAATAAAACCAGTGGAAACGGCCCTGGGAATTCAAGTTTAAGTTCTATTGCGGGGTAGTGACAGTTATTTGAACTCTAGTATTTATTTTGCTTCCCTAAAGGGAGTGTTGAGTAGCTAGACTGGTAGATGTAGCGAATAGATTTCTCTCTCTCTCTCTTTCCCTTTCTGTCTCTGTCTCTCGTATTATGTGTTTAGATTAATCTTTTTAACAGTAAGGCAAGTAAAATAGCCATTCAAGAAGTTGGTTTACCCTGGTATATGTTACCTTGATACCCTATACATGTAGTTCCTTTCCAGTTTCCCTAAAGGCTATTAGATTCATATTCCCATATTCCTAATTTAAATATCAGACAAGCCATGCTTACTCAACATTTTTCTTGTTGTTTGTTGCTGTTTCATACATGCAACTTCATTCTATGTAAGGTAAAGCTCAGGCCAGGCATGCATTTTCCCCAAGTGTAGCCCTCCTGTAAACCGTGACAAATCTTGAGATGAATCACTTTGCAGATTTCGAAAGTGAAACCGGGTCACACCTAAATTTAGCATCCTCTGTTTTTCATCGGTTCAAAGCAGAACGACAACTTTAGCGTTAACTTTCAGTATGACACGCATATCTACAGGGGCATAGCCAGACTACTTTCACAAGCTGAGAGGGGGCGTTTTACTGAAAAGTTGGGCCGACAAGGGTAAAGGCGTATCATTAGGCGATCGCATTGTAAGTTTCTACTTATTATAGAACGTTCTTGTTTTGAATGATCTTCACTTTTGTAAGCAATGTTTTTGACGTTAGCCTAAGCTGTCTTTAGCAAAGAGCAAAATAATAATACTCCAAAGTGCCAACAAAATGATTTGGAATACACATTACCAAAAAAAATTAGGCAGACAGGGTTAAAGGCTAACATTTGGTAAGCAGACTTCAAGGTTTACCGACACAGTTCTACAACTATAGAGCTATCCCGTTACAAGTAACCGTACTGCTATAATCTTCACCTTTTCCATGCAATATTTCTGATGTTCGCAAAAACTCTTTGACGCAAAGAGAGAGAAAACCTATTATATTCCAAACAAAATTGTTCACGCTCTCAACTATTGCAACGTTGCTGTTTCTCTTTGGCTTTGATACCTAGGTCCTATCTCATTTCATAACAATTTCGTTGTAAATATATCTTTTCTTAACAGCCCACCATTATCATTTGATTTTTGCTTGTAACTCTTTGCATCGACTAGGGATGCCCCCTTCCCCCACACACACACACACTACACACATACACACACACGCACTCACGCACCCACACACTCGTGTGCTTACCGCCTAATGAGTAATTAATTCTTTTGTTCTTATATTTACCATTTTTGTTTAGGGCAAGTTGCCAGAGTTCAGAAAGTATGAAAAGCTCTCCCCACATCAGTTTTGCCAAGGTGTCGAGCAGCCGGCCAAAAGTTTTCCAGTCGTCATTAAAGTTTGCCAAAATTGAATTAAGGAGTTATATTTGGAATAACCTATATTTGACGCCAACTCGTGTAATTCAATTGATTGTGCCGGTAATGTATCGAGCATGCGTGTATTCAAGATGTAGTATTGGAAAATCTATGAAGAAAGCGACCACTACGGTCGGAACAAAAATTGCTCCCTTTACATGCTAAATTAGTTCCCTTGACCTAGCACTAGCAGATATTGAAGAACCAGTCACATATATACCCCAAACGTTATTTGTTCCTATTTGTGTTCTATTTTTTAGCGCAGTATGATAGATTCATGCACACAATTCATGCACACAACTTAAATTAAATCTTCATAAAACAGTAGCTAGCCCTTAAAGTATGGTTAGGGGGTTCCATGGCTCCCAACTCATTTTGATGATGTTAACCCCCCTGTTTCTTTTTTTTCTTCCCTTCTCTCAAAGCGCAAAAACGGCTTTAAAATGATAATTTATTAATAAAAACTAAATGCTCGACGTGCTACGATCCCCTTTAAGACAATTTGACAATTTTCGAAGGGAAGTGTCAATTAATTTGTTTGCATCGGAAGAAGAAAAAAGGGTAAACATTTTAAATCTCCAATTTCGAAGTTCCTTTCTGAATGCGATTCGTGAAAGCACACTTTTGAATCTTTGAGAGAAAATATATTTCAACTATGTTTTTTTAACTCTCTCCCCGTCTTCATTGCATATCGTAACAAGGAGTCACGTTGATGGATACTTCGTAATAGCCGCCCCCTCGCCCCTCCCCCCGAAAAAGGGTTGCCAATTTGACCTGTCTTAGACGGTAACCATGTTGTGATGATTATGACGGTGTTGGCAGTGCATGATGATGGCCTTGTAGTAACCAACCCAGTTATTAGCATAATCTCCGGTACGAGGCAAGTCTCACGGCATGATTATTCTTGGCATGGTTATACCGGGTTATTAATAGAAATATCCCCTTAATTATAGGCATATGCAACAGTGAGTTTAGGAAATATGTCCATATTTTCCTTTTTTATGATGCTTGAGGACGTTCTGCAGTAATGTTATTGCGCATCTTAGCTGCGCAGAACCAGCTGGTTATGTTTTCACCATGCATAATGCCCGGAGTTCCTGGTATTGTGCATATAATATATGAGTAAATTCATTAGCCTCTGACCCTGCGCAGCTAAGGGGCGCACGTCCCTAAACTGTCTGTTCACAATATTGGCATTTTCGTCAATGAACATTTAGAGGTCCAATTCCTTGATAATCTTCTCCCCCCCCCTTCGTTTTTAAAGTCCGTCAAACATTTCTATGCAGTGACGAGTGAGCGGCGTAGCAGACTCGCCACTTGCGAACACTGATGCAATTAAGCTTGTGTATTTAAACGGGGACTTCCATTGTCCTCCAAAACCGTCCGTCTCCCTCGCTGTAAAAACAGTATGGTATTGGATCGACAGTCTGAAGGTTTTACAGCAGGTCATTGAATAGTAAACCTTCAACAGACCCATTAATCAACACATTTAAAGCAAGATTAGCTACAAAAACGACTCACAGAGCCTCACAGAACGTACGTATGCTTTAGACTTGGTTATGCAGTGTTTGGGGATGTTAAAGTTACACTACTAGAACTAAAATATTCTCCTGGAGGAAAAATCTTCTTTAATTTCGGACTGCATGCACCTAAGTGAATTCAAACATGTGCACAATCGCAATTGGATACTGAATTCAAATTCCAGGGGTGATAACACACTGTAATAACGCACTGAACAGTCACTTGTAACAATAAAGGCTATTAACCCTTTGTTCTGTCAAAAAAATTAGTATAGATAAGAAAGACATCACGTGTCACGTATTCCAGAAGCGATCTGTCTTTAATCCGCCTTATTAGTCTATCTGATCATCTGATGAAGACGTGTCTTCCGCTGATGATAAGATTATCTTCAAACTTTAAAAAAAATTGTATTCCTAACTACAAAATCTGCCGATCAGCTGAAATAGATGCAAAGATAATGGGGCTAGAACAAAAGATGTGCTCTTGATTTCTTTCCTAATCCTACGTATAGACACCATCTCCTCGTTGGAGTTTCAGAAAATAATAAATTAGATTCTTCAGTTGATTTTTTTTTAATTATCAATTTACTATAAGCTGAGAGTTTGATGAACAATACTGAGGAAACCCTTAAGAATTTGATTTAATATTAACAATGGCCTTGTTCTTTAATATCATCATGAATTCCTCGTAATATGGCACAGATTATGAAAACTGAAATTCTCTTAGATATTGCTGTATGCATGAACATATTTTAAGAGGATAATATACAAAGGTATGGTGACTATTTCAGACGATAGGCCTACATTTCTTCTTTCTTTCAGTAAAGAAGAATATAGCTACATCATTACAAATTTCCACTTTAAAGCATTCAACCACCATGGAAATGTACAGAGTCCGAATCCTTGCTATCTCGTTAATGTCCTTCGGCAAGATATTAAACGACATTTGCCACTCTCCACCCAGGTGTAGTAAATGGGTACCGGGTAGGAAGAAATTCATTGAACGTTCGGCGCCTTATCAGCATGGTAGCCGGGTTAAACCCATGGTAATGATATGATTGTAGAGCACTCAGGTGAACACTATTGATACCGATGAGGCTACCCTTGATAAACAAAGCCATATAATTATCATAACTATTTGTCATCTTTTAAATGAACAACCACCAAAACAATCCACCAACCCAAGAAAGCAAGGCGGTGGCACCCTATCACTTACTTGTAACATGAGTAGCCGAAGGTAGCCCATCCTGCTGGGCATGTGACAGCCAAGGCCTGGCCCGTCAAAAGGCAGACGGCAAACGCTAGAATAAGTGTCCTCATCTTCTCGCCAAATATCGGTATCTGCCCTCCACAGGTTGCAGATCTGACACCAAAACTCCAGATGTCTCCAATTTTGTCCTCTTATAAACCGGGTTTCGAAACCGGAAGTGTTCAGGAGCGAGGTCAGCGAAGGTCAGCTATGGTGGGTGCGCTCAGGGATTTTTAAAGCGATAACCGATTTACATTTTGATGATGGAGTGTGAAGTCCACCCTAATTTGGAGTTTATATGAAAATAGTAGAAAACTTACGGTGACGGAGCACTCTCTGCTGCCGCTCCCATTTTGTGGTACATCCTCCTATCCCGTATTACAGATGTCTTCTTCTTTAAACCCTTTAAAACTGTGCTCAAAACACACTTATCCGAATTCCTATAAGCTGTTGACACTTGTTCATCATGTTCATTGCTCCGATGAAAATTTATCCGGGCATTATTTCTTCAGAAGGTTATGGTTGGGTTAGTTTTGGAATTGGGGTTTAGGTTAAGTTAGGGTTTTGGGTTAGGTTTCGTGCTAAACGAAGTAGGAAATTACCGCGGAGCATGCATCGTACAACCACCCTCCCTATGTCATCCTTTAAAGTTTTTTAAATTTCGGTACCTGATGATGTATTAGGTGAACGAGCGCAACTGCTCTGCAATAGTAGCAACCACAACAATACATGGGCTCCTACAACATGTAGGCCTACAAGCTTTGTTGATGTTGTTGTTTGAATCTTTAAAATTCAGAACTTTTTGTTCTTTATCGAGTTTATCTCAAATTTGATGGACTGTGTCATTGCCACCTTCTATTGGAATCAATTTCATAGCAGCAAGGTTAACCTTGCCCTCAACTATACGTCACAAAATGATTTGTTTACTAAGACGCGGTTGCTTCTCCCAAACATGACCTCATTGTTGATGCTGTTGTGTGTATCTTAAAAATTCAAGAACATTTTGTTCTTTATCAAGTTTATCTCAACCTGTTAATGCATTGTGTCATTATTTTCGCCTTCTATTGGAATCAATTTCATGGCAGCTAGGTTAGCCTTGCCTTGAACTACACGTCACAAAATGATAACATAGTTTATTACGACGCGGCTGCTTCTACCAAACATGACCTATTCGAATGTAAGCCAGTCAGCCAGACAGGATAAACCTGGCTACTATATGATTAAATTCGAAACAATAAATTTGGGTCGGAGAAATTCCATTTCCTACAATTCATTTCACAAGGCGAGTTTATTATACTCAGGAAGGCCTGCTTAGCATGAGCACAGGCATTGATCTATGAGGGCACACTGGCAAAAAAGCGCGGGGGGAGGGGGTACTGGAAGTCCTTTTAAAGGGATTAGGTATCTTTGTCTCAGATTCTAAACAAAATCCTGGATTTAGCTCATGCTGCAATCATAATTATAAACCTTTAGGTCAGTCAGGAATCCCATGACGTTTACAAGCCGATCGCCCGACGTCTGATTATCAAGATATTTATGATTGGAATTCGAAATGTAAAAAAAAAAACGTTTTCCCAACGGTTTTTATAACACTACAGTCTATTGGGGAAATGAGTATGGTAAAATCGGTCACTCAAAGATTTTTACTTTTTTGAGGCACTTGATGATCATTTTGAAGCGCAATTTTGTTATGGCTTCAATATTACACCATATCACAGACGCTGTTAACACGTAGGTCCATGCATACATCTCTGATTTGGCATTGTTAAACAATGCCTTTAAGTCTCTCGTCTTCTCCACTTCCTTCTCTCTCTCTCTCTCTCTCTCTCTCTTTATCTTTCTCACTCTTTCTCTCCTTCACTTTTCCTTTTTCCTTTTCGATATTTTCGATATTTGATAGCAAGCGCGACGTGCCCCCACCCCCTGTGCCTCCCGTAACTAAACCACTACCTGCTCAGATTCAAAGGCCATGCAAACAATTGAATGGCACAAATCACAATAGTAACGGCAATGAATAATGTATAAAAGGTGGCACGCTGGCAGTGCAACCTCCCTCCCCCAATACCGGATCCGCCAACTGACCTAAATGAGACAATAAATATGAAAATAGATCACTTCCAGATTTCTTGTAGCTGAGCCAAATATCACTGAAAACAAAACATGTAACTTGTATACAAAAGAGAAAAAGAATTTTCATTTTGAGACCCTCGCATCTACATTGTGGGCGTAATGAGTAGGCCTATTTAAAAAAAAATAGTGCTCCGCCCCCACCATCCCAGGCCTGCTTATTCGGCGAGCATCCTTTCTCTTGGTTATAATGTAAGTTGGTTTATCAGTTATTTTCACGTTCTAAAAACTGGTAACTGTTCAGATTATCATGGATTCTACAGAATATATTATAATTATGTAATATTCATATTATAAGCACCGTATAACTATAACACATAGCATGCTTATCCCATAGGATCTTTCGGGACACTACCCGTTTACTTGGCTAGCATTAGCAAAGAAATATTCGGTCTAGGCCTCGAGGGGTATAATAATAATAATACGGTCGCAAATATTTTCGAGAAATCAGCTCAGAGACAATTCAATGTGTATCTCATAGATCATGTTCGGATTACGTAATACGTTTGCGGCGTTCGCACATTTCAATAGGCGATGGATATTAAGGCTATTGAAATTGCCTAATGTTGTTTTCTCGAAAGTCTTTGCGATCTTGCCATTTGAGTTATTGTTTTTTAAAAAATGTAAGAATGATGATGATTATGATGGCTTCTTGTATAGCGCCAGTGTCCACCTCTGTTAGGCGTTTATGTCTATGTCTCACAAATTCAAGATTCTTGGTCAGTGTTAAAAATTACTATTATTTTCGATTAGCCTATGTTAGCATTCGTATCCGGACACCTACCCCCTGGACATCCACCCCGAATAACTACCCCCTAGGGCAACCACCCTCTAGGACAACAGCTACCCCCGAAACTACCCCCGAAACTACCCCCAGACAACTACCCCTTTGACAACTATCCCCGGACAACTACCCCCTAGGATAGTTATCCGGGGGTAGTTGTCCTAGAGGATGATTGTCGTAGGGGTAGTTGTCTCGGGGTAGTTGTCCGGGGATAGTTATCCGGGGATAGTTGTCCGGGGGTAGTTGTCCTAGGGGTAGTTGTCCGGGGGTAGTTGTCCGGGGAGTAGTTGTCCTAAGGGGTAGTTGTCTTGGGGTAGTTGTCCGGGGGTAGTTGTCCCGGGGGTAGTCGTCCTAGAGGGTGGTTGCCCTAGGGGTAATTGTCCTAGGGGTAGTTGTCCTAGAACCTTAGCATTATCATTTTCGAGAATGGTTTCCCACTGTAGGATCAAGAGGAAGAAATCAATAGTAGTACTCGAATTATGATCTATTATCTTCATATCCTTCCCACAGATCTTGTTGATCGCTAGATTATGAGACAAAGAATAAAAACGCAATTGATGACTTCAAGAAGATCTCTTACTATCGGTGCTAGACACGTCTGCCTGAGATGAACAGATAAACAAATATAGCGGATTAACGATGGATCGCATTTTTTGTCCAAGGAAGTGATTTGCATCTATTATTTTGTCAATGTATGAACAAGCAATGTATGATTTTGTTATGATCCGCCCCGCCATAATCGTTTCAGTCAAATGCCCGTGGGGTGGTAAATCTGTGGCCATATTTCAATGCCGCCAGAATGTGAAATCCATGATTTCCTCACATTTCTTAAAACCCTCGTTGTACTCAAAAGACACGTAGACGAAGCAACTATCTAGACCATGGGTGCAAGAAGAATGATTAGTCGATGCAGAATTTTAGAAATATTGTGGATCTACCAAACCTAGGACGATCAGATGGTAATGAAACCTATCGGTATAGGATAAGATTTTACCTGTATAAAGTGGACCACATTTCCTTTCTGTGGAAAGATAACCGACAGTCATTTTAAGCGATACCAGCTTTGATGTGTGCACGGTACTTTGTTTTCATTTGCGTAGTTACGGGGACACCTCCCCCCAACCCCTTTTCACACACACACACACACACACACACACACGTACACACAGAAAAGCCGAATATAAATGTGATAGGAATGAGAAAGAGAGAGAGAGAGACTCAATTCCATTTACAACGGCATTTCAATTGAAATCTCACCTTTGTAAACCATTTAAGCTAGACGGTCTTTTGAAAGAAAAGTATGTCATGGTTTTAATATCAATATTATTATCATTATTATTATTATCATTATTATTATTACTACTACTACTACTACTACTACTACTACTACTACTACTACTACTACTACTACTACTACTACTACTACTGCTGCTTTTATTATTATCATTTCATATCATCGGCATAACTTTGTGAGTTGTCTACGTTCCGAAAAATGAAACACGAATTCACTCTGCTTATTACCTCTTGCCATCGATGGTTCCTAAACACATTAGGCTCTAGGAAGAACATTTCCGCGCGCTTTATAGAAAGGCCGACTAGAAAGCGCGCTAAAATTAACTTAGGCAAGGGGGTATTAAGTGAGATCTCTAACCCCCTAGGGATTGGGTCACGTTACCCACTAACAGGAAGTCTTACAATAATCTAATTATGTAACTATAAACCGACGTGGCTACCGTAATGATGGTGTCATTTACTATACTTAGTCATCGGAGGAGTATTATTTGATATTTTCTTGCTTAGTAATGCGTGCTACAATAGTACACAGAAAGGTGTTTGACTTAGAGGTTACTTGTGATCATTTTACCGTAACCATTATTATTATTGTCATGATAATTGTTATTATTGTCATTATTATTATCATTAATTCTATTATCATGATTATTATCATTATTATTATAATCATAAGAAGTAGTAGTAGTAGTAGTAGTAGTAGTAGTAGTAGTAGTAGTAAACTGTAGTAGTAGTAGTAGTAGTAGTAGTAGTAGTAGTAGTAGTAGTAGTACACTGTAGTAGTAGTAGTAGTAGTAGTAGTAGTAGTAGTACACTGTAGTAGTGGTAGTAGTAGTAGTAGTAGTAGTAGTAGTAGTAGTAGTAGTAGCAGTAGTAGTAGTAGTAGTAGTAGTAGTAGTAGTAGTAGTAGTAGTAGTAGCAGTAGTAGTAGTAGTAGTAGTGGTAGTGGTAGTAGTAGTGGTAGTAGTAGTAGTAGTAGTAGTAGTAGTAGTAGTAGTAGTAGTAGTAGTAGTAGTAGTAAACTGTAGTAGTAGTAGTAGTAGTAGTAGTGGTGGTAGTAGTAAACTGTAGTAGTAGTAGTAGTAGTAGTAGTAGTAGTAGTAGAAGTAGTAGTAGTGCAGTAGTAGTAGTAGTAGTAGTAGTAGTAGTAGTAGTAGTAGTAGTAGTAGTAGTAGTAGTAGTAGTATAGTAGTAGTATAGTAGTAGTAGTAGTAGAAGTAGAAGGAGTAGTAGTAGAGGTAGTAGCAGTTCTATTAATATTATGCCTATCGTAATCAACATAAGATATATTGTTGTGAGGATTTTTTTTTTAAAGGCAGTGTAGGTCTATAAAAATGAAAGCCCCAAACTAAGAAGAAATGTATCTTTGCGCAATGATCATCACTTCATGGATTATCTTTGAGAAAGATTCAAGCATTCTCTTCCATGCTGTTTGTATAAAACAGACACTGCATGATACAGACATTTGAACCAATGTAAGTTGGCAGTGCTAATGTACAGGTAATTATCAATTTATATTTCATGATTGTTATTTTGATTTATAGGGTAATTTTCTGAAGTAATAAGAGAAATTCTGAATTTGTTGGTAATCTTTTTCGTTTATATTTTAAGCATCGTTGAAAAAAATACTAATGCGTAAACGAAAGGGTGAAAGCAGAAGAATGTTTCTATTAATAACCGGATATAATCATGCTAATAATATCATACCGTGAGACTTGCCTGGCACCGGGGATTACGTTTATACTGCAAGGCCGCCATCACTGCCAGCATAATCACCACAACATGGTCGAATAATATCTCAGGTTCTACTTAACATTCAACGGGGTGGGAGGGGGAGGGGAGGAGGGGTGGGGCTACATTTTCAAAAATTCTCCTTTTCCTCTTCTGTCTGCAATTAATTGTTCTTTTCCTTCGTCATCTCCTTCTATTCGCCTCTTCCTCCTTTTTTCATCTACATATTCTTTTACCCCTCTCCTCCAATGCACTATCTTCTCTTCTCTCATCCGCCTCTACCTCTGACCCCCCTCCGTCCCCATGTCTCACTCTACTTCTCATCTCCCTCCTTCTCCCCCGACTCTCCCCATTCATCTTTAAACCAGCAATAACGTTGTCTTTCAACTCGATATTCACATTTATCATGTGATAAAGAAATCATAGATATATTTATTATTTAGTGCTTTTTTACAGACGAATGCTTAATCACCGTTCATTTATACGATCTTGACTAATTATTATTTCACATTATGGCAGAACAGTCACTTTTTACAACTCTGCTTTTCTCTGCAGTCCTCCCCATTCCCTTACTTGTCCCATGGGAATTTTAACTTTTATTTTAATTTTTTAATTTTTTGTTATAGAATTTTTGTGTCCATGTAAATGCATGACATCGGTATTTGTTAAAAAAGGTCGATTTTGATGTAAGGTGGCTGAGGCATGTTTTGGAATGTATTAACCTTTTTGTATATTTGATATGCAACAGCACTTGAAATGAATGTGTAATTCTTTGGGTAAGGGGAGGGGTGGAACTCTCTTAAGACAACGCATAATTCCAAAAATTGACAAAATTAGGAAATATCATTAGTAGTCTTTAATTGTTTAACTTGACCAATAGTTGTTTTCAAGAGGCATAGAAAATTGAAAATCACATTGCACTTTATTTATTGCACATTTAGTTCTTTTTGGTTCATATTACAAATAAACATAAAATACTAACGTTAAACAAGTTGATGATGTCTTATCTATCAGAAATGTACTAGATCATGATAATTACATTCTGCAAGCAATCCATAATCATGAATATAAAAAAGACAGGTACACATGTATGGAAGCAAGTCTTCAATTTACTATTATACACAGCTTCGTAATGCCTTACAATATAAAGTGTCTTACTTATAGATTCCGCACGAAATTCAGTTCAGGAAAATTCCTGTTACAAATGGGGTTCCTTAAACTTTTCTGTAAAAATTAATACTTTTACCTTCTGTGTTAATGCCACTCATATCTATTCACTTTTGTTGCTTGCATCGCTATTATATTACTTACAATAATTACCTTACTGCAACTACTGCTCTTTCCTAATTCAAGAAAACAATATTTACAATTATAATTTTAAAAATATACAGTCCAAAATGATAGGGATACTTGTGATAAAGGTTTATCAAATTGGTTGGTACAAATAAATGAGAAGAATATTGATTATGATGAAACAAACACTTGAATTGATTACGAAAAATATATCAACAATGATAACAACAGTGGTAATTACATTTATAATAGTAATGATAATAATGATAACAATAATAATAACAATAATGATAATAACAATTATAATAAGAAGAAGAAGAAGAAGAAGAAGAAGAGGAAGAAGAAGAAGAAGGAGAAGAAGAAGGAGGAGAAGAAGAAGAAGAAGAAGAAGAAGAAGAAGGAGATGAAGAAAAAGAAGAACACTGACATCAAACTAGGAAACAATTAGAATGAAATTATCAATTAGGCCCGACTTTTCTCACACTACTGATGAAACTAAGTTATTGATGATAAAACAGTTGCAAAACTTGCAAGACGTAAGAAATGTGATGGACCTTCTCCATTCTACAGACTCTCTCCTTTTCATTTGTAAAACCATTTATATAACTACAGCCGCATTCTAAGTCTTCACTTTAGCCTAGTGTGTTAAGAGTTTTTTTAAAGCGGATTTCTCACAATGGATTTCTCACAATTAATACTTTTTAAAATTGTCTAATATTTATATTTTGAAATAGCTGTCCCGTGCCATGGCTCATAAAGCTTGGTATGAATAACGTAAAATATGACTGTCATTGGCAGTGAACAAGTCTAAAGACATACTGTCTGCAGTGTCCACATACAGTATGTCATAGTTCGCTGACGCTAGACTATTATGGGATTGTCGCAATTGTCGCAACTTTTGTGTTAAATTCCATTTCGTTATCATTTTGTTGTGTGATTGTCGCAGTTGTTACAGTTATAGCCAGTTTGTATGAAACATAGCCAGAAAACAAAATATATCAAATGAAAACTACTCCACTCTAGAGCATGTATTGATACTGGCAGATAAACGACATCTCAGTCTTGTAAAATGACGTCACCCAGGTCATATCCACCATGTTGTCAAATGTGTGAACGCCTTGTATATGAGCGTTGATCTGGGGCTGGTCGATCTTCCACTTGTTCCACTGGTTGGGGAGCAGCGGGGTTCCATCGGCCCAGAAGTAGCTGCAAAATAGGAAGGATGATAATCATTATCCTATAACTCTTGTCTAGTGTTTGGTTGTTTCCCGACAACATCGTTCGTGCGTCCCCCCACAATCCAGCCCGAACGAAATATGGTGTTATCGAAAAATCAAACGATGGTGGTGCATGGGCCCGGGGCTATGATACTGACAATGTGACAGCACTGTTTACGCAATGTCTTTACCATGTGTGACACATTGCGGGACCGTAATGTGGCTAAAGAGGGAGGGGCGTCAAAATACTTGTTTAAAGAAAGTTTTAAAAAGAAAGGAAGAGACATAGGGAAAGGAAAAGTGAAAGACCCCTTTCCGAACGATCTTCCGTAAACGGCGGCTTTTTATTTTGTAGTTTTATCCATCGAGTAAGGCGGATGCCCCCCTGTCACTGTCTGAGCGTTCGCTACACCACTGACTGTGAACAAGGAGATATAATCATAGAGCTAGGTGCCCGCTATAAATAAATTAATAATAAATTAATAATAAATAATAAAAAAACGGCAACATTGGTTTTGAATTTTAAAGCCAGTGTTTAGCTTTGGTGAGCATCAGAATTCGGCAGATACCTTTTTACTATATTTTCCTTTTAAATAAATAACATAATGATAGTAATAACAAAGCTCAGCTGTTGCTTCTCTTTTTCATTTTCCCCTTTTTATTTTACTTGTTTTTTTTTTACTCCTAAATCTATTAGAGTATATTGGTTATGAATGATTATCATGATTAGGCACTTTTTTAGGGTATATAAGTTTCGTCAAAGACTTCAGTGTAAGTCCTTTCACCTGCTTTTTATCTGTCTTTTGCGTCTTATATGAAGTTGCTGTAAACTTCCCTTACCATATTACTTACTTATTGTTGGTCTTCTCCGACAGTCCCAGCCATACTTTGTTAAGCCCTCCCCCTGTGTAACGTAGCCAGTTGTGCTGGAATCGGTTGTGCTGCTGGTCTTTCGACGTCATGAGATAGCCTCTAGGCGTGGTGCCGTTGAGGGCAGAATATTTATTGCATTCTCTTTGTGCCTGGAGCCAGTTCACTCTTTGGTTGAAGAATCTGGAGATGAGGTTAGGAAAAGATAGGAACAGATGCAATGGTTATTTAAAAAAATATTTATATCGCAAATAAAACATCTAATATGACGTCTCTATTTGCTGTACCGATATAATTATTATCATTACACGTACGGGTCATGGTATTTAGGCTTGCCCGCAGCCCCGCAACCAATGTCTGCACCTTCCCCCCTCTCGGGTGTGCATGCCTGCTTGGTGCCCTTTTCAGATATGTTTACAGCCCCCCTTAAACCCATACCCAATTCTTTCTGGACAAGGAGTTCATTTTCACACTTGCATTTCTCACTGAATTCTGATCTTTTTAGCGTTTATATTTTTGCCATAGGAATTTACATATCTGTAGGGATAGACTGAATGTTCCTCTTTCTTTTATACCTCAATCGCGATCATTTAAACTGTTCAGTAACCAATGCAGATTATTTTCAAATCCTCTTCTTTAAAAACAAAAAATCCTTCTGTCAATATTTCTTTCCTGAGTGTTCAGCAGCAAATTCGTTATAGCACGGTCCATCCTCCCATTATTAACAAAACTTACAACTCAAACATCATCGAGCTTTTTGGACTGATCATGACCTCAAATTGGCAGCACTTCTGAACTCGAGTTATAAACTTACAGCTCAAACATGACCCACCTCTTTGAACTGATCATGACCTCAAATTGGCAGCACTTCTGAACTCGAGTTATAAACTTACAACTCAAACATGACTCATCTCTTTGAACTGATCATGACCTCAAATTGGCAACACATCTGGTCTCGAGTTTTAAACTTACAACTTAAACAATCGACACAACTCTTTGAAACTAATCATGATCTCAAATTGGCAACACTACTGAACTCGAGTTTTAAACTTACAACTTAAACAGTCGACCCACCTCTTTGAACTGATCATGACCTCAAATTGGCAACACAACTGAACTCGGGTTGTGTATATTGACCTCAATGTACCCGTTCGTTACACTACACGAAGTGTCCTACTTCTCAGTCAGAGGTAAATTAGTTTGCATCCTGCATTCTTGAACTTTATCATGTTTAAGAGCAGGGTCTATAAGGAGGTCACCGTCAACCATCAAGAAGTCTATTGAGGTCAAATCCTGCTTATCTATTAAATACAAATTGTTATTAATGTAAACTCGTTGTTAATATCGGGGGGACCTGGGCCCGTTTCATAAAACTTGATACCAATAACAGCTCTGCTTCTAGTTAGTTCCTCTTTTCTCGTGCTATTTGTATTATATTTGTCGTTTCATTGTATATTTTTTGGTAATATACTGTCTTATTCATTGTATTATGTTTTGCATGAGAAATAAAATCATTTGAATCTTAAACATCGACAAGCAATAAAGATTGCACCTCAAAAAGACAATTATCACTTTTAAGACTTCTCAAAAATCTTCTGCAGCAAAACATATTCTGACAAGAGTTTTCGCGTACTCAAGTCCGTTTGAATATTTTCCTTTTATCTTGTTATTGCTTGAAATATTTAATATAGCTTCGTTCTAATGCTAATTTGTTTCTGAATCGTAAGACGGTCTTGGACATGTTCTTTATGAGTAAAAATATTATGCATTATATGATTTTTTTTTTCTTCATCTGACTTCTAATTTTGTGTTTTTCTTCTTCAAATATCAAATGATATCATGTGTAATTTATTGAGAATATTCTTAATAGTCCAGTGGAATTGTCTATGAATTACGACCCTCTTTTTTTGTTGGGGGTTTGGGGGCGGGGTAACCTGGGCCCGTTTCATAAAACTTGATACCAATAACAGGTTCTTAAAAACTATGGGTAAAAATTTGCCAGCATGAGTTTAATTATGTATAAAACCAAATTTGAGCATTTTCTGTATTCATCTTGAGTAATACATCGCCCAATTATGGTCAAAAATAGAATGATTAATAATAATTCAAACTGGGAAAAATATTAACCAAGTTGGGTAAAGATATTTCCTAAAGTCGGGTGGATACATAACTAACTTCATGGCACATTTTTACCCGGATTTTTTTTAAGGCGGTAACTGTTTTAAGCTACTGAAATCGTTGCATATTAGTTGCTGTGAGCAAAGAAGTAGAAATGTAACAGAGGTTAATCAGTTTTAGGAAAACAGGGTCCTGATTTGCTTCCGGGCCCTGTTTCATAAAACTTGTTATCAATAACAATTTACAATAACTGTTACAAGCTACTGAAATCGTGGCATTTGATTGGCTGAGAGCAAATGTGACATAGACAATTAGCATTTGTTATTGATAACAAGTTTTATGAAACAGGGCCCTGATCAGGTCACAAGTTTCAGCGAACTTCGGTGTCCTTGACAGAGTCTCCAAGTTCAGGAAATCGGTAGTCTACTCTAGCGGAAACAAGATCAGCAGGTTGATCACCTCAAAAAAAGATGTAAAATGAATAATCTGTTTGTGCTGACGCGATATTTACCTGAGTGATATACCGTATATTAATAATGTTATCCCCCTGCATCTGTGTGTGTGCGCGTTTGTGTGTGTGTGTTGTGTGTCTATCTCTCTCTCTCTTTCTCTCTGCCACTTTCTCTATCTCTCTATCAATTTCTCAGCACAAACCATCTAAGTATCCTTTTCTGTTTTTCTCTTTGCCCTACCCCTCCCCCCCTCTCTCTCTCTCTCTCTCTATGGCACACACATGCGCGCGCACACGCACTCCCAATCCTCTCGCATATATTCACAAACTCTCTCTCTCTCTCTCTCTCCTTCTCACTTCACAGAGTTATCAGCAGAAACAATCTCTCTATCATATTCTGATGATCCGTTTCTATTTCATATTCTGGTGATCACTTTCTATTTCCTATTTTCTTTCACACTCTCTCTCTCCCTCTTTCCTTCTCTCCCTCTCTCTCTCTCTCTCTACATCTATCTATACATTATATCTACCTCCCTCCCTCCCCTTTTTTCTTCATTCTTCCTTTTCTTCTCCATTTCTCTGTCTTTAACAATCCCTCAGTATTCCCTGAAACGCGTTCACACTATAATTTTTATTGTAAAACAGAAACTAAGATGCATATTATGCCAATGGAGAGTAAATTGCATTGTTCGTGTTTTAAAAGGGCATGTAAACAAGACCGTAATATAAACTACCTGTTTACTGATGGCCCGACAAAGAATACAAGTCAACAGGAAAAGAAATAATTAGAACTACATTTATTTAAAAAAAAGATATATAACCTTATGCCTTTATGTTTCATAAACACACCAAAAATATCTTGTTCCCTTTATATTCCAAAATAAAGAATCAGTTTCTTTATTTGCACATTCCTCTTTTATTTTTCTTTGTTTTTTGTTTTTAATGAATCTTTGTCTGATAACTATCAATGATATGCTTAATTTAAAAAAAATGGCTGGTTCTCAAATTTAGTTTAATTTATGGATACTTCGCCTTCAATAGTTAAGAGTGACAATCCTAATGCTTGCAATAGGCTTTCCCAGTATGTCAACAAAATGTGCAAGCTGCATTCTTCATTTTGATTATTGAAATAAAATGCAAATAATAGGTGAATGAAATATGTATGTTTACTTATATATTTCACTTTATGCAGGTTCTCACCAGAACCCCTGGTTACCAGCCATTTCATTCGCCTGCAATGCATAATACACCATATGGATGGATTCCGCTATGCATACATTCGTTGTTGCCATGTCTGGCAAGCCTCAGGGAATCTTGAGTCGGCAAGATGACAGTTTTTTAAAGAAGTATGCATGAAAATTTGTTAACATGCCTATTCTCGTGATATCACTTGGTTGGCTCCCGGAGATGAAGCGGCAATTAATTCTGAATTTATCTCCTAAGTCTTCTGCAATTAAATTTTGCCGCAGAAATCTCAAATGTTTAATTCCGTAGACGTAGTACTTCGAACGGATCCCGGAAATCTAGAATTTGGAACCAGACAATAGCCGAATGGTAAGATTAAAGAGCTAGTTAAAACAGAGAATACAGACATACTAAACTTTCCTCTTGTACTCATCAGAGTATTTAGTAGGTCTGTATTCAATGCTGTACTTCGAGTTTGTATTATCAATCATCTCTAAAGCAGTATATTTAGACCACATTTTCCAAGCCCCCGTAACCTGTTATAATGTGGACTTGGTCCTGGACTAATTCAATAATTTGTCAAATATCCGCGTCATGCTGCCGGGTGGGTTCCCAGAAAAGGTCCGGCGGTATGACCGCGAGGTTTCACGAAACCGTCAATGTAAACGTTAGCCGACATCTTGTGTTAATTTTAATACATGCATTTCAATGAGATGTCCGCAAACTTGTACTAATGCCGGTTTCGAGAAACATTGCTCAGGTCATCTAACATCTATCTTGTCTATCGCTCGTGAACCCCGAATGCTAATCAATAATTACGAAGCTAAAGCGGAGTCATTAAGTAATTTCCGAACTACCCGCTGCCCTATTGCATGCATGAGCACTATGACACCCTCCCCCATACTGGATAAGTGTTCATGGAAGATATGTAATCATTATTCATTTATTCACCGACGGTACATTCTCTGATACACAGGTGGTAGCATTCTGCTCAAGAGGGCAAACAAAAGGTATTCATGAAGCACCTCCACGACTTTGGCAGTGATTATTAAAAAATGCCAATAGTGGATTTTTCCATCATGTCCATGTTTAAAACATCAGTGGATATTTGGGGGCATTTGTACCGAGTGGTAACTGGTCTTTCAGAGAAAAAAAAAACGCTTAGGACCTTAATCAACTAACTTTCAACCAACCAAAATTGTTTATTTTGGCAAACGAATAACACCAATCGTTTGTGTGGTTTATGGATTGGATATTTTTTTTGTTGAATTAACAATAATGAGGTTTACCTTATTTTCAATCTTCAAGGAGACCATAGGTAAAAATACCAAAATTTCTCACACTTCAAGGGTGTTTTGGGAATAACTGTATGTTATTTTTTTTATTCTAAACCGAAAAAAAAAATCTTCGATCTCCCCTTTTTGTTTAAAAATCGAATATCTTGTTACTCATCCATACTTATGCAACTTGGGAAAGTTGTGACTCCACATACCTGCAACATGTAAACGTATATAACAAATAATGACAATCTTAACAATTAATTACTTATTCTCTTCTTCCATGTTGTATGTGTTTTGTTCTGTTACTTTTTTGAGTATATAATATATTCATGCATGTATCAAACAGGGCCTCATGGAAGACCACCACTATTGGTGAAAATGTGCTACCCTGTATAAATGTCAGAAATAAATAGAACATACATAACTCAATAAAAAATTCTGACTTGTTATTAGAAAACTAGTGAATAGTTGTAATAATTAAAATCTTATTAGTCACTTGTTTCCTTTAAAACGAATCGCCAAACACCTTCGATTAAGCAATCACACAATGTTCATACAGTTTACAGCAATTAAGGTTGGCTCACACTGGACAGCATGTTGTATTGCGGCATTTTATGCTATAAGAGACATAAATCATTGATGGTGTATGTATGTGCAAACTAGCTTTAAACCAGGCGCGAATCCAGGATTTCTTAGACGACGGGGAGGGGGCACAAGGGGGCACAATTTTTTTCTCCCGCAAATTTGAAAATAGCGCCGGCCGAAAATTCGCTCAGTGGGGGGGGGTAGTGAGCACTAATTTTTTTTTTTTTTTTTTTTGGCCGGGGACACGTGCCCCCTGTGCCCCCTGGATCCGCCAATGTAAACTAACGGCCTCCCTGCAACCGCACACAAATGGGTAAATCAATAGGTTCCTCTCTCTAATTTGTTATTTAAAATGTGTCAGCCACAATCTATTTTATCCTGTGCATAACATGTCATAGATGAGCTCACTATTCTACGAATTTATCCACTATGTTCGTTCATAATGTTTATCTAAACATAAATTATGCCAAACAACGAATAGAAAGGTATGGAATTACGTAGGAGTATCAATTACAATATTTTGTATCCTATATATCTTTTTAAAGATATCATGTATTAATATCACTAGTTCACTACTTCAAAAGTACCGAAATTATTTAGGAAACAAGGTCCTGATTTGCTTCCGGGCCCTGTTTCATAAAACTTGTTATCAATAACAAATTACAATAACTGTTATAAGCTTCTGAAATCGTGGCATTTGATTGCATAATATGCACCCTGCCCATCCTTTCTCTCTTCTCTATACCCCTTTCTCTCTCTCTCTCTCTCTCTCAATTTACCACCCCCTCTCTATCTCTGTCTCTCCCTTGCTCTCCTTCGATCTTTTTGGTTTAAATATGTAAGTCATTTATCTCTATATCCCTCTGCGTCTCAGAATAGTAAATTACAGATATACATGTTCCATTTATCATTATCCTCTATAGGCAGATAAAGAGCCTACAACTCTACATGAAAATGGTAATTCCTCAACGTTTGAAAGTTCATTTTTCGATTTGTGGTTAATGTATAACATGATTAGTATGAACAGTAATCGTCAGTTCAGTTGAGCAGATAATCTCTGAATATTGGTAAGGTTTACGAATATAGATTGCCCTTTAATCATGACAGAGCCTTTAATCGCATTAATCATAACGATAAGTGTACGCCTATTCTCAATAGTACACAGTAGCGCATAGAAAGGGTGTGGTCACAAAAGGGGGTCATGCGCACCCCTCTCCCGCTGCTCCTACTCCCGAAGTTTCAAATTTGAAAAGTCATCTGTATTTGTACATTTTTTAATCAAAATAGTTATGTTTTACTTCTTAATTTGATTGCAATTAATGCCAGTGCTCGAACAAAGAAGACTGAACTTAGTTTAACAAGTCTAAGCAATTGGGTTTTGATTGGTAGTGATTTTAATAGTCGTTCAGCAGCACCATGTAAGGTGGCAATTTCTTCATCAACGTGAAATAAAGAAAAGATCAATGAACTTTTAAAAATAGCTTTTCATCAATCTGTAATAGAAATGGAACAGCACAGGAGTTAATTTGGGGGAAGGAACGTAATTGACATTCCCCACTTATTCATTTAGTTTGTTTGTTTTGGGATTTATTCAATTGGATTTTTTAATTTTGGGGGGGTTTTATTTCTTTCTTCTTTTTTTTTCATTGACATTTAATTATTTTCGGCATTTTTCCCCTCCCCTTTTCCGAATCCAAGAACCCTCCCAGGCAGTAGCAGCAGCACAAGCAACCTATAAATAGAGAATTAATAGTACTTAAAGATAAAGTTGAGTTCTGGTCATGCGATTGCATTGTGAAAGAAAAGGTGTGGAATCGATCAGAAAAGGTTGATCATCTAGCATATAAGTATCGGTGTGTACTGCACTTCTGGAATCATCAAAATGATAAGAAATTCTGCCCAGTCTTGGTAAAGTTACAAGCACTGTACACAGAAAGATGTATATGGGACTACACGAACATGTGGCATAAAAATCCGTCCCGATTTTTATGCTGTTACATACCATATTTAGAATATTGAGGCATTTGAAGAGGCATGCTTTTCAGGGAACATTTTTTTATCTGATGTTCTTCCACACTTGCATAATAACAATGATAATGCTCACAAATTTGTTTCACCTCTTCCCAGAACTCAACCTTCTCTTTAAACATCTCTACATGTAAAGCTCAGTAATCTTATTGATGATATCATATTTCAAAGCAATCTATACAAGCTCATTGCAGCTTATTAACGGATAATAAATTGATGTCTAATAATTGAGGTGTCTCGAATAACTATCCTTTGTAGTTTGTGGTTGAATTTTAATAGGGAGATAGGGATAACATTGAATCATATACTCAATTGAAAATAATAATAATATCGCTAGTGATATTCGTTTGTCTCGCAATGTGGTCAATAAGGAATCTAAAAGATCTCGACGTTTCGTGCGCCGCTGCAACACTTCGTCAGGAAACGTCGAAATCTTTTAGATTCCTTATTGACCGCGTTGCGAGACAAACGAATATCACTAGCGATATTATTATTATTTTCGATATTACATCCGCAATGAGTAATATATTTAGCATTGATATACTCAATTGTTTAAAATCCCTTATAATTCTTAAGAATTCGTTTTTAAAGAGATTTGGGGATAGGTGATTTTATCTAGTCCAATCGCGGGTCTTTTGTTCAATTTGATATTTGGATTAGTATTTATAAAGACCTCCAAAAGCTAACAAGTATTATGTATATACATGTATGATTAACAACATTGTCAAATCAGTTAAAAACATACGGTACAATTTCTGTCTAAATGCGAGAAAAAAAACACAAATAGTTTTGGGAGCATTGTGTGCAGGGCTTTGTAACTGCAAGGAAAAGGTGCTATATCAAATACTTTTCTTAAGAGTGCATTTGACTTGTTATTCAATACCACCACAAACTTTCGACGAAATATAAAAAAGGTTGGTTTATTAAACGATTTCACTTTACATTTCTTTATTACGAGCAATATCCTTTCAGTATTTATGTAAAGTGAGAAAAATTTGACTTCATGAATTAAAAAAGACCTCTGCGGGAGCGTGCTGCGTCGTCCAGGAAAAGTGACGAATCATGTAATTTGTTATTCTATGTATGGATTTTAAGATTTAGTCACATGTTCCACATTTTCCCAGAAGTTTTGGAACTTGGACATTGTGTCTGATGCTTGGTGATAATGCGCCCTCACTCTCAAGGGAAAGCCATCACATTATGTCTTCAATAGCACTAGCCCTAATCGCAGCACGTACTACTTTTAGAGGCTGCGCTAAGCTCGGGAAGCGACAGATACATTTACGTCCTGGCATGTTTTCCTCCAGCAGATTGGATCACAGGACTCTTACATGTTGATCCTTTCTCATTTTGATTCTGAAGAATCGTAGGTTATAAATACAAAATGGCATCTAATTGTGATGATGACGCTGATCATGCGGTTCGTACATGCGTACCTAATAGGGAATTAAGTATTATTAAACACACGACGGAATGGGGCCCCCAGAAAGTTCTTGGTAACAATATTATTTGATTTCACTTTTATTATTGACGATACAGGCTTACATAGAAGGTTGAATTATCGTAAAGGTGAAAAAACAATCTTGTTTTAATAGTCTTCTCTTCTTTCCAAGTAGATGAATACCGTAAAGGAAAGTAACACTGAGATATCCACTCTCAAAACCCAATATATATTCCAAAATGTCATTGTAAAATAAACTAAAACTGTGGACCAACTTTTGATACCACGTATGCCCGGTCCCATCTACATATATCTATGTGAGCTGTTTCCTTTTTTTTTTTTTTTTAATTAATTTTCAGCTAGACTCAGTCGATTTCTTGTCAATAAAATGATTTTTAAAAGAACTCACGATACATAGTTATTGTAGGCTTTGTAGCTTAACCGTTCCGAATTGGCTCTCGGTTGCCTTTCCGACAATGTAATAGTTTGTTATGAAATCCTCGCCTTAAAAAATAAAATCATATTTTGACATTTTAACTCATGATTCCTACTCCTAATGCCTAGAGAAATTATCATTTTGGGAGAAAAAACAATTCTTTTAGCATGTTTGCACAACGATGGAATAAGCACGTGACTTTCTTGCGTTGGATAAAAAAAAATTATTGCGCTAATTTGATGATGAAATCATAAGGCTGTAACTTTCAGCAGTCATGGCAGTGAAAATGTTTAACGAAAATAAATCACCTTCGAAGTTCAGCAGGGTTTCGAGTGAAACTCGAATAACTTCAGGATTTCTACTTTTAAAGCTCGAAATTTGCTCGAGGAACGTGTGGATACTGTTGGCTCCCCTTTGCAATAGTTGATAAACTCTCCATTCTTTACTTGTTTAAAATCACCTCCAGCTTACGAATGGAAAAGCATCACAAACAGAAGGATCTTCATGTTATCTGTTACGATTTTCGAAAATTGAATATGCCTGAGTGACTGAGTCCATTGACTTTGATTACTAATTGCAACTCCGGTTATCTTTGTTTGATCCTGTATAAATGACCGCACTCCTATGATACAATTAATGGATACAGGAGCAAAGATAATAAAACCTGTCTTAGTGGTCACCTCTTTATAAGGGCCACCGCTCTATAGTGGTCACCTATAATATCTCCCTCAATAATAAAACGTGTGTTGTAAAACCTGTCTTGAAAGGCCACCTGTCTACCGTAGATAACTTTCCTTGTTTTCATTGGGTGGCCTTTATAGACAGGTTTCAATGCTTCTCAGTTTCCTTTTCATTACTTTTTTATATATTTTATTTAATGCAGTAGAGAATGGTGACGTTTAAACCTAAAGTTCGACTTAGCCAGACTTAAAAAACAGGGTTTTACTAAAGTAGTTTTTTAAATCGTATTGAAATGAAATGTATACATTAATTGCGGAACTCTTTGTATTAATCACAATAATACTACTACTGATAATTTTGTTTACTCAAGGGAGCCTCGTGTTCGTACGCGATCTTTATTTACTTGGTGCAAGCCAAAAATTTCTTTACAAAAATTGAAATTACTCCAGGAAACCTAACATTTAAAAAAAAATCATGACTAAACCATATTTTCACTATCATTTCATTAAAAAGAGGTAAAAAGAAAAAAATCTAACTTGATGGGAAACAGTGGAGATATACAATTAAAACTTTGTTTGGCGCGTACAATTTTCCATACTTACCTCTTTTGGGGATTAGATATTAACATAAATGAGAAGACTTTAGTAATTGAATATGAAATAGGCAGGTTAGATAATTACTTGGTAAACATTTTGATTAATTTTACTGAATATGTTATTTATAAGAAATACGTTAAACATTTCAAAACAAAAAGCAAAATGAATGGTAGAACTCTTTTAACTGATTTGAAGTATGAATTGATGTCACATTTAAATTCTTTATTTAAAAAAAAGGTTAATGAAAAACTGGTAAAAGCTTTGATTGATATGCTAAGATAATGTTTTAATTTTATATCTATACATGTTATTGTGAACGTTGAAATAAAGTTCCCTGAAAGGGTTAAAAAGAAGAAAAATACTTACCTATAGCAGTATTTTCCAAAGTTAGTCCAGCCGGGTATACATCCTTCCATCGGGTAAGTTCCCGATCCGAATCCCTGTCCATACGCCTCCGCTAAAACAGCCACCAGACAAGCCACACCCAACAGATGCCTCATCCTCGCTCTAGGTTTTAGTTCTAAAATTCGTCCAAAATCACCTTCAGCTACCGGGAACTGACAACTCCTTTCCTCTTTCCAAGTCTCTGTCGAATGCTGAAAAAAAGTTGAGACTGTGACTCTCTTCTCTGAAATAAGATATCGTCCGGTATTGGCCGTGAGTTGGGGTCAGGCACCAGTCTCTCCTACGTTTGTTGTATGTGCGTTGCAATGTTATTTGTGTATAACTAATGATAACTTGCTCTGAACAACTAATTATGACCAAGTTCTATTTTGATAGAGGGTGAATGTGAAGGCAATAAAGAAACCTGGACTGATGTCAGGCTCACTATCTAGTCAATGCAGCTGTCGAAAAGTCAATGAGCTTTCCTTTACCGACTCCAAACAGCTTTTTCGCTGGTCATCCCCAAATTTCCAACCAAGAACGTCAACGAACATCGGACCCCTCCTTATTGCCGTGTGCAGAACGCTGCAGCGAAAAGTAAACCTTCTTGTGAGGCGATAGCTAAAACGCGCTCCCCCTTCTTCCTCGAACTTCGCCTTAATCTAATGATGCTCCTTAACCACAGTTGAATACGACACATTAATTAACTCCTGTTACAGGGTGTCCCGACAAAACTAATATATCGCAGACGAATTCTCGATATCCAAATGTCGTTGTTTTTCATGTAGATTTTGTTTGATAAATAGGGTTCGAAAAGCGGACAGAATGATTAGATTATATGTAACTTTGGTGCAATTCAATTTATGGTTTACTGCAGACGACAATCTTTGGTAGATGTTAACGTCGTGATGTTTGATTCTGTTAGCAAAACATATCTCTATAAGCGTGTTCTTAACCTTTTGTTTATTTACAAATGTTTCCATAGGCATGGTCCTTCGTACGTCTTTATCAGAATAAAGAAATTAATGTATAATCACGGGATAAGTTATACCGGAATGATATTGCATCCCCTGTCTGTCATTCAGTATCCACAACATGCTTTCATTAGTCTGCAGGCACAAACCCTTGTCAGACGTAATTTATAACCTGGGTCGGAGAGAGAAAACTATACAGAGACCTAAGTACATAGGGTCTGATGACACATCCGTTATTGTTCTAGTGTTGTGAGTCGCAAGTTGTAGTCTAGTTGCAGTCGTTTTTTACGACGCAAGTGGGAACTGGGCTAGGCTTTATTCAACACATTATGATTGTAATAGAGTGTGAAATATATGGTCTGTACTAGCAGAAGACGAATTCATATTCAGTGGACGATTCAAAATTCTACTCAAGTTGGTGTCGATGAAGGGCGGATTCCTTTTTCATGGTACGGTCTGTACTCGACCTAAGACGAGTTTCCCTAACTTGATTTTCTTTGCCAGTTGTTCCATGCGTCACGCTCTGTTTTTCTTCGGGTTGGTTCCTCGCGCAGATTCGTCGAACGGAAGAAGCAAATTGTGATGTCGGGAATAGATCAATTATCAGGATTGGCTCATCTCATCAAGAAGGTGCCCCGAGTCTGTCGCTTGAAGGGATTAGATGTGAATAGAAAAACATTCTTGAATGTAGGCTACATTTAATTGATAATCATGAACTAGGGTCAATATTTATTTACTTTGTGTGTGTGTTATCCACCTCTACGTAATTTGCCTGTGGTTCTTATGACCATGTTTCAATCCTTAAAATATTTCTTTAAAATGATGTTGTTTGTTCTTTTGTTTATTTGATTGTTTTGTTTTTTGTTCCACCTGTTCTTCAATCTAGAGCATTGCTTGCGTTGTCTATTATTTTCTAACTAGCTGTTTTGATTTGTTAACATAGACATGAAGCTTAGAGTACACGTTGGTAATCCATTGACTAAATATAGGTATAACTTTAAATACTTGACCAAGTTTGAAGCTAACACGCATTCAAGCAGATGTGCATAATAGTTTCATGTCTATGTGGGTGTCCGTGTGGGTGTGTGGTTATTTTGTGTCATGTGTTATTTTATTCTATCGGCCATTTTTTTTTTGCAAAAACCGGTGACACCATCCACTTTAATGCTCTCTGTCTCTCTGTCTCTGTCTCTCTCTCTCTGTCTCTCTCTCTTTGTTTCTCTCTGTCTCTTTGTCTCTCTCTCTATCTCTCTATCTCTCTTACATACACACACTCTTCCTCTCTCTCTCTCTCCCTCTCTCTCTCTCTCTCTCCCTCTCTCTCCCTCTCTCTCCCTTTTGTATTATTCTCTCAGTGAATATTCCCCTTCTCTCTTTCTCTCTCTCTCTTCTCTCTTTCGCTTTGCCATCTCTCTCTCTCTCTCTCTTTCTCGCTCTCTACTGTCAAGATTTCATATGCCAGTATAGCTACCAAAGCTACAGCCTTTTCGAGCCAAGGCCTGGTCTCCTATGTCTTCAGGTATTTTATCCTTCGATCTTGTAGATGGTCCTACGTCCTAATGAAAACCAAAGATACTGAAAGCTCAAAGGCTTTCGACTTCGAGAACCTTCGATCACCTGGGATCTCCTACATCCTCATAATAAACAGGCAATTCATTATTTTGTTATAGCATGTACGTGAGCGCCCGTAGAAAGGCGATAGGCTGGAATGTTCCACAGGGAGTTGAGAATTTTCACTGTAAAACATGTGCCGAATAGTATCCAGTGACCGGAGTGATACCGTAAGCGCTTTAATGGTAAAGCCTTTTTTTTATAAGAAACAGGAATTAATTTCAATGAGAATGAATTTGTAGGAGAATGACCGGTTAAAAAGTAACAAACGTACACTCATTTGTTGCGTTAACAGCCTGATTTTTATTTCATGTTGCACCAGCAATACCCATCTATTAAAACATTTACACATTTTCCAATAATACAATATTTCTTATTTACATTGAAAAACTAATTATTGCCCATCTTCAGCGCAACATTAAAGACACAAATTGCACATTTCCATTCAAATATTTTTTTATCATTATCATTTTGAGAACCTTAATTTTCATTATTTTAGTAGACATTACAATAAGATTATGAAATTGAATTTGACGAAAAGAAAATCCCCAAACAGCAAGATTTTGGTTTTAATTATTGGGCTTTTAAAAATGTATTATTTACGTGGAATTTTTAATAAACATATCAATAGTCTTAAAACAATTGATAGAACATGAAATTGATTACAGAATCTGTTGTCACACTTGTCTAATAAAAAAATTCATTAAAAATACATTTATCGTTAATAAAATCTGCCGAAAACGTATTGAAATAGTTTAACAATGCTTAAAAGAGGATAGGTCGCTACAATTCGGTGCAGTTCGGCGTGATTCGGATACAGTCGGCCAAAATCGGGCGAAAGACACGTTGATATTCATATTGTCCGTATATACATATCAAGCGAGCACCAAGTCCCTGGATAACACAAAATGTTAGCGTGTGAAAGCAGAATCTGTCTTAAAATCCTGTGGAATTTCCAATATTCGGCTATCGCAGTGGCCTGGAGGTAATTACCAGTTATAAAAAAATCCACTGAAATGCCTTCGGATTCATCGCCGATCAAATAACGTGCGATGAATTCGCTTGTCCATCTCGAGATGTTGAGGGGGGAAAAATCAGGTAAAAGTTCATAACGTCAAGTCCAAAAGAAGCGGTTGAAACAGAAAGAGTTAACCCGTTGAATACCGAATACTCTCGTCCCTATATGTTTCATACAGGGATTACTCGGTTCCAATAGACAATGGGTTAAGCAAAGTGTTCATTAATATTTGTATTGGTATTGGCAGATGAAGGATACCTCCGTTTCGACGCTGGTCGTCACCCAGGAGTTATCCGGTCGGTTGTTGAAGCTGTGTACCCCTTGACGGTGAGCGTTCTGCTGCGGTTGGTCGGGCTTGAAGCGGTTGAAGACGAAATTGCGTGTGAAAAAGAATTCGGTTCCATCAGCCCAGAAGTATCTAGGAAAGAGAAAGCAAAAGAAAATTAATGTTAGAAGGTTAATAATAATAATAATAATAATAATAGTAACATTTATATAATCCTTCATACTAATTTTCCTAATCGCTGTACTATGATAACCCCGGCATTAGCCGAGCGACCCTAATAAGGCGCTATTGCATTATTTTGAGGATTCACTTCCAACCGGGGTGGAGATTGGAAAATGTCATTAATGTCTTGCCAAAGAACATTGATGCTATGGCGGGATTCGAACGGCGGACCATATGATCAAGAGTCCGGTGACGTCCGGTGCAGTCTATCCAATACACCACGACACGTTGATGTTTTCGAAGAGTTTTATTTCTTCACATTACGCCGTTTATCAGATTGTCAACTAAGAGAAATGATGATGATTTTTTTTTTGGTGGGGGGTGGTGCGGAGGGCAAGCCACCTGTTTCAATATATGGGAGGGAGAATTTTCTGAAACGTAAGGCATTTCTCATAATAATTATATTGCCCAAACGCCGACCCGAGATATTTTGAAGGGGAGGGTGGGCCTAAGTTCCGAAATTCCCTGCAAAAGATTATCACATGTGTTTTAGGGTCTAAAATGTATAACGGGACAAGGACAAGGACTACTATTAGGGGGTAAATTTTGTCCGGTACTTAATGTATGCTAGATTTCGTTATTGAATGGGGTACGTCCCCTTCCGCACCTTAACGCCCCCACTGTCAAATTAAAGATTATGCACTCCTCTTTGTTTATGAAGACATTTGCACCAAATATTAAGTAGGTTTCATAAGCCGTTTGATGAAATTACTATGGTCGTAAAGACTATCAAGAGTCTATTTAAGGGCAGTTTCGTTGGCAAATATCACATTTACGGTTTAGATGTTGTAAAATGTCATTGTTATAGTCACACAAAAGGTGACAAAAGAGGGAATTTCGTTGGATACTTTATTTGTTTTGTTAAATCGTGTCCACCCCGCCCCCTGCAAATTTCTTTCTTTACATACCGGTTGCTTTCGGGGGCGGACGGCAACTCAGCAAGACCCATCCAGATTTTATTTGCGCCACCACCGGTGTATCTCAGCCAGTTATGTTGGAATTTGTTATGCATCATATCCTTAGTGACGATGAGATGACCGCGAGGAGGCATGCCCATGCCGGGGCGCGGTTGGCCGGGGACGGCCTGTGCGGAGAAACGGGCGCAGAACATGTTGGCCTCATCATAGGGTAACCTCTGCCAGATGTACCTGCACGAGGTGGAAATGAAAGAATTAAAAAAAATTATGATTATGAAGATGACAATATTACCATTTTGATGATTTTGGATAATAAGGAATCGTCTGAAGACTTTCATTCTATTGTATTTCAGAGACAGATATGAAATCAAAGATGATTGGTAATTCAATCCAGGTCAATTCCTAGCGTTACAGAATAATATTTCCAGAGAATTTTCTCTTTTGATTAAAGAATATTGTAGAAATTTTAATAAATATCTTTAAATCATTGATATGATATATTAACTTTCATGAGGTACTTTTTAATAGAAAACTCAACTATTTTCGAAGTACCTATATCAGTTGATACATTGTATCATTGATTCGTAGAATTTTCAGAAAATGTCTATAATAATTATTTAAAAAAAACGTTCTCTTGAAATGTCATACAAGTCATTTAAGAAATACTCCAGTGTTTCGTGGCGTAGATGGCGCTATTTAAAATTCCAGTTTATGAACATTTATAAACAGAGATGTCCTACAAAAACCATGTCTGATTGTTGTCCATCACATTGTAGATTTAAAAACAAGACAAAACAAAAACAGCCCTTCCCCCGAAAGAAAGAAACAAACAAACATAGAAATAATTAGACTAATATGAATCGTGTTCAAATGCAGAAACAAGGCAGAGGTCATATATAGCACTATCAATCAGCTTCTATGCTCGTCTACTTTGTAGCAGCAAGGGTTTCAGCTCGATGTTAAAGCAACTGTCCTAGGCTTTAGCAGATAATTAAGAATCGTCACAAGCAAAACAGCAACCTTTACAACAGCGAAAAAATCAACAAAGAATAACAGGGCAAATATACGTAGAAAAGGAAAGTGATGGATTAAATTAAAAGTTTCCACTTTTGTTTTCTTGTTCTTCTTTTCAATTTGGAAGCAATTCCATTTTTGTTATTCCCAAATGTGGTTGTCGATAAACGTCTCAGGGGGGTGAAAGTCACATAAAGTAGGAAGTGGTGTGGCGCCATCTACGGATTTCTTTGAAAGCTTTAGACCTTGTCTCCCTAAAGTCACTCTTCAAATATATCACAGCTTAAATCGAATAAGATTCAGAACATTTCAATTTTATGAACTAAATAAAACACCCTGAATATTGTCATTCCATTTAAAGCCAGTCACATGCCGCTTTTAAATTCTTTATTGGTGATTGTAGTTTGCTGAAGTGCTCAGAATTAAAAGATTGATTTGTTATCCTTTCAAAATCGAGAATAAGTACTCAAGCAGGTCTCGCGAGAAATAGCTTAATCTCTTGATTTTCGGTAGAAATTTGTAGCTCTTAAATCAAGTAGCCATACTCTGACAATCACCCGTTTTCTTCTTCTTCTTCTTTTCCTTCTCCTTCTTCTTCATCTTCATCATCCTTTTTCTTATTCTTCCTCGTCTTCCTCTCTCTTCATCATTTCCTCTTTTTTTCCTCCTTTACATTCTCCCTTACACTTCCTTCTGCCCCTTTAACTTTTCACTTCTTTCCTCTGTCTTAGTCCCTCTGATCAATCCTCCTTTCTGTACCCGCGGTCTGAACCCCACTTTTCGCCAGGGTTCGCTGATATGATACTGTCTGGCCTACTTGACTCATTACCAGGGTAAGCAGCGCCCCATTGAGACTAATACACTGTATTAGCATTACCATGGTAAACAGCGCCCCCATGAGACTAATATTAGCATGGTGACTCATTTATCAGCACCCCGGTAAATCTTGTCTTCCTTCTAAAAATCAGACTCTGAACAAATCATACATTTTATATAACTGATAAAAGGGATGAAATACAACGATCTATAAGCCTTTTTTCTGATACGACTGAAATATTAATCTAAATGTAAACCTTATAACAGTTTGTATTTTGTGACAGGCTCTCATGACAAATGTGCACGCCTATTTTTAGTTTTAATCAAATTCATGTGTACTGTCATACTAATGAATTGTTGTTTGTTGGGATTGTAACTAACAAGCAACACGTTTCTTTTATATTTGAAGCAATCTGAAATAATTATATAAATGGGCAACAGTTCACAATGGGACACTGTGAGCATGATAAAGAAGATGCCAGGAAAGAGATTCTGAAAACGAAATTTCCAGTGAGAAATACGGAAGCCAAAACAACTGGAAAGTATGAATTGTAAATGGAACCATAATTTAAAAGATGAAACGATTTGGGGACCTCATCATATTGTCATAATATTCAGATCAGACTTGACAAATTGGAAAGTTTCGATGTGCAGTTAAGTATTCCCCTCATATTTTTTTTATCAAGAATGTGTACATTTATATCATAATTTGTTTGGTCTGTTATAACTATTATTTAATTAAAGTGATATCTCCGTATGACTTCAATATGATTTTTTTTTTTACGTTTTAGCCCTCCATATACTTCAATAGGATGCTTTGTTTCTGCGTAAGATGTTAACGTATTATTATAAAATAATTAGAAAAAAGATTCAATTATTTTACAATTTCTACGATTATCTCAGAAACATAACTAAATCAATTAAAGTAATAGCCTGGCGACATATTATCATAAGTGAGTCATAAGATAAAGACCTCTTTACACTAAAAATCCAAATCTATTGTCTTTTCCCCCTCAAATGCGTGCAAACTAACAAGGCATTACTATTTCTCTAAATGCTGCCAGACTCGGCCAATTAAATTTCTATTTATAACATAAGTATGAACACTTGTCTCCAATAAGTATTAATTTACACGAGACACAACGCTGTCATGAAATGTGTCTTCTTTAATCCTGCTTGGTCTGCCAAGCTTTATTATCCTAATTTATTTATTCCACTTAATTCCGAACTCTATGGTTAAGGATTGGAGACGTCATCTTGTGTCTATATGTAGTTGTTCGTGGATTGACAATGTCTGATTGGACTGTGTTTTTTCTATTTTTTAAGAATTGTTTCAATTAAGAGTAGGACCTATATTTAGTATGTTGTATGCGGTTAAAGATAAAGTTGAGTTCTGGTCATGTGATTGCATTGTGAAAGAAACGGTGTGGAATCAATCAGAAAAAGTTGATCATGTAGCATATATATTGGTGTGTACTGCAAGGTTCTGGAATCATTAAAATGATAAGAAATTAGGCCCAGTCTTGGTAAAAGTAACAAGCACTGTACACAGAAAGATGAACATGGGACTACACAAACATGTGGCATAAAAATGTGGTCCTCATTTTTAAGCTGTTACATCTCATATTTAGAACATGAGGGCATTTGAAGAGCCATGCTTTTCAGGGAACATTTTTTTCTCTGATGTTCATCCACACTTGCATAATAACAATGAAAACGCTCACAAATTATTGTTCACCTCTCCCCAGAAATCAACCTTCTCTTTAACTTTTAAGAATGCAAGTAGAAACTGGTTTTTCACGTTTCCATTGCTCAGTTGACTGGGTTACAGAGAAACAGAAGTTCAGGGCCCTGTTTCATAAAACTTGTTATCAATAACAAATACCGCAGATCTATGACAAATCTGCTCACAGCCAATCAAATGCAAGAATTTTAGTAGCTTATAACGATTATTGTAACTTTTATTGAAAACCCTGTCTAAGAGTTATCGGGAATGGTATATTATGTAGTACATATAACTCACTGTGTTTTGTAATGATATGGTTCGCCAGTTAAAACAATTAAGTGTCTTGCTGAAGCTATTACAAAGTTTCTAACCGTAACGGTTATTAAAAATGTATATATAAAATATGAAGTTTGGCTTTCTTTGTCTGACTCTCTCTCTCTCTATCTATTGCCTTTTTATCATTTCTATTATCTCTGTCTCTCTCCCCGCCCTTTCTTTCTTTCTGATTTGCTCTCTCTCTATCTATCTGTTTGTCTGTTTGTCTCTTTATCCCCCGCCCTCTCTCTCTCTCTCTCTCTCTCTCTCTTACACTTTTCACTGATGAGATATCGCCGTGTAATGATGACTGGGCAAATTTGGGAGGTGTATATCTCCGTAGGGCATCGACTTCATCAAGATTTTTGTTTGCTTCCTTATAGGCTTCTCCCATAATATGACACTGGTTCTCGTCAAATATTGGGCGCATCCTCAGGCAAAAACTGACAGGTAAGTGCGTTTTGTTTTGTCAATGAAAGACACCGTACCAAAGGACCACTTACATTATTTGCCCGTAGTGAGTTATTAGATTAATTAATGCAAGGGTCTGTTTCCAATTAGTAATATTTCTTCTATTGCATCGTCTATTGGTGTTTCCCTACCTCTAGGCATGCCGTGGTGTCTGATCGGATATAGCTTAATGGCGTTTCTAAAAATACAGTCGTACCCTCTCTGTCTACTCCTAACTTTTTTTCTCTCTCTATTCCTTTTCCCTTTAACTCTTCGGCCCTGTACGTGCGTCTAAGATTTTCTGCAAGCCTCTCGCTTATCTAGACAGTCGAGATTCCGAAAATTCCCAACTGATATTTTAATTTCTCATCTTTACTCAATATTAAATATGATGTTCTCAAAAGTGATACAAATATTGCTAATAGGCTTAATAGGTGAATAAACGTCGTCCAAAATGATATCTCTTTAAAGAAAGATTACGCTGTATTAGACTCGACGTAGTTAGTGGATCGTTGATTACAAATTTCAGTTTCGGGAACTCTTCGTTTAAAACTACGACTGTCCCGAATGAACGTAGATTTATTTGTACATACCTCCATATAATACATATCAAAATAGTTGCATAAAACCTCTTCCCAGCCGCTGGCATTATCTGAATCAGATCATCCCTAAATTGATCTAAAATGTGTCATGTGGATTTCTGGAAGGTCGTATATAGAACAAAGTGCGCGAATAATCTGTTTAGCTCTGAACGGGGGCCTACCGAAAGTAGGCCTCTGGAAAGGGGCCTGACATATAACCACCACATGTCAACAACAATGACAAGTCTAAAAGGGGTGATCGAGCGAGTCATTGAAATACTTGCATGAATGTCGTTGTCAAGAACAAACAGACGAAGAAAAGACTAACTACTTTATAAGTACTCATGAATATTCATTATTTGGATAGGCCATTGTGCATAATTACAACATGTTTGATGAAAATGCTAATTCCCAGATCTTAGGTACTTCTATTTTTCTTTTGACGGATCTTCAAGTCGCATTGGTCATATTGATTTAGGTGTGGACACGAAAATGGAAGGTATTTTCAAAATGTAGGTTGGTCTCATTCTGGGCCCCAAACCTTGGCGCCTGTTTGACTTTGATGACGTCGGTTGTGATGATACCATTTTTAAAATGACTACCGGATATTTGCCATTTTGAAATCAAAGGTCAATTGCTATTATAATAATGTGAATGCCTTAAGAAGCCGGCAAGGTCACCAAGGTATTTGATATTGTTTGACTTTGATGACGTCGTTTGTGATGATACCAATTTTTAAATGACTTTACCAGATATTTTGCCATTTTGAATTCAAAGGTCAATTGCTATAGGTGAATGCCTTAAGAAGCCAGCAAGGTCACCTCAGGGGAGAGGATGAAACAGCCTAGCCGTAGAAAAAGGGCCCATATTCTTTATTTTTCTGACAATGATAAACAACGGTCATACATATGTATTGATTATGATGATAGTTTTACCGGAATAGTTTTAAAAATGAAGGGTTTCACCCTCTTCCACAGCAACGCCCTTGACTCGCTCGACAGTAACAATTCAAACTCAAATTCCACCTGTAACTCCCCGGGATTATGGGGACCAGAGGGGTTACCGGCCCCCTAGAAGAAAGAAAAAATCGCGGTCGCAGATCCTGTCGATGATTAATGCTCGGTAATGACACATTGTCAGCAGAGATTCGCTAACTTTGTGGAAATTGAATCAGGTCATTTCCAGAGACTGTGAATTGTATAATTACTTTTTTTTCCAACATCTGTTTTGTCTGTTTTTGTATGGTCTTTATCTACTTTTTGATGTGTTACTGGAATTACGTCTCTAATTTTATTTTTGACCTCACAGGAATGTTTTTTTAACCTCATATTTAGGTTGTGACTACATCAGTGAAACTAGTTATGAATCGACTGAAACTTACCAAAAATGGATATCAATTTAAGCAATATCCTAATAGAAATTAGCGACAGTAGGCCTTTCCTGATATCATTAAATTTATTTTAAAGGTCGGGTGACATCCAAATATAAATTGATTCCTGTCGATGTGCAGGGCTGCATACAACTCATATTTTGTTATTCAAACATCTAAATATTTACATAGACTTTTAAATATCTTTTAAAATAATCTTCTCAGGCCTGCTAAGCTCCACCCTAAACAAATGCTCCAGATCTCATTCATCTTGTGTGGACTTTACGAAAGGGTATTCAAGTTAAAATTGTCCGGTTTCTACAAGTCTTTTAATTATTTAAAAAAACGAACAAACAAAGATCAAGTTGAAAGCAAAAGAATGTTTCTTAAAGAATATGAAATAAATGCAAAAATAATATTTTAGGAAATAGGGAAAATACTTAACGAACGCACTAGTTTGGTGTGGGTATGGGTGTGGGTGCGTGCGTAGTGAGTGTAGTAAAGCATTTATTTATTTAAGCACAAACATGACAAGGGCATTCAAGTGTAATTTTCATATGTAAAACCAGTTTTACAGGCCTTATGATAAATTGGATGAGAGTCCAATTTAGAACAGGTGTATACGTTCGGTGGATAAAACTGTAAGCGGGCTGATATCAATTGGGATTAATTGAGATTAGCGGTTCTAGGGCTATTGGGAAGTTAGTCAGGTGCAGTCATAATACCTTATAAACATCTGGATGTGGGGAACTTTTCGGTTCTAAACAACAATAGGAATAGACAATGGTAGGAGAATCTCTATGTATGTACTATTTTAAAGTAGAAAGGTTGTATACATCCAAATTCCCCATATTTCAATGCGTCCGAAAATGGACAGATATTCTGAGGTCTCCACTGCCCCCTCCTTTTCTCTCTCTCTCTCTCTCTCTCTCTCTCTCCCTCCCTCTCTCCCTCTTTTACTTGAACAAGTTGAAGCGAATTTCCGAGCACATCAAAGATATTACTAAAAACTGATCAAAGTTGATAGCCCTACTACAGCCTTAATCAAGCAACTAAACAACAAGTTAGATGATACTCTGATATCAATTTATGTTCATATCTCATTGGCCCGTACCTATCTCTCTCTCTCTCTCTCTCTCTCTCTCTCTCTTTCTCTTTCTCTCCCACTCCCTTCTCTTCTATTCTCTTCTCTACTCCACTCTCTCTCTTTCCATCTCCATCTCTCTTCATCTGTAATATTCTTACAGGAACTACCCTTCAGCGCTAGACCAGTCCGTTTGTCTGCCCCTCTATTTGGCACACATACATCCTAAATTAATGACTAATTACTAATACAACGGACAGACAGCGACACCTTCATTAGTGATGCTTTCCTTCCAACTAATGAATCGCCACGGGATAATCCAACCGCCAGACGTACGCATTTTCTGATTGCACCACAACTATTTTGAAGTTCTCTTTTTCACTCACCCCAATCTGTTTTCTTCTTTGGTAAACCATTTTCCTTTTATCAGTTAGCTATCTCATCTTGTATAGTAACAAATGTTATACAAATGCGCCACATGCAACGTGTATTACCTTACACTCTAAATTAAAACTGTCAGGTATAATTTTAACCTATTTGGATAAACAGGAACATGCCTCTGCGGTAAATAAAATTCTACACAATATTGTAAAATAAATAAATGTAAAATAAATAACCCGGAATTGGGTGCCCTTTTTACCTAAAATTAGGTTAATTTACTATTCTTTGAAACCCATATTACCTTAAGCGTGAAATCATCCTGCTTCTAGAAAGAATCTTCACCCAATATTCATGATATTGGTGACTGAAGGAAATGTTACTTGACGACTTGGCGCAAGACTCTTTTACAGGATGGAGGTTTAACAAATCCTTCAGTAAGGTGTGAACAGGTAATGCCACGTGTTCCTTTAAGCCTTAACCATGGTGATAATTCAACCGGAAAATGCCAATGTCCCCTCTTTGTTAAGGAATCTGTGATTTGTTTTTTCGTCAACCCTTAAGTGTTGAGACGAACGAGGTAGTAGAGAGAACTGATGCGGGGAAACTCCCCTTGTTTGTCGTCAAGTCGTGAAAAGGTGTTTTCCCTTATTTTGTGTATTTTTCTCTTCTTTGCCGCTATTATCTATCATACGCTTGTTTAGTCATCATTTAGATTATTTGTAACAATGGTTTCGTATCAATTTAGTTCAAATATAGACCGTCGTAATTAATGCAGCATGCTTTAAATCGGATAATCTCTTTGACAGACAAACATTAACTATACTTCAAAATTGATAACTGATGTGAAACCGTTAATATCCAAAGAGCTTATCTGAAACTGTTGTAAGCTAACAACGCCCAAAATAGCACAAATTCTACATACTTCGTTATTTTTTCCCAATGGTAATATATTTCCTATATAGCTGAATATCTATTGAAGAGTAAAGATTCGGTTTAGGGTTCGGTTTAAGACCCGTGCCTGTCCAAAACACCTTCTATCATTATTCAAGTTGTTCTTTATATAGTCACATTGATCCTTTCAGATTCTCTAAAATAGATAGGAAAGCATCATTGTAAAATCCATTGAAACAAATTGCACATCAGGCATGTCTCACTGACCAAACTACAAACTAGGTCCAAAATGTCGTTTGTGTTGCCCGGAACTGTTTTGGTCTCTCTATCGAATAGGTCAAGAACTGGTAGATTTTTTAATCAAGAAGCTTCAACATTTCCTTTGTCTCATGAACTCTGTCCTCATCAAGCGGGCCATGAACTTGTATGGCCTTTGAATCCTTAGCCATTGAAACGAAATGCACCTCAATCATTAATCATTGCTTATAATACCAACAAGTTCCCGACCTTTTTATGTCCTCAGAATTTTGTTTAACCCTGATCGAGTTCCAGGGGTCTTGGAATGGTAACAAGGCCTATGAGTGGATCTTCTTGCGGTTAGTCTTTGTTAATCCCCATGAACTCCAAGACCAAATACACCTGTTGCGCGTGTGGCTTCGACCGAAGGCAACAGGTAGAAGCAGGTTCGTACTGGTTTTTCCTCTCTTTTATTTGGACATGTCACCATGATGTTACAATTACAACTATCTTGAGAAACTGAAAATACTATACAGCATTAAACATGTTAAAGTTGAATTTTCGGAGCTGTCTTACAATAAGCTACCCAACCTAATCACCAGTTATACACATATCTTGAAAATAAAGATAAGAGAATGTATTTGCGAATGTTTTTTTTGTGTGTGTGCAAATCATTGGGTGATGAAGAGCATAACTATGTATCGTCAATATCATTTTGTAGTTATACCTTGAATTTGGTATTCTATTAAGTATTACATTTTTGATACGGGTACTGCCTTTCAGAAGAAGAACAAAGTACTTTCCCTCTTCTGAACTCTGTTTGATATCAATGTGTGTGAAGACAAATCAAATTGTATTGCAGATTTCATAGATGTTGTGTGTAATTGTGTGCCATTGGTCCATTTCATTACATTGTTTGAGTATTTTCCTACAATTCACTTGCCATTCAGTTTGCATATTGGGAGGTGAGATGTTAAAAGATCGTAAGTTTGTTAAGGTTTTTTTTCGAAGTCATGAAACCGAGGCTTAGGTTTTGAGCAGATAACTTGTGGAAAGATTCAAACTGATGGACTTAAATTAATGAAGGCTTTTCAGGATTTCGCCCCTTTTACAGGTTATACTTCGAGTCCTCGTGAATCGCATTGCCAGGAGGAACTAACTGTGAATTTCAACCTAAGGAATGGATCTTAACACTTATTCTAGAGATCTTTTATATATATATTTTTTTACTTACTTGTAGCAAAAGTTTCCGAAATTAGTCCATCCTGGTAGACAGCCAGCCAAGCCGCTTCCGGGCTTTTGAGGGTTTCCACCAGGTCCACCTGGTTGCCCTCCAGGAGTGTTGGGCCATCCACCTCCTGGGTTATTGGGCTGGTTAGGAAAACCTCCTGGGTTGTTCGGCTGGTTTGGGAATCCTGGGTTGTTGGGCTGATTGGGGAAACCTCCTGGGTTATTGGGTTGGTTAGGCTGCTGCGGAGCCTGGGGGAATTGCGCCTGGGCATAGACCAGGCACCCCAGTAAAATCGTTAAACATGTCGTACCCATGTTTCAATAACACTGTCCAATCCGAATGGGAAATGTGCCACAGAGATCCTGCAAGATGCACTTGATGTGCGCTAGGCTGTACCGTTGCCTCCGACAGTACTTGAGTTCCTATGGATGTTCCTTACTGGTGATGTTACAAAAGATGGAAGTCCTCTCCTCTGTAGTGATCCAGGGCGAAGTGAGGTTTCTTTCACTGGTCTCGTTTTGGCCCAGCAGTCGAGAGGGGGACAGGGAGGGGTACGATATAACAGGTGCGTCATCTGCCTGCGTAAGGGATGAATCTTGCACGGCATGTAGTCTCGATTCGCAGTCTCGTTTGTTGTAAGGCGAATCCTCTGAGTTTGATATGAAGAGAGTGTGCTTGCTGTAGCGTCCGACCTAATTTGTGTACAAAGCAAATCAAACCTAGATACACATGGTGAAAATAATATCAGTATTCTTAGCAAGAATAAGGTAAAGTACTTTGGCTTTTAACTATAAGTGCAATTTTTATAACTGTATTTTAAAAGTTGACTGCTTAATTTTGTGGAACACAACTCTCTATACATGGTTCAGGATTTGCATATATTCACTAATCAATCAAACTGAACATTGCAAAATGTCATAAATATTGTAAGGCCCCTCCATGGTTTTTTAGAAACAATTAAACAAAATATCGGTTAGCCTGTTTGTATATATCAACTAATATTGTTTAATGTAAGGAAGTTTATGGTAAAGGATTTATTATTAATAACGTTAACAAGTCATTGGTAATCACGGTTATATGTAAGATTTAAAAATAATAATATTAGTATCAATAATTGTTACATTAACAATGATCTTAATATCAATTAACAATGATATCAATGATTGATAATTCAGTGCACAAAAGAACAACACGAAGATTTAGCTGTAAAATGCCGAAAGTCAATATGCACTATTGCCTAAAATATGCGCTATATAGGCGACATGTTTTTAGACAGAATTTGAGAACATAATACATAGATTTGAACGAAACTACGAAAGAGAAAAAATTGTCCATAGCTTTTCCCACTATAAATGACCATTCTTTTAGAACATTCAGTTCAAATCGTTCAAGTGTCGATATTGCATACAATTTTCCCCTCTCAGGAATTGGGACCTTTATAGATCATTGGTCTGAGTAAAAAGACTAGCTTCGTCAAAACGGGAGGAGCGAAGAGTGAGTTAATTGACTAACGGAAGGCGTGTTTTCAGGAGGGGAATTCACCAATCATCGGTCGCGATGTTGTGTCGATCGAACGAGGAGAAATATGAAAAAATATGTCAACTCTCAAGAAGTTTGGCTAAAGTTTGGAGACGGAGAGAGGGGAAAATGAGGTTCATTTTAAGTCCTATCCCCCTCACTTCTGGTTCAGGAACTATGACATGCACTGAGAGTCCCGTTAATTTTTTTGTGGCCCCCGGATCTATATTTAACACATTTGGCATAAATTTGAAAGGGCAGTCTACCTCACCCACGTTCTCTAGGTACGACTCTCTCTCTCTCTCTCTCTCTGTTTTTTTCTCTCTCTTATTTTTTAGCTCTCCAGTTCATTCCCACTCTCTTATCTCTTTATCTCTTTTTTTCATTTCTTTGATTTTCCCCGATTCCAAACTTCTCTCACTTCCATTCTGTTTTTCTCCCTCCCTTCCTTTTTTCTATCCAATTCTCTTTGACATGTAAAATCTTTCTCTAAGACTTTATTTCTCTCTCCTGCTCTCTGACACAAATTGCCAGTCACTCTTACTCCTCTTTTTTTGTTTTTATTCAGACCAGTGTAAGTCTTCAGCGTTCTTTAGATAATCTTGTGCAAAAAAAAACATACAAATAAACATAACAAAAACAAAAACAAAAACAAGTCAAATAAAAAGACCCAAACAAAAAACGAAGCTTACTGACACAAGATATCTTCTTTCATTTCATTGAGAATATTAAAATTCATAAGTCATTAACTCTTTACTTGTTTTTTGTTTATTTAGGAAGATGGTAGTTATGTTTTGATTTCTTTACCGACTTCTATAAATTTTACGCTTCACTCATAATCACAATACATCGAATATGTTACCTTTTTAGGGGATTTTTTTTTAAATAAAATAAATCATTTAAAAAAAGCTGAGTAACGATCAATAGATGTTTCTGTGAGGGGAAACATAATTTTTTGGAAGGGGATTTGGTCCGAAAACTTGATATACCGGATGCAAATCTGGATCATCGGATTGTCTGTACTTTAATGGTATCTAAACTGTCATATTAGGATACTAGGATGAAAAGCCAGATAGTCTTTGTGGCGGATCAAGCTAGGGAAGGGACAGCAGGGGGGAGGGGACATGTATCCTTCTCACGGTATATCAAATAACCTAAATTTGATACATCGTGTGCCCCGTCCCCTCCTCGGCTAAACCTGAAGATCTCCCGTAAAGGTCATTATGTGTCTGGAAGCCTTGATAAATTTATCATTATCATGTTATTATTGTAGTTATAATTTAATTTCTTGTATTCGTTACTTATGATTGGCGAACTAGCCACTCCTGGTTATGATGTGTTAATGCACGCATTGCTAAATAGATATTATTAATTATAGGGAAATAAACATGGTGAATGAATGAATGCCCATATGATCATGATCATTACCAAAATAAATTCAGCGACAACACAATTCCCAGTATCCCTAGGAAATAGATAATAATAATATTGGATTTTTATATATCCACCTTGCAAGGTGCTCAAGGCGCTCCAACATTACCCGGCTATGCTAGGCTGCCGATTTCGGCGCTCACAGCATTCAAGGAATTCCTTCCTACCGGTACCCATTTAAAGGACATTAGTGCCGTGGCGGGACTCGAACCGCGGACCCTGTGATCCACAGTCCGAAGACTTATCCACTAGGCCACAACACCTCTACATAACTTTAAGCCCGAAATATATCATTTACCTTCTCCGTGTTCTGGAGACCGTGTTTGAAAATCATCCTGTATTAGATATTGATGAGTTTATCCGCTTACAGTGATACACCTAGGGGACCCTGAAAATCGCAATTTCTCGTTTTATCATTTTCATTAATGTAGGTTAATAGGTTTACAATAATTGTTATGTTTTGCGCATTTTTTTAAATTAAGGATTTGGCGTCACCTGTGCCTGAGAGAGGCGAAAAGCATATTGAATCATTGTGATCCTCGGGTCTCTCCTTCACGTATAACTGATTGGGGTGTGCAGGTGAACCACTACACCGAGGTTTCTCTCTACTCTTATACGAATAGTGCAGTGGGTTCTTAACGTGCAAAGGTGGTGACTCTCCTCTACACGGGGTCTCCATTTAACGTGCTACCCGAGGGATGGAGTGTGTTCCACTGTAACATAGCCTGTGGCTATGAAACAGGGGAGGGGCATGGTAACACACAACGCAGGCTTCAGTCGTCCCCTTGGTTGGATTCGAACCCACGATCTTTGGTTCGACAGACAGACACTTTACCGACTGAGCCAACTTACCTCCTCAAGAGAGAATCTTGAAATTGAAAATGCAAACATAGAATACATTATGGATGAAATTTATCATAAAAACAATTCTGCATTCCACATTATGTACATTACTGCTATTTCCGAATGTTAAACATCATACTTGGCACATGAATAGAGATTTTTATCCCCCTGGAATTAGGACGGAAACCACAAAACAATAGTTTGCGGTGGATGTAGGTGATGATGAATCATAATATTCATAAATTGTTTATATTTATTTCCAGATGTAGGTACTTTTTGCGAAGTCATAGAAATACCATTAATCTTTTGAATTGTGGTAATGCTATTTTTACATGGTGTCTGTCTTGTAGTAATAAATGGCTTTTTAAAGCTAAATTTGTACCATCTGAATGAAGAATTTTTTATATGATACATTTTATATACCATAATGTTTTCCTGGTTGGTCCGAATGTTTAACATCATCCTTGACACATGAATAGAGATCTATATCCCCCTGTAATTAAGACGGAAACCACAATACAATAGTTTGCGGTGGATGTAGGCGATGGTGAATCATATTATTCATAAATTGTTTATATTTCTTTCCAGATGTAGGTACTTATTGCGAAGTCATAGAAATACCATTAATCTTTTGAATTGTTGAAATGCTATTTTTACATGGTTTCTGTCCTGTAGAAATGAATTGCTTTTTAGAGCTAAATTTGTTCCATCTGAATGTAGAATTGTTTATATGATTCATTTAAACCATAATGTTTTCCTGGTTGGTATTTTTAAGTTCAAAATTCTCTCTTTATTTCTCTTAGAATATTCATTACCTTTTGATCTGGGCCCTGTTTCATAATATAGATATATCGACTGCTACGAGAGGCCCGTCTGTTTTTATAGGCTCAAGGGGACGTTGCATCCTGCAATGACCCCGAGGCGCGCCTTGGTTGTCCCCGCGAGCCAGTATAGAAACAGCCAGGCCTCGAATATTAAAGCAGTTTATATTTCTTTTATATACCGAATTGACACAAAAATCTACCAAGAATTCTTACCTTATCCTTTTCTTGAGTAAAGATTGGTTAAAACATCACAGAAAATCTGAGACACTTTCTGTTAATCTTCGCTGGAAGATGACTGAATGTTACAATCATTTGGGAATCCCAGACAAAAAGCACTGTATGGTATCCGCGCTCGCACAAAGTAAGTTTTAACACGTAAACCAATGGGGATCGCAGCAAAATTTTACTATTTTCATGGTACCCGGAATCTTACGGGAATCTCACTCATGAACTATTGACCGTTACTGGCATTGTTCGTTTCTTTACAGGAATGGCTAAAATCACGACTCCAATTTTGACCAATCAGATAGCTAGATTTCTAAAGAGAGGAATATAAAACTTGTTATCTACAACAAACGCTAAATTTCTGTGATATATCTTATCTGAGCCAATCAATTGCCACTATTTCAGTAGCTTATAACAATTATTGCAACTTATTTCTTTTCGTCTGCCGAATGTTCCAACCAAGTCCGTAGAAAAGACACAAGAAGGTTAACAAGAAGGTTGCGTTTCCTGTAAAGGTGGAAACAAAATTGTGAGATTTCTCATTCTGTTTATCGTCCTTTTGAAGAATATAACTGTATTACGCTATGTCCCGTGAAAAGAATTGCCTTAGAAATGCGCTACAATTTTCAAATTAGTTCAAAAATCAATTATTGTATACTCTTTGAACCAGATTTTGATGCCATATTGGTGGTTAGTCCAATGTACCCATATGTATCTGTGTGCGGTGCTTTTTCACTGTTACTCGATTTCAAGCAAGATTGAGTTATTATCATTTCTCATTTGTATGATTTTGAAACCTTATCATGCACACAATGATAATCATGGATATTTATTCATGATCAACATTTCCAAGTAACTTCAACAGCATTTTTTCCCACCAATTTTTCACCAATGTTAAACTTTCTATTTCATCACGATATCTTCTCTATACCACCTCTGTATAGTTGCTTGTACTTTTTTGGGGTGGGGTGTTTGCTCTCACCATTTACTGGCATTGGTCTCTCAAGGGACGTATAAATCGTGGTCACAAATCTACAGAATTTACATATTTTGATAGTTCATTATTGAAGGAAAAAATATTAACTAAAGATCATAATTGAGAGATCAATAGTGAGAGCAACCAGTGGCATAAATCGGGCCTGTCATAGTTGAGTCCAACTTAAAGTCGATCTTAGTCTTTGTGAAACACCTCCCAGGCTTGATATCATACTTTCAACCTTTCTTTCCAATATTTTAGATAAATGTTAAAAATCTTTTATACAGAGATTAAAAGAAATATATGGATTGTTTGTTCGGTGCCGTATGGTTATTCAACCATTATCGTTTTTCACCTCGCATCATTAGCTTTGTGAATCGTTATCCTGTTGAGAAAACCAGCCTTTTCTCATCTCTTTCCTTAATCCTCGATCTGCACGTTGCGCTCTCCTCTTCTCAGTTATTTCCTACATACAAATGAAGGTTACAGACAAATCAGTCTTCAGCGTTTTAGTCCTACGCTGTAGCACTCCTATATCTAATTTATGTTTTTGGCGAATTCAGCATGTTAACTTTATTCATATATATATTTATATACGTCACTTTAGAAATCTAGCCATCTGATTGGTCGAAATTGGAGTAGAGATTTTAGCCATGCCCGCCTACCAGTCAATAGTCTTTTTAAAAAGTGCCCTCATACCCGCCTACCAGTCAACAGTCTTTTAAGAAGTGCCCTCATAACCACCTACCGGTCAATAGTCTTTTTAAAAAAATGTCCTCATGCTGCGATCCCCATTGGTGTACGTGTTAAAATTGTCTTTGTGCGAGCGCGGACACCATACAGTGCTTTTGTATACGTTTCCCAAATGATTGAAACTTTCAGTCATTTTTCCAGCGAAGATTAACAGACAGTGTCTCAGATTTTCCGTGATGTTTTAACCAATCTTTACTCAATAAAAGGATAAGGTAAGAATTCTTGGTAGATTTTTGTTTCAATTCAGCATATAAAGACATATCGACTGCTTTAATATTCGAGGCCTGGCTGTTGGCTCTCGTGGACGTTGCATCCTCCCTGACCCCTCGGCGCGCCGCCAACCCAGGCGCGCATCGGGGTCATGGGAGGATGTGCAGTCCCCTTGAGCCGATAAAACAGCCAGGCCTCTCAAAACAGTCGATATCTAATATATATATATAAGTGCGAGAATTCTCAAATCTGACATGACAACGGGTGTTCCAGAATATGTAGGCGTGAAGAAAATGGTCTAGAAATGGTCTACGTCTCAGTTCCTAGACCATTTTCTTCACGCCTATATATATATATATATATATATACATATATATATGATTATGTACTGTAAAAGAGATTTTTTTTTAAACGTATTAAATTGACACTCATGTTGATGGGAACATAATTATGGTTGAAAAATATGTTATAAAAGAACAATTAATCGAGTATGTCTGTATTCGTTGTTATTCTGCAATAAATTCAAATTCAAATTCAAATACAAATGCAAACGGCCAACTCATGGCAGTACGGATGTTAGCGCTGTTAGCAACCAACTAACACCTCAAGGTGCTATCTCACCAAGGGCAGCTACCCCGATCTAGTTTTTCCAGCATCCGGTGACTTTTAATGACCGCGTATAATGATGCGTTTTCCGTTAAAGGCATCGTTTAACAATGCCAAATCTGAGATGCATGGCCCTACTTGTTATCAGCGTCTGTGATATGGTGTAATATAATAATATTGAAGCCCTAACAAAAATTGTGCTTCAAAATGATCATGAGGTGCCTCAAAAAAGTAAAAATCGTTGAGTGACCGGTTCGACCATACTCACTATCCCCAATAGACTGTAGTGTTATAAAAACCGTTGGGAAAACGGTTTTTGAAATTTCGAATTCCAATCATAAATATCTTGATAATCAGACGGGAAATCGGCTTATAAACTACGTCATGGGATTCCTGACTGACCTAAGGTTTATAATAATGATTGCAGCATGAGCTAAATCTAGGATTTTGTTTAGAATCTGAGACAAAGATACCCAATCCCTTTAAGCAAATTAATTGTACACAGTAATTTCACATCCATTCACTGTATTGCTAGAGAGAGACAATCAATCGAACAGACGAAGACAACAGGGCCCGTTGCATAAAACTTACCATTGATGGTAACTTTCCCATCAATGGCAACTACCATGGTAACAGGGCTCGACAGCCAATCAAAATCAAGGTTTCCATGGTAGTTATCATTGATGGCAAAGTTACCATCAAAGGTAAGTTTTGTGCAACGGGGCCCAGGACCTGAAAACATGCATCAACCGACAGGCATTTGAAACAAAAACATCCTAGTGATAGAGACTAAGACGTGGGAGGGGGGGGGGGGCATTATTTTTTAAGATTTAGCCTGAAGACGTAGACATTTAATAGGGGGGGGGGCAGGCAGAGCGATTAGGTAAAGATTATCACGTTATACAGTTATTGTTGTTTTCTATTATCTCCCAAAATATGTTCAGCAATTTCTTTTACAGTTTGTCTTCAACAATTTTTGTTTTTAGATACCACTGTGTGCAAACAACGCTTTCCCCCTCCTCTCTCTTTCCTCTCATCCCTTTCATACAAGTCAATGAATTTGTCTTTGCTCTATTCCTAATTCATATTCCGAAAACTGATAAACTATTAGGTATAAACAGTATATTGATAAATTGAAGCACGTTTTGGGTCTTGCTAGCTTTTTTTTTAAAGCGTGACTGTCCCCCATCCCCTTCCTCTCCCTTAGAAATGTGTGAAAAAGCGGTTATCTGGCAGGACAAGAGTGGAGCTTAAAATAGGTTCGCCATCTTCCTGTGTACCCTACAAAGGAAGTCTGCAAGGGCCCCAACAGGTAATATATACAAACTGATGTTGAACCAAGAAACCCCTGGTATGACCGCCAATGCCAGTTCTTTTTTCCTCTCTCCTTTTTTTTCACTCTCTCTTTCTTTCTTTCTCTTTATTTTCCCTCTCCGTCTATGTCCCTCTCTTTCTTTGTCTGTCTGTCCGTCTCTGTCTCTGTCTCTTTCTCTCTACTTCATAATTTTTTCTTCGTCGTCTTATCCTGCCCCCCCCCCCCCTCACCTTGTACATGATGGTTTTAGTTTTCATGAGAATTAGTCGATTTTTTTTGTAAATTCCTCCCTCTACCGCCCCCGGTAGAACTACAAGCGCCAATTTTATTTTCCTCTTTCTCTCTCTCTCTCTCTCTCTCTCTTTCTCCCTCTATTTCTCTCGTTTTGCCCTGCCACTTCAATATCACATCATGACTCTATATTTTGTATGAGAAAGAAACACGTAAAAAAGGGCTTCTCTTTTTCAAACTATCACTCGCATACATACATGCACAAGCACGCGTATCTGCGTACATTACTGAACCTGCCATCTTTAAAGGAGCGGAGTGGAAAATGTCCTAAAACCTGAAACATAATCCTCTCTTAAAATGTGTTTTTATGCTTCAGATCTGAAGTTCGTAATAGCTGCAAGTGTGTTGATATTGAATGAACTGAGACTATGGTCAGACTCGTGTTTAAACATATATAATCCTCTTTTTATGTTACACCTATTTATATCGTTGTTTACGACCCCCTGAAAAAAAAAAAATATCAATGAATAAATAAATAAATAAATAAATAGATAAATGAACATATACCTGAATAATTAAAAATAATAATAAAATTAGATAAATAAATATATCACCGACATATAATGAACAAATTACGGCAATCAAAGATTTTTTTATTTAACTCATTTTATTGCAAAATTTTACAAGACACAGATTTAATAAATGAAGTAGGTCTTCTGATGTATCTCGGTTTGAAATTTAGCACGTCTACATATGTATCTTAAAGCTATTAAACCTCAGAATTTCTGGTGGATAGCCTCAAAAAAGAATTAGTTAATTACATACTTTTTAAAGATTCAATTGTTTACCGTTAGTGTGATGTTTTTTCATAGATCCAAAATTCTGATTTTATACTCTTTACTCATCTCACATTTCAAAAAGTATTTTCGAATCCATCATTTATTCTGAATGAGTTAACAATATGTGTGTGTATTGGGTTTTTAAAGACGTGTATCAATCAGATTTGATTATTTACGTCTGGGGACCGACATTTAAACGTCACCATCGTGACTCAGCTTCGAACCTGCGTCCTCGGCTGAATCAGTTTGTAACTTCCACTGGCACTGTTAGCTGGATTACAGGCGCACGCCACAACGTCTAGTTGGACTCCTAGTTAAAATGTATTTTGCATAACCCATTTTATAGCTGTTCCTTATTCAGCAAATGTATTGGGGTTGAATACCGTGTTCAATTCCTATTGCATAGCAATAGCATGAACTGTAACTTCTTCCTATCCAATTACAAGTGTTAATGCGGTATATAGATGCATATCTTGAAAAAAAAATATTCATAGCTAAAACGAAGCCAAGAAGCAATTTTTCATGTCAAAATTTACACAGAACCATGCTTTATATAAATTATATCCTATTTACATTTCCGTTTAAGTAATAACAATATCATCCAATCCGTGACGCCCCTTTGATTTAATTTTCAGTATTGCTGTTGTCTTTGTAAAGTGTCTCGTTCCAAATTACCCCATCAACGTGTTACGAAGAATTGTTTTTCAATGGTCTGAACATGAATTGCATACATTAGTTGTTGCTAAGTAGAACAAAAATGATGGCTTGCCCACAGCTTATAACAGGTAATGTATGAAATTCTCATTCAGACTATGAAAATACAATTACTTGTAAAAGGTACATGAAGTAATACGTAACGAGGCACCTAACGAAGACTTGTGCATTTAATTGTGATTACATTACAAAACTGATAAATTCGCCTATATAATTTGTCTTCTTCGTCTATTGTGCAAGTAAAAATCACTGTATTTCTTGACTTGCAGACACAGACTAGTGCATCCCGGGCGTTTACAAATTGCAGCATTCATATAACAACGATGAAAGTTTCACTTACAATACAAAATTTCGTTCCTTCTGCAAAAAAGTTTCGTTTATAAAAACGAGAGCAAAAATCCTCGTCGGTTGAAAATAAAGATATGTTCGATTATACTGAGTTGCATTTAAATCGAATGTTTTATGCACGAGGTCCTTGAAGTGGTAGAATTATTAGCATTCTGTCCTGTTGATAGGTACGTACTTTACCTAAAATTGCTTCTTTATAAAGTATGAACGAGAACCACATATAAAACAAATAACACATTGTTCGAACACTGGAATAAAATTATTACCAGTAGGTATTTAGAGAGTAGTCAAAGCCCACTCCGCCGTGCGTCGTGGGTCTCAAACATTCAGGTTTACCTCGTGTGTTTTACATTCTACTAATGCAGTCAGAGCAATGTGTTATTTGTTATATCATCCAACTGAAAACAGTCTTCAGGGCTCCGTAACTCAAATTTTGCAATTTAGTGTTCAAAAGGCTAATCATTAACCAATCGGAATCGTTGTTTCAATATTGAATTTGATTGCAACTCTTTGTGTTACGGGGCTAGAATTTATCAAAAATATCTAGTCTTCTAATAGAGTTTCTCCTCATGGTAGATACTGATATTGGCATGTGAAAGACATTTGCGTCTCATGGCTTGAAGTGACCCATGTTTGGTATGGATAATTGTCAAATGTGTGGACGCCATCGATGTGGTGGTTCTGTTGGGGTTGATCCGGTTTGAACAGGTTCCAGTCGGTTGGACGGAAGGGCGTGCCATCGGCCCACCAGAATCTGTGCAAAGAAAAAAGAGAAGTGGTTCGAAGATGAAATGTCAGATATCTAAGGCTTAAAGGTCTCCTTCTTTTTTTAAATATAAATTCAAAAAGCAGTTCAACATTTGAGAATACTTTGGTGTTACTCTGGGTTTTATCTTTTCTGTGACTTCAGGGTTATTCTCATGGCGGTACGAATACGATACTGATTATTTTGGAAATAATTTTTCCCTCACCAACGTTGATCTTTTTCGGAAAAGCATTTCCCCTTGATTTATGAGCCAAGTTAATGAATAATCCTACGACCATACGAATTCTTCAAGAGTAAGCCTAAAAATGAACTTTAAGAATATATTTTGTTAGTTTTATAACTTTCATCGTTTCCTTAGTTCAAACGTTCTGTTGTTTAGTTTTAGTTTTTTTGCAGTAAGGTTATTACAGTGGTTTTCCTTAGACCAGTGCCTTTTCAAGAGGTACTGTGGCACGGGCCTTAACAATAATCCATTTAATGTCCTCATTCATGAATGATGGTATACAATTCTTACACATTGTGTTGCCTCTCTGCCAGACCCATCCAGACTTTGTTGTTGGCCCCGCCTGTAAAGGTGAGGAAATTGTGCTGGAATCTGTTATGCGTCTGGTCCTTTGCTACGATCAGGTAACCACGGGGAGCTAGCGGGCTTGCGCGGAAACTTAGACACATCATCTGGGCCTGCATGAACGGTAGACGTTCCCAAAAGTATCTAAAGATGGCGGAAAGGATAAAAGGAAAGTGATTTTACTGGTTGTTAGGGACTGCCATTGTCTGCATCCCAAGAGACCGATAGCCGTATACTGCAGTCCTACTAGACCTACAATGCCGTTTCTCGTGGGCCTTCTTACAAAACATCATTGCCAGTCTTATGAACTGTAGGTCTAGACAGTCCTGTGGGTCAGCGGTCTCATGGGTTGTCGGTCTCGTCGGCTGTTTATCAATTTTTTTTAATGGAGATAAGTCTTCTAAGCCAAAGAAGAGAAGACACAACTCAGCAGAAGACAGCAAAAGAATCGTAGATCGTACAATTACTTTTCAGGGCCCGGAGAAGGTTCAAGTTTATGCATTTTATTAATGTATTAAAACAATCATATGCGGCTGCCATTTTGATCATCGTTATCTCCTATCGTCTCGTAGTGCTTGATAACATCACCATCATCTGTATGATCCTTATAATTATCTTTAGCATTACCAAATGCTTTAAATAAATTACATACATTTGTCCATCAGAAATGACTTCCAAGTAAAATTGTGATTTCAAACGATTATTTTAATTTCAAGCATTATGTTAATTGCATAATTTCATAGATGATATTTGAATCCCTTGTTTGATGTCGTAACATATTCAGATTTTGTTAGTAATGGTTTGAACAAAGTGATCCCTTCTTAATCATAAAGCGAGCATAAAGAGTAATGGATGAGAATAATCCTTGTCTTTATGGAGTGACTTTTACCAATGCAATCGTGATCGCGCTGCAATAGTCATGTACTGATGTATAGCAAAGTTTCTCATTACGACTACTGTGGTTTTAGCTAAAATAAATGGCACATGATGATTCGGTCTTATTGGATATTGGTTCTTATTTAAAATGGATCACTCCCTGTGTTTTCGGGAGAATTATCAAAACAAGAGAAGGCACACTTCCCTATCTAAAGCACACAGATTTAGGTCGTTTCAACTATTGAGGAGGGGTAATTGACCGTCAAAATGATCGTCGCTTCATACCGTCAGGAAAATGATCAGGAATAGTTAAGAATAGATGTAGAGCGAGATGAGAACGTGGATCTATTTTTGCTTGTTTCCTATTCCTAAACGTGCTTGCTGCAAACTTGGATCTAATTAAAGAGGCCATGATCAATGACATCCGGTGTCATTGTCAGATCAAAAACCCTCAGGGAATAATTATCAGTGTTGACAGAACTGAGATGTGGAACATGATGATACTGTTCACCTTCATGTATTTATCACGCTAGATCATTTTTAATTATAAAAACTATCAGAACTTCTTCTGAAATTAGCGTGGATTGTGTCAAACTGACTTAAAATGTAACCAAATGTAAAATGTCAGTAATGGGGAATTATTTTTCGTCAACCAACCAGATATGAGTTTCTGTCTCCATCAATATCCCTTTTTGTCTATGATACTATGGAACTAACCATTGCCATCTTTTATCAACTTATATTTTAGAAGCACATTACCTTTTCGCTACCCTGATAGCAGACTGACGTCTTAAAGACGTCATAAATTGGTCGTAAAGTGGTAAACACGTCGTACGTCGTATGGACGACGTCATAACGACGTCATTATGTCGTCTTCAAAAGACTATTTTTTCCAAGATAATTTGTGTCGTATTGACGACGTCATTACGACGTCGTTATGACGTCTTTAAAAACTATTTTTCCAAGATAATTTTTGTCGCATTGACGACGTCATTACGACGTCATTATGGCGTCTTCAAAAGACTATTTTTTCCAAGATAATTTGTGTCGTATTGACGACGTCATTACGACGTCGTTATGACGTCTTTAAAAAAACTATTTTTCCAATATAATTTGTGTCGTATTGACGACGTCATTACGACGTCGTTATGACGTCTTTAAAAACTATTTTTTCAAGATAATTTTTGTCGTATTGACGACGTCATTACGACAACATTTTGACGTCTTTAAAAGACTATATTTTCCAAGATAATTTTTGTCGTATTGACGACGTCATTATGACGACTTAAAAGACTATTTTTCTAAGATAATTTTGTCGTATTTACGACGTCATTACGACGTCATTATGACGTCTTTAAAAGATTAATTTTTCCAAGATAATTTTTGTCGTATTGACGACGTCATTATGACGACTTTAAAAGACTATTTTTCCAAGATAATTTTGTCGTATTGACGACGTCATTACGACAACATTATGACGTCTTTAAAAGACTATTTTTCCAATAAAATTTATGTCGTAATGACGACGTTATTACGAAGTCATTATGACGTCTTTAAATGACTACTTTTTCCAAGATAATTTTTGTCATATTGACGACGTCATTACGACAACATTTTGACGTCTTTAAAAGACTATTTTTTGCTAATATAATTTTTGTCGTATAGACGACGTAATTATGACGGCTTGCGAAGACTATTATTTGTCATTAATTTTTGTCGTATGGACGACGTTATTACGACATCATTATGACGCGTCTTTAAATGACTATTCTTTCCAATATAATCTTTGTCGTATTGACGACGTTAATTTGACGTCATTATGACGTCTTTAAAAGGCTATTCTTTCCAATGAATTTTTGTTGTATGGACGACGTTATTATGACGTCATTAAAAGTCTATTTTCTTCCGTAATAATTTTTGTCGTGTGGACGATGTCATATGACGTCTTTCAAAGACTATTATTTGTCATTATTTTTTTGTCGTATGGACGACGTTATTACGTCATTTGACGTCTTTATAAAAAAAGAGAACAGTAGAAACCAAAAGAAACCATTAGGATCAAATATGAGCATTTGTCACTGAGTAAATAGGGCAATTATCAGAGGTGAAAATGGGGAACTTCTTTGCCCCCAATCATTAGTCATTATCAGATTGTGCACCATCTTGACATGCAAAGGTCTGCAATATCGATCAAGACTAAACATGCTCTAATCTCGCTATTTGAAAAGGCTGTGTGTGTGATACTCAAGGCCGTAGGCCTACACAATACATTACAATGTGTATATGTACTGTATATATAGTATGCATTGGGAGCTGATCGGAGTGTAAATGGCCGTTATACAGCTGCCATTGTACAGTGCAGTACTCTGTTTTCCCCTGCTAATCTACAGTATGGGTAAGTCTTAGAATTACCTAATTTATTTACAAAATGTACATAAATCTATAGTTACTGTTTTCTGTTCTGAAAAGTTGACATGCATGTTTAATATGTATGTCTAATGATTGTGAGCTCGGACTTTCAACACCTGCTGACAAAAGTAGTCCCGTGTACTGATAATTGTGTCATAATGCAGGCAGCTTGGTGCTGTATGTACTACGTCCATGCTGTTCCCTTCTATGTATTTTTATGTAACATCTTGATCCTGTTGATGGGATGCATGGTTGGGGCATCATTTGAAGCAAAGTTTATTCATTTGCCTACACATGACTTTAAAGGGAAATCCAACCTGAATATACAACTAGATCTAGATCTAGTCTACTCTCAAACTAAAAGAAAGTAGAAAAATAAGAGAAGCAAACTGATGAAAGTTTCAATAAAATCTGACTAGGTCTAGATATTCTGATTAGTCTGATTTGGGTAGGGTCGGCTCCTCTCTTTAGACTTAGAAACAGAAGCCGACCATAGGGTCTGCTCTGCAAACAATTCTGGGCGCTAGTGTAATTGATGTAGAGGTGTCGTGGTCGAGTGGACACGTCGCGGACTGTCGATCACAACTGGTCCGCGGTTCGAGTCCCGCCGGCACTAATGTCCTTTGGCAAGACATTGATCTACATTTGCCACACTCCACCCAGGTGAAGTAAATGGGGACCTGGGCCCGTCTTACAAGTTACGATTGATCCAAATCAATCGTAAGTCCTCCAATCAATCGCAAGTTTGCATTCTCCTATCTCTTATGTACATGGTTGCGATTGATATCAATCGCAAATAAGTTACGATTGATATCAACTCTTTGTAATACGGGCCCTGGTAGGAATTCATTCTTGAAATGCAGAGCACGTGACAGCTGCTCTGCTAAAGCCAGGTAATTATGTTGCATTATTGTAGAGCGCTTACTAAGTAACTTAGAGACTTCTGATAAAGTAAGTGTTAGGCGCTATATAAGCAAATATAATTATTATTATTAGTGTAGTTTCGTATCCATTTTTTAAAACCCTAACCCTAACGGCGTGGAGATACCCTACTAAAACATAACCCAAAATCAACTAAATCTTCATCAATTGTTCAAATAATGGTCATGATTTAAAAGTAGTTATGTTTCTTACCCTTTCGTGTCAATTTTCTTATCTTTTTGGATTATTTTTCCTAAAAATGAAGGCTTAAAATATACACTTTCTCACGTGATTCACGGCAAACTGCTGCACAATACAATGGCATACCGTACGCCTACCGACGCCTGCCTCACATCTGCTGTGAGTAATGTCAGTTTTGAGAATTTAGTGCTTTATTATTTAAAAAAATAAAAAAAATTGGTTATTTGCGCAGCTAAATGATTTGAATTAATTGCAATTTTTATAAGACTGGGCCCAGATGTCTGGAAATTGAGCTTTGTGAGTGCGATGCGCAGAGGAATAAAGCATTGTGACTTGTGTCACATACATATAACCTTAAACAAGTCGTTTCTACAGAGTTTAGTCTTTAGACAGCAAATGTATCAGAAAAAACTTCACCTTTGAAGACGTGCACAAATTTGTGTTACCATAAATTGTTTTAATGGTATAAATTCTAATCAATTCATGGTGTGTTCCTATAGGCTACCGTAAACACAAGCCTTTATCTGGAAATAATCGGTTACACCCGTAAATGGTAAACAAAATTCTTTCCCCACAGGCTGTACAAAGAAGTTTGTAGTAGGCCTATACATGTGTTGCACATGCATACATTATCAACCATTCATTTTGTTTTAACGTTATTTATTTTCTCATTAATTGTAGGCATCTTTTAACATCTTTCGTCAAAGCAGTGGATTCAAAGCACATTGTGGCCACAATAGATTGGATTGACGTGAGACGTACCATGCAGAAAATGCTACTTTCTCAGCCTTCTGGATGTTCCTTAAGGATCAGCAGCCTCATGAAAAGTCGAAGCCATTATCGGTAAATGTGTACATGTACTTGTATTATTTTTGTACATTTTTGTCATATTGTGCATGATCACCGACTAATTAGACACTACAGAATTGATCATTTCACTCGAAAGGCGTATTTTTCCTTACCGGTAGTTTCAAATATACAGTCAAACCTGTCTATAGCGACCGCCCAAGGGAAACACAAAAGTGGTCTTTGTAGACAGGTGGTCTTTGTAGACAGGTTCCTTTAGTACATTTTTCAATGAGAAACCATTTTCAAGGGAAACAAAAATGTGGTCCTTGTAGACAGGTGGTCACTAAAGCAGGTTTGACTATATATACCGGTATATATAATTCAATTAATTTCAGATCACTAAAACCTGCAGGTATGTTGCAATAACCGACCATATTTTGCGAGTTTCAAACATTTTTATTTCCCTTCAGCATAGGTCAAGGAGCTTTTATTCTACCCTCATCAGCAAACTAGAATTGTATTGATAATTTACAAAAACAATCCTGAATCACGTTTTGCATTGCCAACAAAAGTTTAAAATCCAAAGGTGTGTTTACATTATGTTTGTGAGCAATGAGAAATTATTTCTGATAAATCTTACCAAGCAGTAATTTTCTGGCAGAATTCATTATTTAATTGTTTACATTTCAGTTTTAAAATATATAACAGTTTTTTCTTAATTGTATTCCTTTCTTTTTGCTTTCTTCATCCATTAGAATTCTTTGCGCCTATGTACCCGGATCTGAAAGCAGTGCATAATACAGGAGATTCCACCCAAAAGCTAAACCGTGAGTCCAAGCTGAAGAGGAATATTTCCAAAATGATGTCTACACTCACCCGATAGCATAACTGCAAGAAATATTTCAGGTTATTTTTCCCTCCATTGATTATAGAGAGAGAGATTGGGGGAGGGGATGGGGAGGGGTGAGGTGTAGCCACAAACCTGAATGGCAAAGCTGTAGAACTGAATCATGTCACTTGCAATTTTAACGAATTACAGGGTTTACAAACTGACATAATGATTTGGGTAAAAAAATCAGTATTTTGCGTATATTTGTAATTACTATTTATGAAGTTGACCTGTTTCATATACTTATGTCGTACACTTGATATGCTCTGTCTCATGCTCACCCCCCACCCCTTTGTATCGGTTCCTAAAACCTGTGTATGATATAAGTTGGTAATAGAGAAAATTGAGTGAGGTAAATGCAATACAAATCGATTCCATTCTTAAGCAATTAAGACTTGCTCAGGTACGGCACGTGAACCGCCAACAAATTTTAAAAATGATGCAGATTTGGTTTATGTGTAAAGTGAAGTATGTTTTGGACTGCGTATTCAGTGAGCTTTGTTTTATAATATACAGAAATGTAAAGCATATTGAACTTTATGTCAACATTAAAAATACTCTGCGGTTTTGAATGTTTTGCAGCATCATATCTGAACGAGCCATAAAGGGACTTAGTTACATTGTTCAGATGAGAGATAATGGTGCTAAGGTATTGACTTCAATGTTAGATGTACAATTAAAGATAATATGAAAGTTCGAGTGAAAAGACCATTATTAATGATAACAATTGGGAAAACTGATGTGGTCAATTCCTTAATTCTCCCAATTATATTATTATAATTTAATTTAATTTTAGGTGAATGTAAATCATCACAAAGCAAAGAATTGGCTCTATATACCTTTTCCAAACATTTAAGTGTTGAAAGTTTTTAAAGGCCTGTTTTATATCTTATTTTCAGCTCAGACGAGATGCGCAGTACACTAAGCTTGCCCAAAAGCATGACAGAGATAAATGCCTTGTTCCTGCCCCTCTGCCTTTGAAGGACAGCGCCTCCTAGAAGACACTTTGCAACACAGGCTGCTGAGCTGCCGCTTGAGAAGCCCTCCACCTTACCCACCTGGAAAGCAAAACGCTGGTCAGACCAGTGGAATTCGCCTACTACCAACTTGAAGGAGTTCATCCCAGAGCCCTGTGCAAAACCAAGTGGCAGCGACCTCTCAAGAAAAGCTGGGTCAACCTCAACCGTATCAGAATTGGAGTTGGCCGTACACAATACTTCCTGCATAAAATTGAGCTGATCCATCGCCAAACTGTGCCTGTGGAGAGATCCAAACTATGGATCATGTCATCGATGCTTGTCCTATCTACAAATCCCTCACGGTGCTTCTGGACTTGGGAGCTCGATGATGAGACAATCAGTTGGATAAATAAGGATCTTCCTATCATGATGTACTCCTTGATATTCTTCGTACGAACGAACGATGGAAAACGGTTGGGGAAAATTCAAAAATTTATTGGGAGAATCAACTGTTAAAGTGAGTGGATCGTCAGTTTCCATGTGCAGAAGGCCATAATTCGCTGACACCAGACTTGGTGGAAATAACATTAATGGGAGTACAAATCTGCACACAGCAAACCCGTAGGCCAGTCAAGAATTACCTCCTAATCTCTCGGAGAGTCTAGCTTCGGATCCCGCTGGATCGGGTGAGGGAAAAGCAAAGCATTACATAAGGTCGAATGGTCATAAAACTGAAGGCTAACCCTGGTGATTGACAACACCTGTTATTGGGTAAAACCCGAACGGTGTCGAATTCCCCATGAGAGCTGACTTCTATGTGTCTTTAAAGGGTGTCACACTGTGGCGCCTTCTAAGAAAACCATAAATATCTTTGTGGTTTGAGAATTTTTGGTAGTTAAAAGTATAAAATTGTTGGATTGTACCTGTGATTTTGAAAGCACAATACGGCTTACCTATATTGAATCTAAGTTAAATTTTAATTCTTTGTGAAAATACCCCAGGAGTTTCAAACTTGCCAAATGAATGTTGTGACATAAGCAATGGAATATATCTGTTTGTGCTAAACTGTTTCATCATGCTTGCTATTTTATCTTAAAGTTGGAAATATCTTCTGCATCATTATTGCACAGTCACCTTGAATTGCCCAATTGAGCCAGTCGTACTGGCAGGAATGTTTAATCTGATCAAAATTGTGTTTTTATACTTCAGCTTCTGTATTCGCAAACAAAATCTTTGATGATATTTATAAGAATGAAAGTTGCCACTGCCAGTAATGCCTTTTCTTATATTTAAGTCATGTGCCCGTAAGAAGCAGGTTTCTAGCACAGAGAATAGGTACAGTTGAGCTAATTTCTGCACAGTTTTCCAATATGCTGTATCGCCAAATGCGAACATCGTGGTTTCAACGGGCAAGCAACCATCATCAGAAAACTCTGCAGGTATCAGCATAGCTCTCCCTGTTTTCCTTGCTGCCAACTTGTTTCTTTTGAGTGTAAGAGATAACTAAGCTAAGCCATGTGTTTATCATTTGTGCCATTTTTCTCTTATGTGTGATATAGATTGTATAGTTTTATACTTCATTTGCATGTGCCTTTTAAAACTGTGAATATGAATTATTGCCATAAACTTAGAGATTCCCTTGTATGTAACAAGAATTTATCTTTCACGCTCAGAAATTCTATATTGAATGAGCATCTGTGTTTACTTGATGTATTATGTGCTGCTAATAATGCAATTACTTCTGTTGACATATAGCCATTTGTCTTGACTCTCTGGTAAGACTTGTTTCCAACAACCTTTTGTTTTATCTGATACTCTTTATCTGCATTACAGTCTTGTGGTTGTGAGGAGCGGGTTTGCAGCATGGAGACGAGGTAGAGCTATGCTGATGAATGCCCTGCTTTCCACTATTCTGTTTTGCTGAATGTGAGGAGCTTCCCAGTGTGATGTTTGCTTATCTACTAAAAACTGCGGGTATCAGTATAGCTTTACCTAGTCTCTATGCTGCTAACCTGCTTCTCACAACCGCAAGACTTATAAGTTTAACCAATTATGCAATATAATATGTCATGGTTTCTTGTACTGATAAGTGAATTTAATTTGAAAGCAAATGAAAACCGTTCTTTAATTGTAATGTTTATCTTTAAAAAGTAGCACATTTTATGACAAAACAGATATCTTTGTGATGGCCTGTTAACTTTATTAAAATCAATTATGAGATTAGGATGGGGATGGAAAGACACTGTACGTATAGAAGGCAAGTTAGAAAAGAAGGTATAGAAATAAGTATTTTATAGTTTTGTGTTATCCTTCTTCACACCATTTACATGTACATTAAAAATATGAAAATTACTTTCTGTCTGGCATGTATATATTACCGTATGTGATGCAATATTTGTTGCTTTGATTGTACCGTGTGATTGCTCAGAATGAGTGATTTGTACACTTTCTTCCTTGATCAGGTGGTCATATAGATGTCATTTAGAGGACAAAAAGACGTAAAGCTCATGTAAGGATAAAAAGTACATCGAATTGGTGTCCTTATGTCTTCCGTTGCTACAAATTTACGTCTTGAAGATGTCCTTTTAACCAATAGGATGGACAAATTGTGTAAAGATTCAAGTCCGTACAATGTAAACTATTGATACAAGTTTATGCTTTTAAGACGTAATTTTTACTTAAAAGATGTAAAACTACATAAATATATGACATCTGTATGACGACTTTTTTTACAATTTAACGTCTTAAAGACGTCTTTTTACCAGTAAGACGTAAAAATCACATTAATATATGACGTCAGTACGACGTCTACCTTTGATACAAGTTACCGTCTTGAAGGCGTCTATTCTTTATCAATAAGATGTAAATATCACGTCAAAATTTGATGTCCATACAATGTATACACGAAGTCTGTAAGACGTCTTTCTTGTAAAAATTGACGTCTTGAAGACGTCTTTCTTTAACTAATAAGACGTAAAATCACGTCAAAATATGACGTCCTCACGACGACGTATGCGGGTGCAAGTTTACGTCTTTTTGACGTAAAGTTATGTCGTCTTAAAGACGTCTTTCGTTAACTAAAAGACGTAAATATGACGTCCATATGACGTCTTCCTATGGTACAAGTTGACGTCTTAAAGACGTCTATCTTTAACTAATAAGACGTAAAAATCACGTCAAAATATGACGTCCTCACGACGACGTACGCGGGTGCAAGTTTACGTCTTTTGACGTAAAGTTATGTCGTCTTAAAGACGTCTTTCTTTAACTAAAAGACGTAAATATGACGTCCATATGACGTCTTCCTATGGTACAAGTTGACGTCTTAAAGACGTCTTTCTTTGACGAATAAGACGTAAAAATCACGTCAAAATATGTCGTCCTGAAGACGACGTACGCGGGTGCAAGTTTACGTCTTTTACGTCATGTTATGTCGTCTTAAAGACGTAGTACAAGACGTAAATATGACGTCTTTAAGACGTCGCCTGCTATCAGGGTATGGAAAGAATTGGTGATAAATTCAGACACCCCTCTCCTCCTTCATAATTTAAACAGTCATGCGGCATCTAAACACTAATAGTGAAAATTGTTTATGGTTTCAAGACCGCATACGATAATACAGAAGTCCTCAACAAAATCGATGAAGGAATATTTACCAGATAACCATTGAATAAATGGTAACAATCTATTCCTTCATAAACCATTCCAATCCGGTGTTTGTAGTAAGATACAGTGGTACATTAGTTGACCACATATTGTAAATGGTAACCCATTGCCTACTAGAACCGGGTGGTTTTGCATGAAGCCTATGGGAATTGGAAAGAAAGAAAGGTCATCGATGAATGAATCATGGCTAATAACAGTCATGATGAAATTTTAATCACAGTGTGATTGAGATAGATCAGA
>CP137681.1:21145872-21175872 GCA_037976565.1 Mesocentrotus franciscanus
TTTCGCTATGGAAAGAATTGGTGATAAATTCAGACACCCCTCTCCCTCCTTCACACTTAAACAGTCATGCGGCATCTAAACACTAATAGTGAAAATTGTTTATGGTTTCAAGACCGCATACGATAATACACAGAAGTCCTCAACAAAATCGATGAAGGAATATTTACCAGATAACCATTGAATAAATGGTAACAATCTATTCCGTCATAAACCATTCCGTAATCCGTTGTTTGTAGTAAGATACAGTGGTACATTAGTTGACCACATATCACATATTGTAAATGTTAACCCATTGCCTACTGGAACCGGGTGGTCTTTGCATGAAGCCTATGGGAATTGGAAAGAAAGAAAGGTCATCCATGAATCATGGCTAATAACAGTCTTGATGAAATTTTAATCACAGTGTGATTGAGATAGATCAGACACGAAGGAAATGACGCCCAAGATGGTTGGCATGGTCACCAAAGATGTTTTCTCCACGTGACCACAAGCAAAGCGCGTTCGTTATGACATCATTGTCCAGTGTTTTTGTATGGGTACGTTTTTATTTCTTAGAAGTCTAAAATTCTACTGTTAAAGCCACTTAAGAGTGAAATGCGTCACTAATCATTGTTCTCCATGACCTAAATTCGCTATCTCAATTCATTGACCTTTATTCAGTATGGTTTCTACTTTGACATATGGATAGAGAGAGAGAGAGAGAGCGAGAGCGAGATAGAATACTATTTGTACCGTACGTTACTAACCACACCTAAATTTCAGTATTGTCTGGTCATCATATAAGTTACTAGCCATACTAAAGATTAACCAGATTACATATAAAGTGAAATGACCAGTTCATGACAATTCATGTTCAGAATTCCTCAATACCTGGTAATGTATTTGATGTATTGGACATCAAATGACCAAATACGTTTGACTAGCCTATGTATCATGTACAGAGTGAGAGAAAGAGAGAAAGGGGAGATGGGCAAAGGGAATAGAGATAGAGAGAGAAGGGGGGAGAACGTATGTTGTAACACCCTTACTCCCTCCCTAACGATTGATATTAAAGTCCACTCTGCAATGATACCAATATGTTATAAGTTTGGTAACATCAACAATATTATCGGTAAGTATTAGCACGACTTTGCCCTGAAATGTAAACATTTTACCACGAGAGTTTTTTAAACATAAAAACCGAAGCAAAACTGTTGTTATGTAGTTCTCATTTAACGTATCAAAACCGAACGTATATACTCACAGAAAGACTGAGAGTTCCTTAAGTATTAATGTAAGAATGGAAGAAAACGAATTGCTCTTTTTGATATCTGTATAGTACAAACTTGCCAACTATTCTTAGAATTTGATAGATGGACTACATAAGATGTAAAGACACTTTAATCAACCCAAATATAATGCCAATCGCATTGGGGGGGGGACTTTCTCATTCTATGTATAGGCCCATTAAAACAAAATTATCAAAGAAGCAATGTCCCATGAAAAGGATTTCTCTTGAAATGACTTCGGATATTAATCCCAATATAAAGAAGAAAATGTTATTCTTTGAACCAGACCTTGATCAATCATAGGTGTGTAGTCCCATATAGCCATATGTGTAAACCTTTTCTCTGTGTGATATCAAATCAGATTACATTAAACGTTTATTTCTTCATTATTCTTTTAAAAATATCACAATATACCAATATATTTGTAAATGTACTATAGAATTATCTTTTATGAAATAACTTATACATAGACAGGGGGTTTTGTCACTCGACCAGAACTAATCTTTATCTTTAAGATCTATCAGAGAATGATGAGTAAGGTTCCTCATCCCACAACCCTAACCTCGTGATGCCTACCCCCCGTGCTTCCTGCACGCAGAACTGAACCTTTGTCACTTTTCCCTGGGGGGCCCTGTCCCCCTTCGTATCGGGTTCATGGGCGGTGTGACGTCTAATTTTAGGAGATGATGCCTTCTCTTGTGGTGGTCTGGGACATCAAGTACAAGGTAATGATAAACCCACCACGTTGCAATGTTCCCTCTACTCTATTACGCATGGACCCTACGTGTACATGCGTTGCCAAGGGTTTGCCAAAGGTTTACCAAAGGCATTAATAATGTTCAGTTGATGATTCACGGCTTTGCAGGAAGAAACCAGAGTTTTTCTTCCATCCCATGAAACCGACAATCGGAAACAAATGTTCTATTTCTGGGGTTACATTCATCCTAAAGGAGACTGAAAATTAAAGTATGACTTCAAGTGATTCTTCGCTCTTTGCTGTTTCTATATAGAAGACATTTCATTCACATTCACATATTGTGAATTTGCATCACTTTGTAACCCCCAAAAAAAAAAAAATGGGAAAACGTCACACAAAAAGCCAAATAAGTTTTGGTTTCATTTTTTGAATTGATATATGAAGCTCATTAGAAATAACCGAAGTTTAATGCAATACAGATTCTTGGGAAGTAGGTTTGCAACATTTTAGCTGATAAGTTAAAAGCTTTAAAAAACATATAAATGAGGAGCGCCTATGTCTTGAAGACATTAAACCCACCGGAAATTGATAACAACAGTTACCAGGTAACTAACTACTTTCTTGTCCTCGACATCTCTTACTTATCACTCTACCATCTTCCTCTGCTCAAATCTAACTCCATACTTCATGAAACCGTTTTGAATTCATGAAGGAAGACAGCATTTTGACAGATTGGCGTTGTGATAAACATTTTATCCAATAATAATGTTTTCTACCGCTAAGTTTTCCTCTGTCCAAAAGTGTACGGTCTTTAAGTTTGACCGTGATAAACCACCTACGTCACTTAAAGGTTTCACGGGAACCAGGGAGATGGGAGGGGCTTTCCATTTTCCGGGGGAGCCAAAATTGGTATACTATCGATGTACACAGGTTCGAATGTGTTATGTAATCATCTACTTTCTTCTCGCCGGAAGAGGCGTCACTTAAAGGTAAATTGGATTTATATGGTCGTTGTCAAGTCACATAAGAACGTCATTACGGGGCCCCCTTTTTCTTGCGAAAGTTCAACTTTAACAAGAGTTGCCAATTTAAAGAGAGTGAAATATAAGACGCTTTGAACAATTTTACTGTCGTAAGCAAACTAGAGACACTGTTTGCCCTGGCAAAAATATCTTTATTCTGAGTGAGAATAGCAAAACATGTATGTTTCTTAATCATTTCCCTTTTTCCTCTTTTGATTTATGGGACGATTTTCGAAAGAAATGCCGTAGGCTACGAAAGGTTCCATACTTTAAAATATTCACAAACTTTCTTAAACTAGTCAGTCTATTCACGATACAACTAAAACGATATGAGGTTGTACAATTGTAAAGATCTTTAGAGTTTTATTGTGCCCATTTTTAAAATAAAACTTTAATTAGTTTCATTCAGGGCGTTCTAATAAACATAACCGCTAATAGTAAATTCTACCTCTTCCCATCCACCCACTGGTCATTTTTTTCTAATTCGTATTCATGGCTATTATGTGTATCGTAAGACTTTCTTTTTTGATGTTGAAATATGACAAATATCAAGTAATAAATGGATATACTACAACTACTCACTTGTAACAGAATTTTCCGAAATTGGTCCACCCTGGTTGACAGCCTTGCAAGGGATAGACGGCCTGTCCGGGCATCCTCTGCCCGTAGGCCCGGGCGGCAACACATAATAAAATGATGGATACTATGAATGTCCTCATAATGCCTTAGGGGGTAATGCGAAGGTTGTCAAATGTCCTCCTGGTTGGATTTAGATAGTATCCGATGATTATGATTGGAGAGAAGAAGTGCACCCGTTTAAAGACATGGAGTGACAAACCGTCTGGTTTTGGGTGCCGTTAACCACTTCGTTGCCCGACCGGTAGGAACTGACTTAAGCCCTTTGCTCGAGAATAAAGTCTCTCGAAGACCCAATTTTCCGTTGGTGAAAGAAATATTGCCCAGCGTTAAGACAGGAGATACATTCGAGGAGGTGTTGCAGCTTATTGTGTCCTCTGCTTTATGAGACAGGGTGCAGGACGAATCTTTTTCGCCCACTTGCAAAATCTCTGCCCCTTCCCGACAGCCGATCGTCGCACGCGTTAATCTATGTAAACGACTTGCACGTGGGTTGCCTATTTATAACTAGGGATGAAGCACCAAGTAGCAACGGTGAGATTATAGTCCTAGGCGGAAGATATTGGAATGTAATACCCTTCTGGTCACACCTGGCTTGATTGATGGTCTGCAAGAATCTGGTGTCGCATAACATTGGTGTTGCTAATTTTATAACATTGTCCGTTAAGGTGGGGGCTAAGTACGAGGAGAGGGATTCAACGATGTGTATTAGGAAGATTCGTCCACGTTCTCCCACGCACGCACACACACTGACGCACACGCCTACCCCCCACACACACATCACCTGTCATCTCGGGTGTTACAATCAAATTAGAGAGGAAATAACAGTGGTCGTATATTGTTTATGGATAGGTGTGATCAGAGTGATCTGTTAATTATTTATTTATGAGTATCTCCGAGTATTATGATATGTACAGGGGTCTATCAGAAACAACTACAGTTTCCACAAACCCATATTAAATGTTCTTCCTTCCACAATAATTACTTACTACCAACTGTCGAACCAGTGGTGGATTCAAGATTCATTGACCGGATGATGGCAAAGAAATTCTCTCCCCCTCCTCCCTGGATTTCTTTTCTTCTTCATTTTAATCGGGAGTTAAAGTATTTTTTAAATTGAATTATGATAATAATGTACCCTTTAAAAGTCATTCAGTCACTCAACAGTGTCTGACAGTGAAGTCTAGAGAGTAAACGATTTCCCTTGCATAACTAGGTCACTGCTAACGTTTAAATTTCACTGACCTAACGTTTGAATTTTACAGATAGGACATGCGTGACATACTCATGATTCCTGCAAGGTTCTACAGAATTTGATGTTGGCTGCATAAGGGATACACTACCTATTTAACTGAGATAAGATACTAAATCTATGTAATCAGGACACAGTAGTCAAAACTTCCGAACAATTATCATAGTGCCTAGTGTAAGTAGAATTATGTGACATGGATAGATGAAAATGCATTGGTCAATGGATTAAAAGAGAACAAAAATGGCTTTAAAGTTCAACCCTTTTCTAATACCGTTAATAGAAAAATGGTTTACATTAGTCCTGTATGCCAGTTTGTCTTTTATCCATTTGGGATGTTCCTTTTACTTTTCCCAAAAGCAAGCAAGATGCTGAGTTTCTTGTCATTCGTATCGTTCAACGCTTCGTAATCTCAGTAATACACACCTCTTTTCTTTCCTCCGCAATCACCATCTCGAAACAGATTTTAAAGAGAGAGGGTTCAATTGTGGTAAAGTAAATGAAAGATCATTTCAAATTTTTGTTTTGTTGAGCTTTCTTGTTCTTAGTATGTCATTTTGGAAGAATATAAAAACAGCCCTTATAATAACTTTGAATGTGCTGGGAACTATATACACAACTTTGGATTGGGCTTTATTGCCACATATGTTAGTAATTCCATGTACCCAATTTTACTTGCAGAGCATGTCAATTTCAGCAACATTGTGTAAATTTCTTCTTTTTTTTTTAAAATTCCAATACGTCACTGTGTACACTTTTCCATATGCTTCCGACGTTTTCTTATATGATTATGATAAAGGAAGAAATAATAGGAGATAATTGTATGGCAAGGGCTGAATTTGTCTTTTAAACTTTCAACTACAATTCACCTTAACCTATCTTCATGGGGGAGGCACGTGAGTTAGTTTAGTGTGCAGAGGCGTTACTCTACTGCACCCAATTCACCATTCATTTCATTTTTTGCGCGAATGCATGAAAATATGAAAACCGAGATATGTACGATTGAGTCGTTTGGCGGAAAATGGCGTTACCCATTGCCTTGCGGTTTGTAATGAAATTACTGGGTAGAATGTCTACATCCTATTCTGAGGGCAACGTCGACCGACTTTTAGGGTGCGCAAAGAAATATTGAGGGAAAGTTTTTTTAATAAAATTCAACAGGGAATCTATATATAAACAAACTGCCTTAGTAAAGTGTTTAAATAATGATACCGAGTAATCAAAGACTAAATCCTTATCTCTGTTCTCATTTTCTTCTTTAATAATTTTCATCAGGCCAATAGATTTCCAATTTTCACATTTATCTAACTAAACATCTTATTATGTGAAATTAGACAAGTTGGTAACCGAATATCAAGGGTGAATGCCGTTATAATGTTCTTATTTTGTTTTGTTTTGTTTTGTTTTGTTTTTTTTGTTTTTTTTTTTTTTTGGGGGGTATCCGACATATAATCCTATGCCTTTGCCATGCTTCCTCGGGTTTAATTTCATCGAAGTTATCGTCGCAATTGGGTTTTGTTTTTGGTTCGGTTCGGTTTTGGATTTGGAGTAGGATTGTGATTGGAGGATAAGTCTAGGGTTAGGGGTGATATTGCGATTAGTTTTTAGATTAGGGTTAGGGTTAGAGGTAAGGACAGTGTTGGCTACAGTATTAAAGTTAGAAATTCGATAAGTGTAGGAATCGTCGCTCGTAAATGCGTCGTGGAACCATACTTTCGTTGGAATATCCTTGATTGTAGGACTGTAGCGCTAATAGTATTATATGTTCAACAGTTGAGTAACGGAGCCTGGCGTTCCTGTATTAAACCTATGGGAAAGAGATAATTGAAGTTGAAATTGTCAAGAAGTTAGTCACGAGAGCCTTTGCCCGAACAACGAACCTACCACAAACGATCTAGAAAGGGGTGAAGTTGTCAATTCTACTTCGGCGAAAACAAACACCTTTGTCACTGTACTGTGCTAATGGTGCGGACGAGACTAATTTAATACGTATCCCAATCAGTCGCAACTTAATCACGGTACATTCCTCTTCACAAGTCGATCTGATTATACAATGCAATTGACGCACATATGGTTTATCAAGGTCTTAAATACTTTCGATATGTTACGTTAGGTTATGACATACTGTGTACACGCCAGAGTCTTCACGATGAAAACATAAAGGCCCGAATTCACAAAGGATGTTTGTCGACAAACATAGGTTTATGTGCGTCATGTGACGCGTTTCGATGCGTTTCAGACCAAGGTCCAGACAAACCTTGGTCTGAAACGCGTCAAAACGCGTCATATGACGCACATAAACCTAGGTTTGTCGACAAACCTCCTTTGTGAATTCGGGCCAAAGAGTCTTCTTGATTAGTAGGTACCGTTTCCTGAACCTTGTAACTTGAATAAGACCACAGTCTTTAAGACCAAATATCCAGTATTTATATTTGGTTTGTTTTTAATTTTCAGTTTCTAACTTTCTGTACGAACCTGCCCTTTAACTCTTAAGACGCCTGCAGCTTGGTAAAAACTTTTATCTAGTAAACCACTTGTCCAAACGGCTTTGTTCTAATTCTATTCAAATTGAGAGTCAGAAGCCCTATCAGGCGAGGTAAGGATCCATAATTTTGAAGGAGGACAACATTTTGACAAAATCTTTGAAAGGTAAAAATAGGGGGAAATTTTCTGGTGTTAAACATATTTTAAAAATCTCTGAGAAGCAAAATCTCTTATAACATCGATTTTGGGAGTTCTTTCAAGCTTCAGTAAATTTCTTAAAGCGGAAGAATAAACAATAAGGGGCACATTTACCAGACTGGCAATTTATTGACTATGCAAAAGTGTAGTTAGTGAATTGCTAGTCCGGTCTAGCAAAGGGGCAAATCCTTGGTTTTTGGTTAAACCTCTGTCTTCTCAAACGGCGATCCTGTCAAGCCTTGGTCTTCATTGTCTCGTGAACCTCTTTGGTCTCATGGGTCTCCAGTCTGAGGAAACTTCCGTCAAGTCATCTGAAAGGTCACATGACCAAAACCCTATTGCTGTGAATACATAATGTTGTGAAACTTTGGTCTCGACATCTTCACATACATTATCTGTATAAATGGCATTGTAATGCTTAGACTAAAGGTTTCTTCGAGACCGTTTTTCCTTGCTCCGCTATAGGTTCTTTGAACTTACAATAACCTAAATCATTTGGTTAAAAAACTTAGGCAATCGTCATAAAACAGTGGACAGGTGAACACAATCTCTTTATTATTGTCACTAAATTGGCTTTAGGGGGAACTTTTTGTAATGACTGACACTACGTTTTATAGAACTCATTGTAAAAGGTGGCACTTTTGTCTATCCATTTTGTTAATCAACGCTTTGTAACTTTAAAGTAAGATTATACAAACCAATGGCTTTCTTTGAACAATTACAGACTACCGATCATTGTTCATGTTGTTATAGTTATAATCCCTCCATCTCACAATCGATAAATTTATGCATAACATATATGTGATTGTACGCATTTTAAACATGTTAAACATATTTGGGATAGGTTGGAACACTGGATATATACTGGAAACGGAAATAGAATAATATTTTTACTACAGTATAAATTATTTGGTTTAAGAGGTTCAAATAATTATACATTGAATTGTATACTGATTGTGGTGCGACAGATGGTGTATACGTACAAAATAACGAAAACATTGCCCGACTTTGATAATATTACAGTTTTGATTATAAATTATTTAAAAAATGAAAAGTATATTGCAGAATAGAATTGTAGAAATAATAAATTCACAAGAAAATGGTTTCAATTCAGGAATTTGTTTATATAAAAAGATATTTTTCTGAATTTTGCTTTTTTTTTTTTTTTTTTTTTAAATCATTAGCAGTGGTCACAACAAAGTAATTGTATAGCCCAATAATCAAACGATAATATGTGTCTTTTGTATTGTTTTTTTTTCCATTTTTGTTGTTCATGAATATCAGAAATACATTATTGAAAATATGTATGTCTTCTGTTAATTCGACAGTTAAACAAATATTTGTATCTTGAGTAGTCAATTTTATTCATGTTATAAATATACATTACCTTGAATGTATGTTTGTTAATTTGTTGCAAATGAAAATCAATAAAATCCCTGTGGAGGGAAAAAGTATGAAGAAAAAACATATATTAAAAATGTCTGACCTTTGTATGAAGGAAATAATTTTGAATGTGAAAATTCTACAAACTAAAATAGATTAAAAGTAGACGAAAAGTAGACCAATGCTCGTAGCCATTTGCTTTCTAGAATTTTGCTTAGCTCTTATTTGGAGGGAGAGGTTTCCGACTTTCATGACTTTGTGACAGGAAGATCGCACGTCCTTATGCAGTACGCAAGTCATGCGTCATGTACTGAGATTTCATTAAATCATTTTAATCAAGAATAAATATCTACCATCATGAGAGGTTACCGGGTACCTTCGAAACTAGGTTATGTGATAGAAGTATGTTTACCAGTCCGTATGTATAGCCTATTAAAAAAACGTATATGATATGAGCGTTCGTTTGCTTTATGATATGAAAATTCTCTGTCGCACATAGTTGATAACACTGTGACAACATGGTTTTCACACGTTTCCATATATTAAAATTAAATGACTTCTGGCAATTGTATGTGCCCTTTTATTCGTTCGTCGCTGTGTTAAAGAATTCTTAGAAAGTGGTAGAAAATATGCATAAGAAAAATGGAAGTATTCACCTTTCTTTAATCCAGGGGGAGTTGAGTAAGTGATTTCATACTCACATTTAATTCAAAAGTTTTTGTCATAAATTTGATAGTTTCAACATTCATGTAATGTCTCATACATAATAATTACTCCTGTCTGTTGTCATACCCATTCAGATAGGCTACCAGATTGACAATATCCTTGGAAGCAAATTTACATAATTGAAAATTGTCATGATGAATTATTTTCTCGCTTCCCCCACCCTTCCCGGACTTTTTTTTAGAGGTGTCGTGGACGAGTGGATATGTCACCGGACTGTGGATCACAAGGTCCGCGGTTCAGGTCCCACCGCGGCACTAATGTCCTTTGGCAAGACATTGATCTACATTTGCCAATCTCCACCCAGGTGTTAAATGGGTACCCGGTAGGATGCGAAAGCTAATGTGCTTAGATTAGCAAGTGTGCGCTTGTAAAAATGACGCCTGACTGGAATGCTCCCCACGGAGTGGAGAATGTGCGTACATTGTGTGCGGGTAAGCCTGAATCCGATGACTGGGGTAATAATATATATATCTGTAAAGCGCTTTGAGAGGGCCTTCGGTCCTGAAAAGCGCTATATAAGAACAAGCTAGTATTATTATTATTATTAGACATTCACTTATATCATCTGTGTAAGGTACAGTATTTATTTTCTTTTAAAACTCTAGAAAAGGGGCTTATTATGCTATTATTTAGTAATTGCTTCACAAGATAAGTCAATAATATTAGTTAGGATCAGGCATATATACTTTAAAGAAGCTAGTTTTAAACTTGGCTCATGAGAAACAGCTGTAATCTTTTTTTATTGAATGTATTCAATATAATGAGGCTCAATTAAAATAAAAGTGGTGGTGTATTTTCAACAGACCCCTCTTTGTATGAGAATATTTAATCCGATGTGTAAATATTGACAGAAAACAACACCAAAAGACATTGGTGAGACATAAATTGAAACTAAACTACCACTAGCTTCAACCTAAAATTAGGCACAGTAATGGAAGCGGCACCATAACATAATTTCATCTCCTTTTATTGAATGTTTCCTTTCAAAATGAACTAAAATTGTTGGCCTTTAAAACAATACACGGCCAGTTGATGTAACACTTAACATGACAGCGATGCCTGCGGTTTTAAATTGAATTTATAGACTCGGATGTACTCCAAAGTATTCATAACTTAATTAGGTCACGGGTAGGATGGCAGTGCTAAAAGAATACAAGAAAATAAACATTAGGAGACCTTGCATTGTGTCTCTCATATTTGCATCAACTAGACATGCTAGAGTTAGTATTGTTCTGCTATGTGTATCTTTCTGAATGATTTAAAGAATATAATATATGATAAGTAAAATTGACAAATTAAGATAATGGTTAAGATAACAACATTTCTAGGATTTGAAATTAATACTTTATAATAGGCTAAATCGAATAACACTTAAAGTCTGTAAAGAAAGCGAGAAAGATGTAATTATGAAATATTAAATTTGGATATTAATAGCTTAGTAAAATAGAACTGATCACTTTTGCTCGGTTGAATGAATGCTAAAGCAGTAAAGGAGTATGTGATGCACAGGTTGTGTTGTACGGGGTGGTGTGTGTGTGCGTGTGTATGTGTGTGTGTGTAGGTGTGTGTTTTTGGTCTGTTTTGGGGTGTGTTTGTGTGTTTAATTGACTATAGCAATTCATTCCTTGAAATTAATTAACTTATTTCTGTTTCTTTTTAATCATATTGTATATATTTGTATAATTCACATATTTAAGTGGAATATAATTTATGTTGAATGGCATCGAAAAAAAATCACGGAAAAAATGTTCTTCCTCGAGAGATTTAGTCGTCAATATATTAACTTGTTGTGGAACACGATGATGACCCGTTACTGTAATGTTATTTGTGATATTTTATAACAAATATTGAGTTCTGGATGACAAAGGCGTAAACAATTTTTGAGTGATCACTTATTATTCCCCAAATGGACAAAATTATACCGAAGTAGCAATTAAAAGGGTTTCTCTGTTTTGAAATGCTCCTCTATTTCAAATATGAACAGAGATAGCTCAAAACTTTGAGTTTAATCTTGGCGTCACTTGTTTTGGTTTTGTGAATTTCAGAAGAAATAATAAATCTTATGAGCATGTTTGACGATTTCAAACACCTTACAATACTTGGTCAAATCCAAGTAAAATGAGCTATTGATAGTAAATTTTAGCCAGTGTCTTTCACAGTGTCGTGGTATGACTATTACTCTTAGTCACATTTGATTTACAACTCATGGTTTACTTGCGACGAAAGACATCGATATCTATTTTAAAACTAATGCCTGAAAAGTTTCAGTGCTCCCGACGTCCCCAGATACTGACGATACCATAAGTGACGATTTTAATGAGGAAGCTTGACGTCAGAGTAGTTTAACATCATTTTGACAAAATTGAAAGCATGATGTCGCTTTCATGTTTGGTGATAATCCTTTAAGCCCCACGTTGCCACCCAGTCATACGATGCACAGTAGCAAAACAAAATCATGATGTGGATAATTATTTGCACATCATTCTTTTCCCCCTTTTACATTGGCTACCTATCCAGTCATGCATCAAATTTAAAGTATACTCATATTAACTCATTCATTTTTTCCTTAGTTTGCTGCATCATATCTCATTGAATGTTTAATTCATTATAAAACCAGAAAGAATGCTACGTTCCAGTAAAAAGTCTTTATTTTATGTCCCACAAACTTTGACAAAATCCTATGGGGAAAGGTCAATTTCACATGCAGCCAATGATTTATGGATTAATTGCCGGAATGCCTTAGTAATATATAGAAACATATGAAAAGTTCAGAAGTAATTTGAAAACATATCTATTTAGCACTTTGTAAGATCTCACAATTATGAACCCCGTGTACGATTTTCATTCATTCTTTAGTATGTTCTGTAAAGCGCATAGAGACATGAAGTTATGCATATGTGTTATGCGCTACACAAAACATTTAATTACTATTATTATTATTGAAATAGACGAAAATTATCATTTCATTCTAAAGAGGAATTTTATGTAATAGCTGAAATAATATGGCATGTTATCATGGTTAAGATTCTGCCCAAATTAGCAGTACTGTTCACCAGGCGTTTCCTGGAACACACATACAATAGCATAGCCGGGTAATGTTGGAGCGCCTTGAGGACCTTGCAAGGTCGATACGTGCGCTATATAAGAAACCAATATTATTATTATTATTATTATTATTACAATATAACGCGATGACAAAGGGTTCGGAAATTCGACAAAAAGCAATTCTAATAGCCCTACCGATCACCTAGTAAAAGGTGCCAACATCACGATGGCGTATGATGTAATCCAAACATGATTGTTGTGCCATCGTATTGAAATCCCTCGGAGAGGACCTTAAGCCGTCGTCCGTCTGGTTGCTTACTTACAAGCATTTATGCTTTCTTAGCAGTCAGGTAAAAAATAACCATCACATCACATCACATCACAAATTGCCCTTAAGTTGACCTCTTGGGTGTCTTCTCGACGGCGTTACATGTGTATAAGGTTTTCGGTAAGACTGGGTCCATCTCGCGGATTCCCAAACCGCGCAGGATGATTATGAAAATATTATTCTGTATTACATAATAACCCAAACAAACCTTGTCTATAATATCTTTCACTATTCGTTTTGTTTTATTAAATGTTTTATTTCTCCAAACAGAAGTACAGTAGTACAAATAAAAACATAGTAAATACAAATAACATCATTCATAAGTTAAATCAGTTACAAGCCAAAAATAATTTCGTAAATTGTCTTTTTAACTCAAAACAGTATACAGAAGAACAATATTCAAAATATACATAGGCCTACTTTTTGTTTACATTAAAAAAAATCAAACAATGCTTTACATAAAATGATAATAATCTTGAAACAATACACAGTTCTACCCCTGAAGATAGAGAATTATTATTAAACCAACCCACAAACAAACAATATAATGATATGACCGATACCCGAATCTATGTTTAGGCAAATATTTCCTGTGTATGTTCACTATCGTTTTGTTTTGAGTATAAAGCGATGCATCACGGATCAACCCAGGGTTCGACTCTGTCATGGTGGGCACCATATGAACCTTGGTCGCCGTTGCCAAAACAGAAACGACAGACAAGGGAAGATGATCGAAATCATGAACCATATTTAGTTCTATTTCGACTGATGACGCAGAGATTGAACTGATAACCACGGTAAATGCGTATGATGTTTGTCGACAGACGGACCAATTCTTATGGCACGTCTGAACAGTCATTTTTCTTCATGGCGCTCTATAGAACGCCGGCTTTAGAACAACGAAACACTCGTAAAGTTATCACAATTTCCGAGATATTATGTCCAGGTTTTTCGGTAAATAACAGGAGTGTGCATATTATTTGCACAGTGAATGAGTACAAACAATGGTATCATGCTTTTTCATCATTGTCTTGCTATCACCATAACTAACAGAGGTACCAGCAGGAACAGTTGGACTATCATCTGTACTACCATATACTATCATTAAGTGACCAGAAAAACCGATTTTGTTTTCCCGAATAGGCCTACCATTCAAGAGAAGTAGTCCCTACTTTGACTGTAGAACAAAGACACTTCTCTTAAATTTGCCTTCCTTATAACATCATAATTCGACCCATCTCTCTCTCTCTCTCTCTGTTTCATTTTCTCTCTCCCTTTCTCACTCTATTCCTTTGTCTTTCTATTGTGGTGACCTGGTTCGAATGACTTAGTTGTTGGAAAGACCGTGTGCAGGTAGAGACGAGAATGTCTTGTAGACAAGGCCATGGATACCCACACGTCATTTCATTTTTCATTCCGTAGAGAACAATGGAGGAACTGGTATGGAAGTTAACGTCTCTTTCCCTGAGAGGTTACTAGCATTGCCATGTCAACGGTAATCCATGCAACCCCCGGCCTGAAAAAACATATGGCATCTCTATGTTAGCCTATGTCTGGAAGAGGGTAACATATGAAAAGAGGTTGAGTGATTTTCTTCTCACTATCCTAAAAGACAAACGTCTCTATGCCTGCTATGTATGTAAAGAAACGACAAGATATAGGTTTGCATACATCTCAATATACGCTTATCTAAAAAATTTGTATTGAAAACAAATAAATAATATATATATATATACCCACTCCACTCCCCCTCCCACACTCCCTTTTTTTTCACTGACGCCCAAAACGGTTAAGCTTCTTCTTTTTTTTTCTTTAACGATAGTGGACATTTAATATTGCAAGCCCTATGAACGTGTATCATTAAATTGTGTAACAGAACAAACATAACAAGAAATACGATCTCGTGACCTTGATAATGGCTTTAAGAGGGAAAATCCCCGCTGGAATCCCGATCCATTTTTTAGGACTAAACTATAAAAACGGGGGATATTTGATGTATCATCGATGGGGATTAAAAGAGAGGGAATTGGGTTACCCTCTCACGTACCCCTAGGAAGTTCACGTCTTTCTCATATCATCAACTGGTAAAAGAGGAACGGTCCAATGACAGAAGGAATTGTGACTGGGGATGATGTGTCTGCTGCTTCATGATGTACTGAGTGAGTTGACATGGATGATTTGGTTGGGAGCTGGTAATTCAGCCTATGTGTTTTTTTTTTAATCCACTCTCCTACATTGCCTTAGCTGTCTGACTTTAAAAGAAGTATCATATAATAATGTATAGGTGTTGTAGTCGGGTTGAGAAGTCACCGGACAATGGATCACATTGTTAGTGGTTCGAGTCCCGCCGAGGCACTAATTAACGTTCGCATCTTACTGGGTACCCATTTAACATATGGGTGGAGAGTGGCAAATGCAGATTAATGTTTTGCCAAAGGACTTTAGTGCCGCGGTGGGATTCGAACCGCGAACCATGTGATCCACTGTTCTGTGCCATTTCCACTGGATCACGACACTTCTACAAATGATAAGAATTGAATTCTGGGAAATGATGGTATGGACGTGATGAATGAGGAGAGCATGCAGATTCAGATCCGAACACTGCAACCGATGTAATAACTTCAGGTGTTTTTGTAGACGACGATGTCGAATTTCAAGTCTTTAGGCTTTTCCTTGATTGCAACCTTCCCTTTTCCCACTAGAGTTACAAGGATAAGAGACCGAAAACGAGAGACATAAATGTAGATCTGTATTCTAGTGCTAGGTTTCCATTTTGGATCGCGCAAACCATCTATATTTTAAATTGGATTCGTTTTTTATTGAATAAGTCTAGTCTGTGTTCGCACTTACGTGTTCGACGAGAGCCAATTGATCAGTAATTGGGGTAATAATTTAAAGAAAAACAAATCTTAATGCATACCTCTTACAGTGTATTAAATAATATTATACACATTCAAAAGCTATTTACTATGAACTTATTGAACGGATAAATGATATTCTTGTTAGGGCCTACTGCTAAGGTATGATAAATGTAGGACACCGTATTCAATAGTTTGTGAAATGACTATACGTATATATATAATTATATATTGCGATATTAGTAATAGAGAGGGCCGAAAGAACTCCTGAGTACCAAAATAATGTTAATGTACTGTGTGTGTGTGTGTGTGTGGGAGGGGGGTATAGAGGCAGACCCTATCTCGCTTAAATTGTTTCAAAGGCGTGTCTTCAAAACTGATATTTTGAACTGAAAGCTCCCATTGGTCTTTTCAATGAACCCATACACAGGCACACACACACACACACGCACATGCACACTAGACTTAAAAATAACCCTCAGCCATCCCCTACGTCATTGCTGCATCCGGTTGACCCTTCGATGGGGGACTTCCGCATCCTGAGGCACGGGCAGGGTGGTTTCCGAGGCGATGAGTCACGTGGACTGGGACTCTACAAGCCGGATGCTCGTGCCCCCGTAGCTCCCCGCATGTCAGAGTCTTGAGGTTCGATGGTAATAGCTATGGACCTCTGAATCTCTGCATGTTACAAGAGATCGAAGGGGCTCGATCATTATCCTTGTATCATAAAGCCGTATTTGCAAATTAGAACGTCTACTAGGTCAAATGAATGGGTCAGTCCTTGTTCCAGTCTGGAGCTTTCTGCCCTTGCATAAGAGTTAATTTCCTCAACGCACGTGTTTCAAGCATGTTTAACAATAATTTTATATTTTCCCCGAGAGACCATGTTACTTCGGAAACCAGTAGAGTGAATAGCTTGTGCTATGTGCAGTATTCATTTGATCAAGGTAAATCAAATTTCCCCAACAACCATAGTGACAGCAGAGCCTGTGCTGATACAGCAGAATATCCATTATGACCACTTGAATTCAAAATGTTGATAGCCCATATACATTGTATGTGGAGAGTCAGAATGGCGTTAAATCTGTATAAAAGTATTGTGTAGGAGTAATAGTCCTCTGTCTCTCCCTTGTTTTTGTTTGCACATTTTGGAATAATTAGAATTTTAGTTTCCATGTTAACCCAAAAATATGCTATACCCCACAATTGCTATACTCTTATATGTCAAAGTGAAATCCATGTGCGATGGCCTAAAACATGCATATTTCATTGGACTTATTCCACAGCACAGACATGACACAAAGTTCACAATACAATCATATTCGCCTACAAGAAAAGCGCCTTATTTTGGTAAAATCATTTCACAAATGTTCATGCCTTATTGTGTGCGTGAATTATATTGTAATTCATTAAGGAGTAAAATGATGTGATAAATATGATAGATTCACTATGCCAATTCCTCCCCCGAGAACTGAAGCATTTTCCTTTAGAAATATAAGACATGTCCTAGGGCGATATTACCTCCGCGCTTAAAAGCACTGTATGGAAAAAGTCACCCCCTTCCCAGTGCTGTACCATTAATGTCATCATTAAAATTCTATTTTTAATTTTGCAATCTTCATTTACCACGTTAACCTTGTTTTATTCTTTGTCCTTTCAACAACATTCTATTTTTTCTTCCAATATCATCTTAAATTTTATGAGTGGTTACTTATATCGATGACTATAATATCATGTGCCTCTTTATTGATCCGGTATGACTGGCCTGACTCTTGCGAGGCAGGAAATTAAGATCTTCGGGTCAGATCTTGCAGCCAAACCTCGAATTTAGCACAGGACGAAAACACGAAAATAGAGAATTAGGGCTATATCTGAGATTTCCTAGAAAGCTAAGTGCTAAATCATAGCATTTTCTTATCGAGGCTGTTTATATAATTTATATTGCCATCTGTTTTGAAAATGAATAAACTTTATGAAATTTAGGAAAGGCCTCTGAACGTGCAGTCTCTATGGAGATGCCATGTTATTTTCAGGTATTATTTTTAGTGGTATGACGAATATTCATAGGAGAGGTATGCGGTATCGCCTTTGTACAATAAATATCAAGCAAATATTACATTGTGTTGACACTAAGGGAAATGTAATATCAGTTATTACAATGACGTTGATAACCTATCCCAGCCTTTCTAAATGTAAACTGAAAAATCAGCTTTCATGTTATTCTGCACTTCCTCCACACTTATATATTATAACTATGGACGTGAAATAATGTAACACATTAATTTCGTGTATTAGTTGGGGATTGGTCAAATGATTTAAGGTCATCCCTCATCATCGTAGTTCTTCTGACAAGTGTTTTGATGCCTTGATAGCATTTTCTTTCATGTACATCACCCCCCTCTCTCGCCCCCTCTCTCTCTCTTTCTCTCTCTCTCTCTCTCACACACACACACACACATTCTCCCTTTTTTGTTTCTATCTCACTCTCTTTTTCTCTCACTATCCCCTTTCCTCTCATTCTTTCTTTTTCAATCTCACCTACCCTTCCCTCTTGCTCTCTCTCTCTCTCTCTCTCTTAATCTCCACTCCCTCTCGCCCTTTCTATTTCCCTTTTTCTCGCTATCTCTCTCTCTCTGCGAATGCTTTTATCATTGTTCCATTCTTTTTCTTCAGAGCCCGCACCTCTACCAGGTGCTTAACACGCGTCTTTGTGTCCTCCCCTGAAGCGATATCCTTGTCGTAATGGAGAGACGTATACAGTCAGCTGTCCTACCTTGTACAACAATTACAAAGTGAAGGGTTGGTGTCTATGACAAACATGACAAACCATATCATTCTATGCACTTCAGATTGTCTTATGATGTTATAGAGTCAGCCCTGTCTACAGAGGCGATCTACTCAAATGGGGCTATTATACAAAGGTCTTCTCATGGTTCTTAACAGGTTTTTAAAGACACGTTTTCTCCGAGGATAGAACCGTGAAAGTTCCTAGTAATGATAATCAAAATTGACTTTTTACATGTTATATGTAATTATGGAGGTGGCCATACTAGCAACTTGATGCCGTTAGGCCAATAGCAAGTGAGCTGGTACGACTCCACCATACGTATAAACTGATAGATGTTAATCCTGATATCCCTGTACTAATGGAGGCTTTTATACGGAATACATAATGCTTTCCAAAGAAGTTTGGTTTATTTCGTTTCATATACGCCTATTTTGTCATTATTATCTTTGTGTATTAAAAAATCATTAACAATTATTGTTGTTGTTGTGGTTGTTTCTCTGTTTTAGGTGCATCCTTTGAGATAATCGCAATTAATTTTCACGCCAATGCCCGAAACTGGATCGTTAGAAGTGTGAAATAATTGGTCAAACTTAATGCGCTGCATAATTATGTCTTTCGTATCTAAACGAATAAAAGTACAAACATGACAAGGACGAAATTAGAGGGGGTGGGGTTAAAAGACATTGAGTAGTGATCTAGTAGTCTCGTTCACAATGAGTCCCTTGACCTCCAAAACCATTATAGGCTGCACCGGAAGGACATTCCTATCAGGTTCACTAAGAATTATGGGCATTTGACAGGTATAATCTCAGTGTCCATCTGTCCAGGAAAGGGAGCTCATGAATCCGGATGGGACGGCCCATCGAAATTCTTTCAGCACCGAAAGTTTTATTTCTGAGATACTGCTAATTTTTCAGTCTTCCGTTCTCATCTGTTGCCCCACCATGTTGTTTACTCCTCCACATCCCCCCCCCCCGTCACCCCGTCTCCCTCTTGCAATCAAGCCATCTCTCTCTCTCTCTCTCTCTTTCTCTTTATGTTTGTGTTCTCTCACTCATCCCCCCCCCTCCTCCATCATTCTCACTCTTTCTCCATCATCTCTTCTCTATCTATGTCTGCATCAAATCTTCGCTCTCTGATCGCTCTCTCTCTCTCTCTCTCCTTCTCCTTCTGTCTCTCTCTCCATCTCACTCTCACTCTCTCTCTCCATCTCCCTCTCTCTCTCTCTCTCCATCTCCTTCTCTCTCTCTCCCTCTCTCTATCCCTGTCACTCTCTCCGCTTTATCTCTTTATTCCCCTCATGTTCCTCACACACTCTACATCTTCATTCTATTCTATCATTTCCATTCCAAATAAAAATAAAAGTGATTTGATGCAAAACTGACAACAAAAACCCTCGTCAATCATCTAAATAGTCCTACATCGAAGGACACTATTATGGCTTTTCCTGCATAATTTACAATCTGCACCAATGTTATCGATTGGAAGGGTGATGAAATTAAATTAATTTGTCAGGAATGTGTAGGATGTTTCTCATATCAGTTTCCTCACGTTACCGTTTAGTGAATTCTCATAAGTTAACATAAATTAACATGACGAGAGACTGGTCCCAATTTTACCTAAATTTTCGATATTATTTTTACCTATCAGGGTGGCAGAAAAGCGTCCGATTGCACAAAATTATCCCACGTGATTCGTGATAATTTGGGCTGTCTAATTCAGTAAGGAAATCGTGAGATATAGCTAATTTAGCGAATTTCCCGCCAGATTTAAGACATTGATAAGCCATTTTCTACATTGTGAGCAACGTTTATCAGTCGCGTAATCAAGGGAGCGTGCGGGTTTGTGCGGGAGTTACCCATCCTTGAATGTAGGCATCATCCACCTTGTGTGTGTGTAGGGGGTCTTACTTCCTTTACAACATTCATACCAATGAACGATCATGATAACCATTTCTCAAAAATGAAAATTAGATACAACTCATGTTAATGGTATATATTGAGGTATACGAATTAGCTCCTTATAGATTTTAAACAATTGCAATTTTTTGCTTCATACTTCGCCCATTTTATGCACCTAGGGCTCAGAATATTCCTTTTTTTTCCTTCTTTCCTTTTTTTTCTCTTTCATTTTTGGTTGAAATTTTTTTCTCCGAGGCATGCACTTGCTTCTTTTTACATACAAATAAATTGTGAGTCGCCATGGAATCATATATTTTCCTAGATAAAGGAACTACTCCGCCCATACATGTAAATCACTCGAGCACACATAATTGCAATTATCGCTTGAACTAAAGATTTCCAAAATCGATTTGCTCACATGCAACAAATCTGATGAGTGGTCAACCCTGAGTGACCACCATATTGCTCAGAATCTTTGTAGAGGTGAAATTGAAATATTCAAAATAAAAGTAAAATATACATTCATAAATAACGATTAACATAAATAGGTGACTACGTTATTCTCATTCTCCTCTTTGAACATAAACTATTAATTCTAATGTGGTAATTTTGGTTTTACAGTATGCTCGTTTGCTCCAAACGTTGTTGAAAGGGCGTTTGAAAAGAGAGTGTAAAGAGTATTTTTGTCTTTCGACATGTCTTATCAATAAGGTGTTTTCCATTTGATTTGTCAATTTATATAGTACTTATAGTGTCCCCCCTTCGTGTTAAAAATACACGTAGAAGAAAGAATTCAGTGATTCATCGTTATTAATTTTAGCAGCTGCCATTTGTGATAGGCCTACACTTATACTTGAAAAATACAGGGTTAAACCCTGGGAAGAGGGTGACTTGGTTCAGGGTGTGTAATGGCAAAAGCTTTCTCAACAACCGTTCAAATGTGTGTTTATAGTGATCTATACATCTCTAGAAAGAACCTGCGACCTTCAAACAAACACATTTTCAAATCATTTAATCAAAGAAATTGTGCAGCTTTCCGATATTGGTCTCTTACTATCAGTTGGTAGTGGATAACTTCTGTTGCCTCTCTAGTTTATTAGTCATTCTTCAATTAGCTTTGTATATAAGGAAGGAGAAAGACATGGGTCTTCAAAGTGTCAGATTAAACTATCCTGCCAATCCATATACAGTCAAACCTGTCTATTAAGGTCACCCAAGGGAAACAAATAAAGCAACCACTGTATGCAGGTTCTACAAAACACATTTCTTTCTGGAGGGAGACAAAATGCATAGCCAGTATAGACAGGTGGCCTTTATAGAGAGGTGGCCACTAATACAGGTTTGACTGTATTACTATAAATGTACATACGAGCAGGAAAGGAAGAATGGGTAACATTATCACCTTCGACCTGGTGACAGCTTCTTATGCTATCAAACGTTTGTCGGGAAATGTGCAAATAACAGCTACGCATTCATACTGCTAAATTACACAAAACGACTTGTTAACTAAGATGGTTAAAAAACGAAATGGCACCTGTTAAAATGTGTTTATTGGTGATATTTCCCTTGCTATTAACTAAGCCCAATCTACCACGTCTATCTACCCCCTCCTCCCCCCCCCACACACTTTCTATTTATCTCGTAATCTGTCTTAACATTTCATTCTGTCATCCGTAAGGGCACATAAGTTTCATAGACAGTGTTCGGATGATATGAATCAAAATTTATGACTCATTCATTTTTTTGATTGATAGCAATTAATAACCTTTCACGTCGTCCTCAATTTAGTTAATTCGGTACACCTTGTTCAAATGTGAATGGCTCTGCATCGCCCTGCATATGATGTTAACTGGATTGCTAAGTGAATCAGAAGCTTTATTTCTAAAAAAAATACGCCTTCTTTTAATTGCTGACGATATACGATACATGAATATCCCTACCATGGCGGGATACTTTTCATTTTACTAAAAGTTTCTTCCCCGGGGAGTTGAAAGTATTACGCCATGTACGTACAGGCTGAATAACTGTTCAGAAATTCCTCAAGAAAGATTTCTGAAAGTCCTCATTTTCATAAACCTAGTATATGATTCCGTTGTATAGTGTAGACAATAACGATAGTACATTCATATTTAAACATCCAAGACTGAGAAAACACAAAGGTGCAGCAATATGGTTTTGCGTAGTATCTGAGTCAAAGTGAGTTATACCGTCTTATTTCATTTTACATTACAAGCCTTAACAATAAGACTGATAGTGAGTACTTTATTTCGGTTGAATTTTATTTTGCATTTACACTATCTAATTACCTTGTCATTGTTTATGCCAACCTGCTATATACCTATGAATTACATATTAGTTACAATTCTTTGTTCTTGCCCTTCCATTTTTATTTTAAAATATTGTTGCACGTTATCAATCAACAGGGTTCTTAAACTCACTAAGGGTTCAATATTATCCAAGATATAGGCCCCTTCATCACAAAACTTCGCTTACCTAACTATGCTTGAGAACATTATAGCATGAATCTTAGCCTCATAATTTTGGTGAGCAGTTTGTAATTTAAAAGAGAATGATGTTAAGCTTGCAGTCTAAATCACTTTACGTTTTCAAACTAGTAATCCGTTAATAAACAATTTCGTCCTACAACAATGTTCAAATTGAGTTTTGGCTGCTGTCATAAATTTATTAATTCGATCCGACCCCCTCACAAAATGAATTAACATCGCCACTGACCTTCTGGCTTTGGGCTCAGCGAAATTCGGCGTTCATAAGCCTATAAATGACATCTTGCCCCCACGAGGGGGTTACTAATTTCGACTTTGAAAAGGAAATAGGAAATTTGTGCGCGATCAGGGTGCTTCCGGCATTCGGCTGGGTATTGGCGACTACTGTGGAAGTGGGAAGGGGGAAAACAGAGCCTAAAATTAGAATACCACGGTATTTCCAGTTTTTATTCATTAATTTGATTTCAGAAGGGTAATTCGCGTTACAGACGCGAACTTAATGAAATACAAGATTGTACATTATTTACGGATGGCAATCATGGCCTATCCAATATCGGGTAATGCAACCAAAAGTGTTTCAGTTGTAGATGTTATCAGTATACTGGGACAAATTATGCTTGAGTTTGAGGACTATTGGGTTTATTCAATTTGTGTGTCCCACACCCCCATCCCGATCATTTAATATTTTTGATAGGAATATAAAATAGAGAATTTATTTCGACTCATTTTTATTTCGCATATTATTGTACCTTCTACAATTTATACACTTAAAGGGACTTGATAACATTGTTCAGATGAGAGAAAATGGTGCTAAGGTAGTGACTTCAGTGCTAGATGTACAATTAAAGATAATCTGAAAGTTTGAGTGAAAACAGACCATTATTAATGATAAAGATTGGGAAAAACTGATCTGATCGATTCCTCATTCTCCCAACTATATTATTAAAATTTAATTAAATTTTAGGTGAATGTAAATCTTCACGAAGCAATGAATTGGCTCTATATACCATTCCAGACATTTAAGTGTTGACAGATTTTTAAAGCCTGTCTTATGTCTTATTTCATGGAAAAACGGTTGGGAAAATTCAAAAATGGTTGGGAGAATTTACCGTTGAGGGTGACGCCTTCAAAGAAAACCATAAATATCTTTGTGGTTTGAGAATGTGTTCAGGATGTTGAGCATGTTAGAGGGTTAGTACAGTAGAAGGAATATAATAAGTAACATTTCATACAAAAATTACGCAGTTTTTTCATCAACCTTCAACGATGTTACCGAGTCACTTAAAGAAAATGTATTCGCTCTAAATCACAGGACCACACAAGTGCATATTTATACTACAATATGAATGTGTAATGTACAATACTGTACAATATTTGCAATCAGTATATTAAAGTATAATTACAAGTACGTAGCCCATATTTTTAACCAAAAAATATCGAGGGAAAGATTTCATGAAGTATGCTTGCAACACTGCTAAGAATAAAATATGAAACACAAAAGTCAGAGAGATTTCTGAGTACATTCAGAAATTAATCTCCGTGACACATTTGGCATTAGATCTGACGAATATGTCAGCAGATTGAAAAGAGCAAATGGCGTGAATTAAATGGTATTTAATGGGATCAGATGACTTTGTGCGTCGGTAATAGCTCAAAGAAAGACTAACATTTGATGACTTTGCAGGAAAGCTGTGAACACATGGCTTAAATTAAAAGAACATTATGTCAATAAGTCCTGAATATTAATTAGTATACGCCCTACATATGCCGAGGCACAGGGGAAAAATATCTTCCATCATTAATTTTCGAAGAATGAAGACTGCTCAAACACGTCAAATATTTCAACTTTACTACGCATGTTGAATAGACTTACCCACGTATATCTTGGGGGTGCCCCTTGGATCCTTCAGAGGTTCTAAGGGGCACCTTTGTCAAGTATTTAGACCTACAAATGGTTCTCATTTGGAACCTTTGTTGTAGAGTTCTTATAAGAAGAACCGTCTTGAAAAGATTCTTTTAACAACCTTTAGGGTTCCAAAGACGAGTCAAACCTGAAGAATCTTTAGAGGTTCTGAAATTCACCATCCATTGAAGGATTCTTGAGAGACCTTATATAAATGTTTCATTTAAATCCGTGGGGGTTCTTAAAAAAAACTTTTCTAGACGGTTTGTTCAAGTGATGGTTAATTTTTTCAGTTTAGTTTTGTCCAGTATTTGGAATCCAGAAGGTTCTTTAAGGAACCTTTTAAACATTACTCTGGGTTCCCAAAGACTCCTTACATTGGGTATTTGTTATAATTTAAAAAAAAAACTTGAAGTAAGAATTTGTTACTTACTCTTTCTCTCTCTCTCTCTCTCTCTCTCTCTCTATATATATATATATATATATCCCTCTCTCTCCTCCTACTTTCTCTGTCATGTAAAACCAAAATGTATTGACCTAGTGAGGTGTTTATAGAAGGGGAGACGATGGGCGTAGAACACGTCATACATGCTTGACCCAATCAAACGCTGTGATACAAAATTCTGTAACACTTGACCGGATATTACAAAAAAATTATTTCATTGTTCCATTTATTCACAGTGTTTGTTTGAAATAACTTCTCCAAAATACACTCTAATGGATTGAATTTCCCCCAATTTGTCTGCAGAACGTGTCAGCTGTTGATGGTGTTCTCAGCTTGACCAACGTTGAGGGAAAATTTCCTGACAATTGACCGGCGATGCTGGGGAACCAGACAATAAGGATTATAATATTTTTGTTTTTCCTCTTATAATTTCTTTATTTAATTTAATTTATTTATGGTTGTTTAAGCTTAGTTTCAAGTTAACAATCGTCATCCCCAAAAAAGGAAATATTACAGGCATTTGGGAAATGCCGCTCAAGTTTTCAAGGATCTATTACACTTAATCTCCACTAACAGATATTTTAAAACAAAATTTGAAAAATTTATGCTTAAAAATGTTAGATTGATTTCATTCAAGCTTTTTTTTTCTTCCGTTGGGGCTGTCCTATTCTAGACCCGCTCCCCCCCCCCCAAAAAAAAAAAGATTGCAAATGTAAAGGAATGGCATCTCAACAAGACGGTTGGTACTCTTAAAGGGGATTCAGCTTTCCAAATGTACAACAAAAAGATCTATCAAATTAGTGGTGGATTTTAGGGGGGGGGGTAAACCGACCCATGCCCCCACCCTCCCATATTAAAAATCCGTCCCTCATTATGCTCATTGTGTAATTGTACCAACCCCTTGATATTTTGGGGTCCAAATGGCGTATGAAAATTTAACTTTTTGTGTGTGCTTGTGGGAAAAACTACAACGATTGTGCACCCTCGCTTTTTACAGAATCCTGGATACACCTCTGCATCTCGACTGCATTAAGTATATGAAATGCAGAAACGTCTCAAAGGTTGATATTGCTACTTTTTCGAAACTTTCCATAATCAATTGCAATCACACTCGTCATATTCAAGCATGTTTCACGGGTTGTTGACGTCATGATGTCGTATCAAATTTTGACTAATCGCCGTGATCACGTGTCAATATCTTGAGCCTTTAGTGAAGGAATGGCATTAAAAGAGATGGCTTTTAAATTTTGCAAGGCTCTTACACGACAAGAAACATCACCGTGAACTGGGAATCACGCAAGAATGATTCATGTTCTGTGCTGTTTTATCTTGTATGCGGCATGCGCGATGATTTATGCCGTAATCGGAGCCCAAGTCTCCCCGGCGTTACCAGAACTCTAGATGTGAACTTTGGAAAGAAAATGTTATTTTTGCGGCTGTGAATTAACAGATCGGCTTTGTTCCAATGTCAGAGAGATTTAAAAGGTGTTAACTGGGTGACGAACTGTCGCCATTTGGTTATCAAAAACGGTGAAAAAGTGCTCTCCGTTTTCAAGCTAGAATTATATTTGGAAAACATCGTAGGAGGTGGTTAAGAGTTGCAATAAAAACAGCTTTTATCGTGATTTTCGCCTTACTGAAACTTCCTTGTGGGCGAATAGTCTTGCTAAACTTTGTCACTTCTTTAACGAAACCTTCTAAATATGAATTATGACTATGACCACCTCAATAGGAAAAAGTTATGCCTCGAGGTGCACTGTCACTACTGTTTCATAAGTGAAACAATGATTCAAGCATATAATTTTTTAATTAACCAGTGAAGTAACTGAAGTGTTTGCTTTCTCTTAATACAAATATAAAAATGAAATTTTGAACGGTTAGCGTCCTAATACTGTTAACAAGTTTTTTATCTTAAAAAAGTCGGAAACTTTTCGTTTCTTCCTATTAGCAAAGTCACTAACAAAAGACCCATAGAATTTGGATTCGACCTTTTTCCACTCCCGCCCTAAACACAGCGGTGACAAATAGACTTTTACAGTTAACCATGAAGTTTTAATGCAAAAAAGGGCTAACAATGAATCCTTAATCTATTTTGCAATCCCTTATGATAAATGTTTTTAATGTGACTCTAACTAAAGATCGAAAGCCTATTAATACGAGCCAATAAATACAGGTATGCACTGAATGATTATGGAAGGCACACATGCAGGCAGTGCCTTAAATTTGTATTTAGAAAAAGAAGAAAAACATATTGGTTGGGGTTACTTCGTGGGTGATATCCATTATGATTCATTTTGCTTAGTCACACAATAAGTCTGAGTTTGTCTAACCTGTCGCCTGGCATAAAACTTAAAGTGTTTCGGAATTTGTTTGATTATTGAATAAGATAAGATATATTTAACTACTAGGTATCGGAATCATCAAAATCCAAAATCCAAAAGAGCCCCATCCCTCTTGTAATGCCCTTTGGACACGGTGCGTCGTTTTTAAGCCCCACTGCATTACTTGTAGCTACTTGCTCCCTCTATAATAAACAATGCCTTAACGGTGCCCGTTGGTCCCTCATGATCCTCTTTTTCTTATGTTAATTGAGAGCTGAGTTGAGGAGATAAGTAGATAACCATCTGTCAGTGACAAGGCTGGGATGTATAATCCCTCCTGGCCAAACTAGTGCAGACCGGCTTTAATAGATTAATTCTTAGTAGGTCCATGGATGAAGCCAGTATGGAAAATTAGCCCATACACCAGCAATTCAAAGGAATGCTTGTAATTATTCGTCTTGTATTCGTTTTGTGTACGATGCTACTCTCATCACTCGACATGGCTCGCAAAGTACCATGTCCGTCGCTGACGCATGAATTCATACGTCAGCAAATGAGGTCCCGTGTGCAAAGGGCATTACAAAAAATGATACTGCAGTTTTGTTTTCGTATCAGCTAATTTGACCGGCACCCTGGTGCTTCGTATTACAAGTCTAAAATAATTATTCGTTCTTAGATGATAAAAAGTGGCATTATTTTATTTTTTGCAATGTGATTGTTTCAAGTGCAGTTTCGTTTTGAAATTAACCGCATCCTGCCCGGTGAGGGCGCGGTGAGTCATTCGCCTTGAGAGAGCTAAGACCTCACTCCTGACGCTACTATGTGTATGAGGTACCTGGCCTGATGCATGTTTGAGGTATTATTAACATGTTTTCCCACCCAAGCAAAGTTTTCCCACCCTAGTGTTATTATTAGGGTCTATATTATAACATTCACCATTTCGTAGGATAAGTGACTATCTCTCTCTCTCTCTCTCTCTGTCTCTCCTCTATACTACATTTCCCCCAGTATCTTCCTACACTACATACACATGTTAAGCCATAAGTGACCAGCTAGCGGTACACGGAATATAACTCATCCCCCCCCCCTTCTCTTACTTTAAATCCCCTCTGCACTAGTTTGGCCAGGAGGGGAAAGACCACCCTGCTGGTCACTGACAGGTGGTTATCTCATCAACTCAGCTCTCAATTAACATAAGAAAAAGAGGATCATGGGGGACCAACAGGCACCGCTTAGGCATTGTTCTCCATATAGAGGGAGCAAGTAGCTACAAGTAGTGCAGTGGGGCTTTAAGTCTCACCCTTGCAAACCCATTTTCACACAAGCTCAAACCCTCTGATATAGTAAACATGATGTATTACCACCCCAAAAAAAACGACCCGTTTTCTGTCTTTCTTTCTGTCTGTATGTCTGTCTGTCTCTCTGTCTCCCTGTCTCTGTCTCTCTGTGTCTGTGTCTGTGTCTGTGTCTGTCTCTCTCTCTCTCTCTCTTTCTCTCGTTTCCTCAGTTGTTTTTATCGCATGTATTCATCTCATTCCTCACTCTTTACCCTTCCTTTCTCTGCCTTTAGTCTCTCTTTGCCTTCCATCCCCCATCTTCCCTCTCAAAATAAAATAGTCGTCATTGTCAGTGGTGATAAAGTCACCTTAGAGACCCAGAGCTAGCTCGAGTTGACAGGCTCAGCGGTGAGTGGTTGACTGGTACCATCAACGTTTTCATCTCGGTCGAGTTGCGTGTGGAGACAGACAACGGCGATGATGGACGAGTCTAAATCGAGACCCTCTGAAAGTCCACGCATCATAGAGATAGTCATCATCGGAAAATGTCAAATCTTTCATCTGAGAACAAACAGTTAGCTTACTTTTTATAGACATGATATAGGTGCATACATAGATAGAATTGTGCGTTAAATACGCATTGTCATCGGTATAATTTGGATAATGGAAATCGGTTTCTTGAGGGATTAATGGCAGTTTCTCATAAACTACTTTACCTTTAGCTATGATTGGTAATCATAATTTCTCTTTATTTTTGGGGGGACCTTTCTCAGATCTTTCCTTGACCCTCTTATAATATTATTTTGATCTGGGTCCCTATTTTGGTCATTCAAGATATTCCAGTGTTTAATACGGGTTAAGCACTTAAAAGTCACTGTGGCACAATTACTTCACCTCAAAAAATAGTGTTTTAAAGAACTAATTAAGAAAAATCGTGAGAACAAAATTGTTTAATCAATAATCTCTC
>CP137681.1:21180872-21254686 GCA_037976565.1 Mesocentrotus franciscanus
AGGGGCGATGATCCCGGGGGACGGGGAGGAGGGGGCATGTCCCCTCATTTTTTAGGGGATCGCCCCCCGGAAAATTTGAAAAAGTGCACACAAAAAAATGTATAGCACATACTGACTAAAGACTGCAACACACTTTTAAGCTGCGGAGGGCCCAAGAGTGCAGCGTTTAGACAAATAAAAATGCAAAAATCTTTCTCACTCGGAAGCTACGCTCCCTCGCATAATAGCCTTCAAAATGTACAAGTAAATAATGTAGAATAGTGAAGTGTAAAAAAAGTATATTGCTTGTTTTTATACTATAGTTTTGCTAAGGAATGTAATTTTTTAATACAACAAATATTCAAATACCTGTAAGGGGGTAGTCACTTCCGTCACCTTCACCCCTCTCGTTCACTACGCTCCCTCGCACTGGCGTACTGATAGGGGGCCAATAAAATTCAAATGTGGTTTATTTCTAATTTGATACCAGTGATTTGCAAATGTTGCTGAAATGGTATGATTTTTCCCTGAGCTTCCGGGGGCTCGGCCCCCTGGACCCCACCAAGGGCCCTAAGGCGGGCCCCTGGTTGCTCATCTGACCGTAATTAAATGCCTAAAAGCCCTGAGCTTACGGGGGCTCTGGACCCCACCAGGGCCCTACGGCGGTTCCCTGGATGCTCATCTGACCGTTATTAAATGCCTAAAACCCTTGAGCTTCTGGGGGCTCCGCCCCTGGACCCCGCTCCAATTAGTGACCTGGCATGCCAGTGTCACAAATAAGGTATCCAAACATGCTCTTCTGACCGTAATATAATGCCTAAAACCCCTGAGCTTCCGGGGGCTCCGCCCCCTGGATGCTTATCTGACCTCAATCAAATGCCTAAAACCCCTGGGCTTCATGGGGCTTTGTCCCTGGACCCCACGCCAATTTACGCTCCACTTGCTTCGCTCGCTTTGCTCTACCTGATCGTAAATACTTTAGCCCCCACTTTGAAAAACGTTCCGCGGGGCCTGCATTTAACATGTAAGAGTGGTGGTGATGCGGATTTTGTTTCTGCCCCCAAAAAAAAAAAAAAAAAAAAACGTTTTTGCTTATTACGCCATTGCTCCTCGTCCCTCGCATTTCGTCACCCCGGTCATGAAAAGAAATCGCCGCCCCTGAGCATATACATTATTGTTTATAATAAGCATAATTATTATGTAGAGCATCGTATATATACAAAATCGTATAAGGTTGGGTTTCGATGAAGCTTTTTAAAATCTAGTTCTTGTTTATGCATGCAAATATTATGTAGAACACTCGATGAACGACATTGCTTGAGCCTGTAAACAAACGTCAACAACATGCATGCTATGGGGCCGCCTCAGTCAAGAACGAAGAGAACACACACACACACACACACACACACACACACACACACACGCACTATACACAAACAAACAAACAACAAATAAACAATCCCAGAAACCTAATTTAGCTTGTTTCTCATTTCCAGAAGAAGAAAAAAAAAACTTGTAAAAAAAGGTGCTAAACTATATTTCTATTTTTATTTTTAGATGTCCTGTTGTGTTGCATGTAAGCAATATGAAGCCTGATTAGGTTAGTGGCGGATCCAGGAATTTCTTACCGGGGGGGGGGGGCACAAAATCGCATGGGGTGAAATATATGAAAAACGATGGAGCGAGGCGTCAGCGGCGAGGGAGCGGAACGACCAAGCGGGGTGGGTCTGGGAGGGGGTCAGAACCCCCTCCCTGAGTAGGAAGCATTTGCAATTTTAGAACCACATTAGGTGCATTTTCAGGCACTTCCTGGGGTAATATGACGTAAAATTGCTTTCTCCTACCCCCTCAAGAGTAGGGATCCAGGGGCGGATGATGGGATCTAGCTTTTGCTAAGGGGTTGACCCAATAACGACACGGAGCATCGTCCACGAGCCGCGAAGCGGCGAGGCGATCTTTTGTTGTTGCTATTTTGACCCCCCGTAAATGATGTTTTCCTGGCATCTACTGACACAATGGAGACCATAAAAAGCAGTGCATGATAATTACGTCTTTTAAATCAAGTAACAGTTTAAGGGGTTGACCCAAAGACGATGCAGAGCATTGTCCACGAGCCGCGTAGCGGCGAGGCGATTTTGTTGTTGCTATTTTGAACCCCGTAAGTGATGTTTTCCTGGCATCTATATACTAACACAATGGAGACCATAAAAAGCAGTGCATGATAACGTCTTTTTAAATCAAGTAACAGTTTAAGGGGGGTTCGACCCAATGACGATCCAGGAGCCGCAAAGTCCGAGCCGCGTAGCGGAGATATTTTTTTTTTTTTTTGGGGGGCTATTTTGAACCCCGTAAGTGATGTTTTCCTGGCATCTACTAACACAATGGAGACCATAAATAGCATTTCATGATAACGTCTTTTTAAATCAAGTAACAGTTTGAGGGGGGTTCGACCCAATGACGATGCGGGGCATCGTCCACGAGCCTCGAAGTCCGAGCCGCGTAGCGGCGAGGCGATTTTGTTGTTGCTATTTTGACCCCCGTAAGTGATGTTTTCCTGGCATCTATATACTAACACAATGGAGACCATAAAAAGCAGTGCATGATAACGTCTTTTTAAATCAAGTAACAGTTTAAGGGGGGTTCGACCCGATGACGATGCGGATACTGTGTGGGTCTGGACACATGATGGCGTTTTTCTATTCACATCACATTTTCACTTGGCAGCCCAAGGGGGTTAAACCCTAACCCCTCCCCCCCCCCATAGATCCGCCACTGGGATCTTTTGCAAACTGGAAGCAATAAGCATTACATGTAGGCGATGGAAAAAAGTGCTTGCGAAACGGATAAAACTTTGTGGTAGGCTCTTCGCGGCCACAGGGATGACAGAAAATAATATGACAATGAAACCAGCAACTGTGGCAGGATTAATGGCGGGGACAATCTGCATGCTGAAAGAGCACTTAGAATAGGTATATCGGAAAATTAATTCAAGACTAAGTTAGAAGTTAGAAGTTAGAAGTTATAAAGGAGATAAAATCTTTGGTATTAGTCATGTTCGACTTAAAATTGCATCCCCCCCGCCCCTTACCCGGTAAAAAAATACCTTCTTATAATATCATCCCCCTTTCTTTCTTTTCCCTTCTCATTATTCTCCTTTTCCCCCTTTTCTCTCCTCCGTCTTTCCCCCTTTCTTCTTTTTCCGCCTTTTCTCTCCTCTCTCTTCCCCTTTCCCCCTCTTTTTTCTGCTCTCCCATTTTCTTTCCTCCCTCTTTTCTTCTTCTTTCTCTCTTCCCTTTTTTCCCCTTTTCCTCTCCTTTTTCTTTCCCCCTCCTTTTTCTCCTTTTCTTTTTTTTACGGGGAGGCACGTGCCCTATGCCCCCTGGATCCGCCACTGTAGGTATTAACAAAAAGTACTTTCGCTACGCTAGGGCGGGGAGGGGGGTTCGGGGCTGTCTCCTAAGACCCAAAGCTGAAATTTAAAAAGATTTTATTTCATGATTGGGGGGGGGGGGTGGATGGGGTTATACCCACTCCTTCCTATGCTGGATACACCTTTAAAGCAATATATATGTCGTATTAAACTAACTTGGCATATATTTTTACATGCAAGAAATGCAGTGAGGATGACAATAGGCACATTGTTAGAAACTTTTCTAAAGTAGACCCCTTGGAAATGACCCCTTGAAAATTTTCCAAGCCGTCATTATTAATTAGAGCACGGAGGGATGTCTTACAGCACGAGGGTAGCCGGAGGATAGCGGCGATACTTTAAGCATGTTAAGACTGAGTATAGTGACTTGCAAAAGAAAGTGGCCCACAGATGACAATGTTAATACCCTTGCTCCCCCGCCCCTCCCTTACGAAACAATGGATTACTCATCGTAACCACGAGATGAAAGGCTAGGGGAGGAAGGTAAATATCACATTTAGATCTATTAAGTAGCCTAGAAAACAATTTTTCCAACCCACAGCTATTCATATTTTAGAAACCATTATGGGGGCAATATGGACGCCCCCACCCCACCCACCACCACCAGCACCTTACCCATTAAAAATTCATCCTACATGTAAATACCATGAAGCTAAATAGTATAGAAGCAGTTTAGGGGTGTGGGAAAAGCCCTAAGAATTTTTAAATGATAAAAAGAATTACTAAATGGGTTCATATTCTCCCCCCCCTCAAAATTAATTAATAGTGAAATTGGTGCTATTCAATAATGTCCAGTTTTATTTGGGGGCATTTCGTTAATGGAGCCATAAACAGAGGAAAACATATCATTATGAAGAGAAGTGTTTTCTTAATACCGTCATGATAATAATGATTTTGATTCACTTATGGTTATTCCCTGTTTATAAAGAGTCTTAAGAGCTATCAAGAATTAAAACACATTCGTACTCTTTTTGAAATGTCAAATTGTAGTTTTAAGATAGATTTACGCCCATGACTACGATATAAGATGAGATCTTGATATTTCAAGCAAACCCGTGACATAACGATAAGCCTGCTGTTCAAGGACGGATGTTCGCACAACATGGTCCCCGGTTGGTTTGGTGACGCATTCATACAGTTGGGGCCTATTTAGAGAAAATTGAAATAATATTAAAAATGAAAATGAGCGAGTTTGTTCTTGTACATAATATTGGAAGGTTTGTAGCAACATGGTTTCGTCACCCGCCCCCGGTTTCTCTCCCCCCTCCCCATTTTCTCTCCCTCTTTCTGTCTCTCTCTCTCTCTCTCTCTCTCTCTGACTCTATTTCTCTGGCTCTCTTCACCAATCATAATTCCAAAATCTTTTCGGGCTAGGTAAATTTATACTAAAATGGGCGTAGCCCTATAACAGTCCACGTTTTTTTTTTTGGGGCGGAGAGTATAATCTTGCTGTCTGGCTGCAATAAAGTCTGATTGCCAAAATCAGTTCCGACAACACTTATCATTGTTGAGAGAGGCTTCAACTTCAATCTAAGAAATTAAAGAAATATCTTAATAAGTGCAACCGAATGGGGTTATTTATTGCAGAACCCTCCCCCCAACACACACACACACACACACGCGCACGCACACACACTTCTTTCTACGTGCAAACTCTATAATGCTCTCGGATTTACGCATTTCCACCATAGGATGCTACCATAGAGATTCCCATGGAAACACAAATTAAGCGAATCCGTAGGACATGCAGGGGAGCAGCGAAATAAGATGAGCATTATTTTCAGCAGGCGGTCATTTCTTTTTCAGAACGGTTGTGTTTATACAAATGATGCTTGATCATCATTATCCACGTGATTTCGAGAGTTCGAAAACAAGATTTTTTCGTACCAAGACAATGATTACATTTTTTTTTTTACTATCAAGGGATGATGGAAAAACAACATGAATGTTACAAACGAAAACAGGATGATTCTGATTTCACTCAGTACTATAAACTTTCGAATGAATAGATAGTGACTTCTTTCATTTTACAAGCAAATTAGTAAAGACATTCCATTCTCTCCTATTCTGTGCATAATGGCAGAAAATGCACGCTGGTACCCTGCCCCCTCCCCACCCCCTTCACTCCCTCAATCTTGGGGGCAGAAAGAGAGGGAGAGGGAGAGGGAGGGAGGGAGGGAGGGAAGAGAGAGAGAGAGAGAGAGAGAGAGAGAGAGGAGAAGACTATATAGAATGATGGAGGGAGGGAGAAGAATAATTATGGAGAGAGAAAGAAAGAGACAAATTGAGGAGAAGATGATAAGACGATCTCTTTATTTTGTTTAAATAATGTATATAGATTCAGATCCGAAACATCGCAATGCCCAGGTGCCCCATGAGCCCTACATTGGTAATATGCCTCAATCTGGGGGCAGAAGGAGAGGGAGGGAGGGAGGGAGGAAGGAGGGAATAATAACTTGCTACTATTACCGGCACAAAATTAGTTAAAAACAAAGCAATATTCGTCTTTGTTAATAACACGAAAACTTGTAACTAATATGCCTTATTGGGGATATACTGTGCAGGGGCGGCGATCCCGGGGGGACGGGGGGACACGTCCCCCCTCAATTTGTTTAGGGGGTGGGATCGATTGAAAAAGTGCAAAACAAAATGTATAGCAAATACTGACTAAAGGCTTCAACACACTTTTAGGCTCTGGAGGGCCCAAGAGTCCAGCGTTTAGACGAATAAAAATGCAAAATTTTTCTCACTCGGTAGCTACGCTCCCTCGCATAATATCCTTCAAAATGTACAAGTAAATACCGAGAAAAGTGAAGCGCGAAAAAAGTATATTGCTTGTTTTTATACTATAGTTTTGCTAAGGAATTTAATTTTTTAATACAACAAAACTTCAAAAACCTGTGAGGGGTAGTCACTTCCGTCACCTTCACCCCTCTCGTTCACTATGCTCCCTCGCACTTGCGTACTGATGGGGGGCTTGGGGGCAGTTCCCCCAAATAAAATTCAAACGTTGTTTATTTCTAATTCGATACCAGTGATTTACAAATGTTGCTGAAATGGAATAATTTCCGCCTGAGCTTCCAGGGGCTCTGCCCCCTGGACCCCACCAGGGCCCTAAGGCGGCCCCTGGATGCTCATCTGATCGTATTTAATGCCTAAAACCCCTGAGCTTCTGGGGGCTCCGCACCCTGGACCCCACTCAAATTAGTGACCTGCATGCCAGTGTCACAAATAAGGTATCAAAATATGCTCATCTGACCGTAATAAAATGCCTAAAACCCCTGAACTTCCGCGGGCTCCGCCCCCTGGATGCTCATCACACCTTAATTAAATGCCTAAAACCCCTGAGCTTCATGGGCCCCTTGACCCCTGCCGGGGCTTTGCCCCTGGACCCCACGTCAATTTACGCTCCACTTGCTTCGCTAGCTTTGCTCTACCTGATCGTAAATACTTTAGCCCCACTTTGAAAAACGTTCCGCGGGGCCTGCATGTAACATGTAAGAGTGGTGGTGATGCGGATTTTTTTCTGCCACCCCCAACGTTTTTGCTCATTACGCCACTGCTCCCTCGTCCCTCGCATTTCGCCCCCCTGTCATGAAAAGAAATCGCCGCCCCTGATACTGTGCAATGTGTAGTCCAAAGTCCATGACTATATATTGGAGGAGCGGGCGCCTTTGAATGTTTGAAACAGATAAATGGCGCCATAAAGACGTGCTGTGGACGGGGCTGTGGATCATCAGCATCAACAATATTGCGAACAACTAGCGAGTTCACGTATACCAACAGATAACTGTTGACAGCTAGTCACGCCAGCAGTTCCTGTAAGGAGAGCCCCAAATAGGCCAATCAAATTGGTTCACTGCTGCTCAGATGATGCTATGTATCAATAATATATCCCCCTCCCCCCAAAAGGACCTAAACATTTCCAACATAAAAACTTATGTTACATAAGAAATGTGTGGACTGGCACACAATGTAATGGCTGTGATAGGCTACACATCCCTCAGAAGAATACTAGTAGGAGGAGAAAAAAGAAGAAGAAAAAGAAGAAGAATCTGTTTCTCTCCCTCCCAAAAATATTTGTTTTTACTTTACTTTGGGAGGGGAGTGGGGGCGGGTGGAGGTGCCTGCAATTCCCATTGCGTTTACAAAAAAAGAGTGACAGACATATAGGGCAGGGACAGAATCCCCTTCAGCGGGGAGAGTCAGTGGCGGATCAAGGGTGGGGGCATGGGGGCCCGGGCCCCTACCCCTGGCAAAAAAAAAGAGTTAAAAAAAAAGATGGTACTAACCACTGACAATTTTACCTTTAAAAAAAAGAAGAAAAAAAGACGGGCCCCACCCTGGCAAAAAAGAAGAAGATGGTAACCACAATTTTACCCATTAGTTTTTGCTCAGGGGGTGAGTAAAAAAAAGATTTATTTTTAGTGCTCACCATCCCCGCTGATGCGCCGCTAAATATTTTCTCACAAATTGGGTTGGGCCCTCCCTCTCGCCGCCGGCTGGATCCGCCCCTGGGGAGAGTGGTCGGTGGAATATTATTGATAATGGCTAATGCATCATAATTACACTGCTCGAATAATTACACTGCTCGAATAATTTATTTTTTCTTAGCCTTCAAACTGCAGAGGCGGGAGGAGGGGGATGGGGCGGGAGCACCGTCTTATCATAAGCTAGATACGCCGGTGGTGGTATTTTTCTTGTTGAAGTAGATAGATTAACATAAACTCACATCTCCATGCTATTTTTTTCCTGAGCATCTGTGTGATGATAGAGATATCATTTTATAGACATTGTCTTAAACTTTCTGCACAGGGTAACACATTGTGCAGAAAGTTTCAAATGTGCTCTCGTTGAATTATTTCGAGCTTATTGTACACCGTTTTATACTGCACATCTTTGGAGTAGGTATAAAAAGAGCAGTATAAAGAAGCTCACGGCAGCCTATAATGATGCTATGAGGATGCTCTTACGAATACCTAGGCACTCTAGTCTAGTGCAAGTAAAATGTTTGCAGACGTGAATATACCTGCATGTCAAGCTGTTGTCCGAAATCTAATTTTCAATTTTATTCAGAGAATTGACACTTCAGAAAATATGATTGTTAAAATGATTGTAAACCCATTGCAAAGCAGTAGGCCTACAAGGTTCACCTCAGACTTGTGGAAGTTCTGGTTCGGTAGATTGTTGTCACCGTCGGCAGAGGTTGTTCAAACTTCAAAGTAGTTTAGTTTTGTTTCTCTTATAACTGTATGTGTTCCCCTCTTATTTTTGTTCATTGTTTATATCTACATGTAAATATGTCAGTTTTAATAATATGTCCCCCTCTTATTCTTATTCATTGTTTATATCTACATGTACTATGTTATATGTAGTATGGACCTCTGCTCTTGCAGCTGATGAGCTGAGTCTGGAGTAATTGGATTGAATTGTACAGAACCACCGATTTGTATGTACGGGGGAGAAAAAAATCCTTACAGAGCAGTGTACAGAACTAACTGAAACAGAACACTAGCTGGCGCCTCGCACAAACCGCTAAATTCAACCAAGATGGCGGAACGCATGGCGGTTAATTTGGGTAAGTTTTGGAGCATTGTGTTTATCTAAAATTGCATTTTTTACATGCTGTTCTCGTTTTATCTTATTATTGGATTGATTATGCGGGGCAGTGATAGTTTGAATGTCTTTTAAGTATACATAATTAGTATACTGTGTAATTAAAGTTAAAATTCACGTGTTTCCTTTTCTGCATTTGCTGCTGCTAGCGCCGTAGCGGGTCTTCTCCAGCGAGCACTGGCTTTCATTCAGCCCGGTGCTCCCGCGGCGCGGAATGCTAAGCCTTGGCTTCCCAGGCCCCACAGCCTCTGGCGGGGTGACCGAAAATTTCTGTCACTTTCGTTCGTTAGCCTCTTAAGAGTCTTATTTGGGTAGGGTCGGCTCTCTCTTTAGAGACAGAAGCCAACCATAGGGTCTGCTCTGTAAACTTTGGTGGCACAATCGTGGTACAATCGTGCCTAACTCCAGGAACTGAGGAAGCTCCGAAGCCGAAGGCGTCAGAGCTTCAGCCGGTGAACGGGAACGCGAAATAAACAGCGGGTGGGGCGATATTATGTCAAAATATGCAAAGCAATTCATTACAATTTTTACTTACTAGGTTTCTCGACTCCTCTGGGCATCTGGCCGACCACTTGAAATTATAATTTGAAGAAGTCTTTGATGGGAAAAAGGGGGAGATTCTTCGTCCTATATTTTTTAAACCCAACGATTCATCCATGTTGTAGTAGGGTGTCTGGACGATTTTTCAATTTTCCCTTTTGGATTGTTTTTCACCATTATGGTTGGATAATTGAAAAAATTATTCACTCGGAATAATACATTTCAAATTTCAAGACTCACCGATGTTTCTATCAAAAGTTACAGCCCCTTCAATTCCCTACAATATTCATCCTCTTTTTGTCAGAATCGACAAAAAGACGTACACGAGTTATGTTGTTTTGCTAAATATAGCAACACAACTGAATTGCGCAATATGCAAGCGTACACATACGCTGCAAGCGCGTGTTGTAAACTGGATGCGCAACTCAAGGCGATCGGCTATCCATTGTCTTCAATGGGCACCCACTTCCGGTCTGTATACACGCGGTCCGATGCATATTCATGTGCAGATTTTACGCTATCACCATGGGATCGGCCGGCGCGGAGCTCCGCCTCCCTACTTAGCTGATCCGAAAAATGTGGGAAGGGTATTTTCAAACTGTAATCGCTTGTGATCTCTTGGGGCTAGCGAAAAATAAGTGCTGGGATATTTTCCTTACGTCTAGCCCTACATAAGCCTGGGGGGCTCGGTTCAGGAAAGTGGCAAAGATCGGAGCTATGATGGAAACGATGTTTAAATCGCTGTTTTGATCAAGATATTTTTAGAATCCCGAATTGAGCCCCTTTGGAGAATATGGAGAAAAACCTGCTCTTTCATATGACACCTCATTTATTGAGTTTCACCTTCAGGATCACGAGCGATTTAGGTTTGAATTTCGATTTGGTGATAAAAACATTGACCAATTTTGCATGATCGCGCGATGTACGTAGACTGCATAGGGCTGCGTGCAATCTCTATGGGAAGGATTTTAGCACACAACATCGGGTGCGCGATCAGACACCCTAGTTGTAGCGTCGATTCAACTTGGCGAAGAGAAAGTACGCATGCACGGTAGCAATATTCACTCGAAATCTGCACATGAATATGCATAGGACCGCGTGTGTGTATTTGGCGAACAGACCCGGAAGTGGGTGCCCATTGAAGACAATGGATTGCCGTTCTCGCTCAAAGTTGCGCATGCAGTTTACAACATGCGTGCGCTTGCACGGGTATGCGTACGCCACGTAGAACTTAAGCTTACATTTAGCGCATGCGCAGAACGTTCATCCGATCTCAGCCTCATTTTCGTAATTTGGCGCCTAGCCGAGCCGACATGGGCCTTTTAGATTGGCTATCCCTGGCTCCCATAGGCTCTATGTTATAAGACATTAGTGCGAGGAGCTAGCTTGCGATTTAGCAAAACAACATAACTCTGCGTGTACGTCTTTTTTGTCGAATCTGACAAAAAAGAGGATGAATAATGTAGGGAATTGAAGGGGCTGTAACTTTTGATAGAAACATCGGTGAGTCTTGAAATTTGAAATGTATTAATCTGAGTGAATCATTTTTTCAAATATCCAACCATAATGGTGAAAAACAATCCCAAAGGGAAAATTGAAAAATCGTCCAGACATCCTATTAATAGGGTGTCTGAACGATTTTTCAATTTTCCCTTTTTTTTGTTTTTTGCCAACACCATACTACGAACAGTACGAAGGTTCGTCTCTGAAAATCCCCGCGATTTTACTTCAAGTTGCTGTTGAAAGCGCCTATTTGTGCTTTTGAATTTTTGACAAATAATTGAAACAATGTTATTTTTAAAACTAAAGATGACAGGCAAATATTCCTCCGAGTCCAAACAGAAATCCGTAGATTTGGTCCCAGTTTCTGAGTGGTGAGTTGACAGTGCCACCCTGTGTATGATTGAGCTGGGAAACATTTTTACCCACGGGACCATGCCGGTGCTCTTCTGGCACGTGTGACCGTCGGCCTGGACAGTGCCAGGTGAACGGGGGGAAAAAAAAAATGGCGGCCGAGTATTCGAGTACGAGAAATCGTACTCGAGTAGCTGTCAACAGTGCGAGTATTTGAGTATTCGACTACTCGTCGCAGCCTTACTTTGGACTAACAAAAATAAAATGTAATTTTAGTGGATTCAAATCCGATGCATGTATTCTCGAGAATTAGGCCTAGATAGCTGCATTACTATCCTGGCTGTGTATTCAAAACTGTTTTATTAATTCTCAAAATTTCAAACACCACTGTACAAAACTCAACTGATTTCACAAAAAATCGGTACTTTAGTGACAATTGATGACACCTAAATAGCAGTAAAATACAATCATTTCAACTTTAATACCGATGTTAGAAAGAATATTTTGAAAATTCAAATCGAGAGTCTAGTGTCAAACTTGCCGATCAGCCACATCTCAGCACGTAGTACAGCGCTAGAGGTCAATAAGCATTAGCATTGACTCTCTATGCTTTGCTGGAGTGGGCCTAGGCTAATAATACATCGGTTCCACTTACCAGATTGACTGTTTGATGCGTTTAAGGGTATTTTTCAGGATTTTCTTCGTCAAAATTGAACTCCGTGTTGAAATTTTTGCAGCCTTTTTTTAGACTGTTACTGCGCATGAAGGAAGATGACATCATCCATTGACAGTAACAGTTTAAAATACGGCTGCAAGAATTTCACCACAGAATTCAATTTCGAAGAAGAAAATCCGGAAAAAAGACCATTAGACGCATCACACAGTCATCAAAACATTGAATCTGTGTCTATTACTTTTCCTACAGGCTCCAGGATATGGGGTCCATACAAGGAGCTGTACCATACCGTCTCCCTTATCGTCTCCAAGAGATGCCCGGATCCTTACCAGGAGCTGGATGCTCTCATCAGAAAACACAAGCCAGACTTTGTGGCTCTTCTCAAGAACCCGGTGAGTCTTTGTTTCATTCAGGCAGGGATTAGCGAATAAAAGCCTAATGGCAATTTTCCTACTAAAAAAAGTTACAATTATACAATCCTTTTTCTAACCTGAAAAAGGCAAAATACGTCCCCTGCCGTCTAGTTTATCAAATGATAAGATGGGAAGGATACAAACTTGCTTCACCCAGAGTGAGAAAGATATTGATCTGAAAAGCTAAAGAGCTGTAGAAAATATGAGAGCTAAAAAGAATATAGAAATATGTATAACCTGTAGGGCTAATTTTCTCCCAAACAACTAAGTTTACAGAGAAAATTATGCTCATGACAAGATCCCGATATACCTTTACATTGAAACCTGAAATGTTGATGTGTTACAGGGATTAGTAATAACCGACCCGGTTCATATAAACCCTCAATATTTCACTCTGTACCCCAACACAAGTGTGGAACACTGGTTATTGACATGTAGTTTTGATTTAGTTTTTCCTATAGTTACGAAAAATTTGAATTCGCCATTCAAAATCTTTACCATTTCAAACCCTGTCTCATCATCCAGGCAAAGAATGCCCAACACAGAGAACAGATCAAGAAAGCTGATGTTGACGGTGTCGTCATTTCAGGCCAGGCAAGGAGTCGTGTGTTGCCCCGCCAGCTCATCGAGGAGGCCCTCCTCATCAGTGACCTGTTTGATTTGAACGAGTATGCAGCCGTTGAACTTCTCCTGGCAGGTAAATGTTTGGGCATTTTTGGTTTCCATATGCAATGAACCTTTCCTTGCAAGCTATGATAAGAGTTACTGTTGCGATTGTGTTCCATCATGCAAGCATAACAATAATAACTAGGGGAGTGTTTCACAAAGACTAAGATCGACTTTAAGTTGGACTTAACTATGGCAGGCCGTTCATGCTACTGTTTTCTCTCACAGTTTACTGGCATTGGTCCCTCAAGGGATGTACAAATCATGGTCACAAATCTACAGAATTTATATTTTTTAATAATTCATTATTGAAGGAAAAAATATTATCTAAAGATCCTAATGGTGAGAGCAAACAATGGCATGAACGGCCTGCCATATTTAAGTCCAACTTAAAGTCAATCTTAGCCTTTGTGAAACACTCCCCAGGTTTTTACGAAGTTGGTATCTGCCAGCTCAAGGCTAATGGCACTTCCTCACATAAATTTGGATTTATACAGACAGAGAGGTACCTCTCAGATCAGATTATTTATGTTGAGGACCAATCCTAAATTGTCTTCATTTAAATGATATGACTCTTGATCGAATCTGGGTTGTTAATTGAAAGATCAGGCCCCATCTTGTAAACAGTTGCGATTAATCGCAACTTATTTGCAATTGATATCAATCACAACTATGTACATTAGAGATAGGAGACTGCAAACTTGTGGTTGATAAGAGGACTTACGATTGATTCGGATCGAATGCAACTCTTTATAAGACGGGCCAAGAATGTAAAATACTAGAGCATTTCACATGCACTTTATAATATTGTTTTAATGTGTGGCATGATATGTGGCGCTTACTACTTTTTCTTTTGTAATATCTCTTGGCATTCTATACAAGCTTGCACTAATGATAAAAGTAAAGACTACTATTTTTTCTTTCTCAACGAAAATAATACCCTGAGTAAAATAACCATGAACCTGGTTGTCAACTCGGACCTTCAATATGTATTCGACTATTTGTATCCTTTTCAATAGGTGACCAACAGCAACCTCACTTTCCTGGCCTGCCCCGTGGCCTGGTGGCCGTTCTTCTCTACTACGATGGCCGCTGCAGCCTGGTCAACGCCCTCCAGCTCCTCATCCAGTCCCGGCGGGGTCGCACATGGACATTTGACCTGGACAAGGAGGTTGTTGATCTTGTGACCTCATTCACAAATGACCTCCTTTCTCAGGGGCTGGTCGGTAAGGTGCTCCAGTTTCTGAAGAAGATGGATATTGTCAAGGAGATAAATGACATGGCCAAAGAGAGAGCTCTAGGAGGTCCGAAGCACAGGCATGATGTAAGTAGTCACATAGGCTTGTATAATGTTTTGGCTAGGTCCTGATAATATCCTATGACCAGAAAGGTCAAAGAGGGAATGCTTTCTTTGGTCCTCAGCACAGACATGATGAATGTAAAGATATCATTGACATTTACCGGTGTGATACTTTGTACCAGGTCTTGAGGATAAGGTCATATAATTAGATAGGAGTCTTTGAGCTTCAAGCCTCATCATACTACCAAATTTTTAAGTCTACCATTTATAGTCTAAAAGTTTCCAGTTTCCAGATGGATGGATGGATGGTCCCAGGGATAAATATATTTTGATTCTGAAGTCTTGATTAGTAATTTTAGACCCTTGGACCTTTAGACCCACTCGTCCAATTCCATTTTACCCGTCACAGATCCAGGAGTTCATGCGTGGTGTCCGTATCTCTCTAGCCGACTGCCTCTACTGCTTCGCCTGTCAGACGCCCTTCGGAAAAAAGGATACTATTCTCCTCGCCAAGCATCTCATGAGTGGCATCGAGCTGAACGCTGATGGCAGTTTTGACGAATCCTCCGTAGCTCTTCTCATGGCTTTTCTTTACAGCATCGACACGGGGGTGGTCGAGCAGAGACCGGAAGACAGAGATGGTAAGACAGTTTGTTTCAGGTGAAGAAACTTTTAAAGCCAATTTCAAACATCTAGTGATATGATTTAATTATTTACAGCATGAATCTTTATAAAATCTGGACCACTGTCACTCCTGATGCTGGCATGCTACAGTTTGTTTTGACATTTTTTCCCGGTACCTTTTTAGTGATAGAAGCATGTATAGTTTTCTCCTAGCTTGTCTTGCGAAAAAAAAATCTTTTTATAAAGTCTTGAATCACAGATCGAAGTGAGACTGAGTCTCTGAAGAGTCCTTAAAAAGTGAATTTTGCCTTCAGAAATCCTCAATTTCTCTTTGTTCATGATGGTTCAAACCCATAACTTGCCAGTAATTCTTTCTATTTTTGAAAATAATTCTTGTTATAAGCTTGAGTCAAAAATTGTAGTGAGACCGAGTCTATGAAAAGTCCTTAAAAATCCTTGATTTCTATTTGGTCATGCTGGTGTCAACCCTTGACTTGACTTTGATTGTAAATACATTGAATGTTTTTTTGTGTTTATTCTGAATTCATTCTGACAGAGACCGAACAGCAGCTACAGATCCTGAAGGACAACCAGTACCTCCCCCAGATCCACGACCTCCTGATCTCTGAGGACGAAGGTCAATGGAAGGTCAAAGGGGTCAAGGGGGTCATGCAGCTGGCTTGGGCATTGACCCTCCGGAATTCGGCCCAGCTTCCAGAGCTATCAGGTAAGCTAGGAGCAGGAACTTAGAATAGTTAGGAGTTGTTCACACTACTCTATCAAACTGGGAGGCCAGATTTCAGGATGTTACCCGATTTCAGGCCTCACACTTCCTAACTTAAGGTATTTTCATTTGTTCTTATTGTGTAGCGTGTGTGTTGGAATATTTTCAGGTTCATTGGATAAAAATATCCAGTATTCGTAGTTGAAGTTCTATGGATATAGATATTTAATGGTAAGTTTTGAAGGAAAAGGCAATTTATCAAAAGATAATCCATTTTGAGGTCATGCTAGAAACGTTACTATAACAGTGGCTAAGTAGACCTGCATCTGTGAAATGAATCATGTGAAATATTTATTCACTTTATTATTTCAATTAGATGAAAAGCATTCAGGGGATATACTACATTACTGAAGCTACGATGCATCACCAATAGGAAATTTTGTGTGTGTATGCATAGAATATTTTTCTTGTGACCTTACATAGTTGCAAGCTTTAAAAGAATCCTAGAAGATGTTTACATAACTTGTCATTTTCTCAGATTTAAAGTGGGGTTATTGGCTTCTCGTTTCCCTACTGTGATTCGATGGTTGGAACAGCTGCAAGTCTTCAGGTGGACTACTCCATAAGGATAGCTTCAGTAATGTCAATTGTTAAATCCTCCTACCCTATCCAGGTTTTCAGAATCAGATAGAAGATGATGAGATGCTGGTAGATCGAGCCATGCAGGCAGACGCTTTCTCTTTTATCAACAAATGTGTCATCGCCAACAAGGTCTTCCATCAAAATGTAAGATTTCTTTTTTTTTCACACAGGGCATAAGTAAGTCCTATAATTTGATAGTGATTATGGGCGATGAGGATGTGATAATGATGCTGCTGCTGATGGTGGTGGTGATGATGATGACGACATCAACGGTTGTTTTGGTAGTGATGGTGGTGATGATGATGACAATGGTGGTTTTGGTGGAAGTGATGCTGATGTAAACCTGAGATATTAACACCTTGTGAAATAATAATCTCCCTCTTTTCTCAAAAGGAATTCTACGTACGACGAATCCATGGCCTTATAACAGACTTCATCTTTCAGATGCCCCTCAAAGTAAGTCTATCAAGCATTTTGTATTTAAAAAAAAAACATCTCTTACATCACTCCTAGTAATTTTTTGTTTTGAAGCTACAAACAAATTCATATATTCTATTTTAATACTACTTTGCTGTGCAGGTGAAAGAGATCCGTAACCGTGGTGATGAGGCCGGTCGTCTCATCATGTCCTACGAGAGGGAAGGTGTAGAAGTCAACTCTAACCTGCCTCGACACTTTGAAGACTTCTTACACCTGGTAGGTCCCCACATGTTCAAAGTTATAAAATTCTTCTTGTCATCTCTAAGAAACGAAAGATTTGTATATTGTATAAGCTGACTGTAGGGGTCATATGTAAGATAAATGAGTAAAATGTAAACTCGCCAATGAAAACAAATTTGCTTGTATGCGACAAGCTGTATGTTCATTGGCTTGAACGAGAGTATTTACTCAAGCTAGATATTTTGAGAAATCAAGTGTTATTTCTATGAAATACGTTTGACACCTCTCATTCATTTGGAGTCTTCAGTATTTTTGTTGAACTTGGTCATATTCTCTTTATGGTCAGATTCTATGAGACTTTCCTGTTCATTAATAAAACTTGAAGACTATTTTAAATCTATGATCCATCTACATATTTGATATTGTTTTCATCTTCTTTTTTTCAGTTTGGGTATCTGTACGAGAAGGACCCCCTTCAGTTGGAGCTGTCCCTTGATTACTGGAATCCACCTGAGAGGGGGAATAGCCCAGGGGGTGGAGGGGGTGCTAGCTACCTGAGCATGTATCATCACAAACAATCACAAAGACAGGTGAGTCTAGGGCAAGATGTGGATCAAGAATTTGTGTTCGTTTCAACAGATCATCAGTCAAATTGTAAACAGTAATTTTCTTCTTAAAACAGTTGGTTAACTCTCTTGACTAAAGGGTCATTGTTCACTTTCATAAGTGACTATTACAACATAAACAGTCAACAACTAAATTAATTATACCCCTTGTATTTTTCCCTTGTGTTTTCCGTAACTCAAGAAGGATAGGTGGACTGGTTGAAATCAGGCCTTTGTTGAATACTTTTAGATGTAAGCTTTAATATGTCATATTCTCAAGAAATCAGTTGTTCACATACTTAAAAATTACAAAACTTGGTAAAGGTTTGAATGATTTAGTTCTTAACTGTATGTATCTTCTTGTAGGTGAGCCTCTTCAAGTTTGTCCGCATGGCTGGGGACCTCCTACCCCCATCCTTGTACATTCCATACCTACACATGCTGCAAGGCCTGGCCAACGGACCTCAGAGTGCACACCACTGCTTCGATCTACTCAAGGCTAACGGAATGGGAGGAGGTAAGAATTTTTGATGTGTCGTAGTTCAGTGGTTTAGTCAATTACTGGGGATGTGAAGGTTTTTGGTTCAAGCCATAGCAGGTACTACTGTCCTTTGGCAAGACATTGAGTTGTATTTGTCGTTCTCCACCCAGGTGTAGTCGGTGCATAGGTGGTAGTTCGTCTGTCTCGTTATTATTAAGGGAGTATTGACAGGTGTACAGGTAAAGCAAATAGTTTGGAACTTGTTTTCCATTTTCCATGTGGAAAAATATCATAGTAGTAAGAAAACTGGAAATTGATTGCAGTTGTAATGTAATTATTGAATTAGCTGGACTAAGAAATTGGAGCTGAATATTTGCCTAGTCCTTTATCTGTATGTAGGACTATGCACTATTCATCAATACTGCGCACTATGTAAGGGATGAAACATTATTAATTTAAGCTCAAATGCATAAGATTGAATCAAATAAAGTCATGAAATTCTTGATTTGAGAATATTGGTTTAATGCTTTATGTAAGAAATTAATGACTTGATGATAACATGATTTTATGAACTTCATCCTACAGCTGGGGCAAGTATGGGCAGTGTCTCCTGGGACCACTTCTTCCTCTCCCTGAACCGCTACTACTCGTCCCTCCGTCAGGAGATACGCTCCACCTCCCCGTTCCAGGAAGTGGGACACACCGCCCAGTCATTCAGGCTTGGGGCTAAGGGGATCACTCCACAAGAGATGGAGGGGTTGAACAACGTCCTCAAGCTGGTGCAAGTTGTTGCTAGAGAGGTAAATATGATCATCCATTGTTCCACATACGCTTGTAGTCTGCATACGTTTCTCTGTTATATTTGTAAAATCTATGGGTGGTATTCTCAAAAGCGGACTAACTTTAGTCCATGGTTTAATCCTCCAACTTAGTATGGAATGCCAAGTTTCTGTATGAATATGTTTTTGAATAATTTAATTTGTTACTAAATTAAATTAAAATGTTTTAATTAAAGAAATATTTCGTAATAACAATATAACTATGAAATAATTATGTTATCATGGTAATTTAGGGACATATCAAATTATTCAAAAAATATATTTATATGGACACTTGGCATTCCATACTTAGTCGGAGGATTAAACCATGGACTAAAGTTAGTCTGCTTTCGAGAATACCACCCTTTAGCTCTTAGAATGGTTGATCATGCCTGTAAACCTGTCCCAGAAAGTTGGAATAGGAAAAGGAGGTGGATTATCGATTTTGAGATTGTGTCCAACTACATTGCAAGAACTTTGACATGGCTTCAGTATGGCACCATATTTATTTTCCAACAAGATTTATGAAAAAAAGAATAATAGAATCGCACCCATAGTGCAATGATCAAGGGAATTTTATCTCTATTAATAGAGAAGAAGCAGAAGAGCTCTAATGAATGTTTGTAGAATGGATTGACATTGTGAGAGTATTCCAGAGTTTTCACCGTTCCTAGACTACAGCTACACAACATGTTTCAGATTATAAAACATTTTGACTATGTCATAGTGTAGGTTATAACCTCTTTGTATTATTTTATCCATTCATTAAAAAAATTATTTAAAAAATAAAAAGATATCAAAGCTCGTTCCGACACCCTTCGTCCAACACACAGGACTTATTGACTAAGTATCATGGTTGTTGGATTGTTTTTACCTGACTGTTAAAAAAGCATGTATATGTTTGGAAGTAAGCAACCAGGGGATCGGCAATTTTAAATCCTCTCCAAGGGACTTGGTAATGAGGATGAAGCCTTACCAAAGGGCATGAGGGCATTGACTCTGGACCTCTCGGTATTACGAGACCACTGCTCTACCACTGAGCCATCGTGCCTCCTATCATTACCAATGTATACATAATCTTTCTTCTAGAATGAGGATGCAAGGCGAGCGATGGTGGAGAACCAGTCCTGGTTGCCGTCCGTTCTACTCTTTGGTCTCTTGACCTGTAGCATCCCTCCACCACTGAAAGCCGAGTGCCTTCGAACCCTGGCAGTCTTTGGCCAGTCACCGGAGATTGCAGGGACCCTCTGGCAGTCGCTGGAAGTATCACAGGTGAGAAAAGAAGGTGTATTGCCGTTCGGTCTACAACCAGTTTGTCTACTACCCAACTGGTCTATTCCCATATGGTTTACACCAAGCCCGTCTACTCTCCACATGGTGTCATAATCATTTCGTCTACTTATCATTTGGTCTTATGACTAGTAAAGTCTAATTCCCATTTGGTCTACTATCCATATGGTCTAATAATCATTTGATCATAAATAATAACCATCATCAAATGGGCATTAGACAAACTGGGAATGAGACTCGCTGGTTATTCGACTAAATGAAAAATACTGTAAACGCGGAAATATTTGCGGTACATTAATTTTCACGGATTTCGCGCTAAGATCTGCAAGGGTGAATTTTAGAACTCGCGAAAATATAAGCATGACTTCTTATGCGTGTTTTGAACGGGCTGAATTGCGTGCAACGCGAAGTTAAGAACCCGCGAATATGTTTGGGGTCGCTCAGCGCGAAAAATTAATCACGCGAAAATAACAGCGTTTACAGTAGACCAATTGGGTAGTAGACTTATTGCAATATTGCTCTTGTTGGTGAATGACTTTGAACACTCTTTGCTCTAGATCTCTTGTCACTGCAGTTGTTACCGTAATTAACGTTGTATAAACCGCCCTCGTGTATTAACCGCACCCCTCTTTTTCGCCCTTTAAAAAAAAAAAAAAAAAAAAAAATTGTTGATTTTACCGGCTTTTACGACACAAAGTAAGCCGACGAAAAGAAAGAAATGAATGAAGAAAATGATTGCCGACACCACCATGGCAGCATTTGAGGAACAACATAAGAGACAGATCGAGGGAGATCGAGGGAGATCGAGAGAGAGGGGACAAAAGGCATGCCGACGGAAAGCAAGAAATGAATGAAGAAAATAATTGCCGATACCACCAGCGTTTGAGAAAAAAAGAGACATCGCGGGAGAAGCGAAAACAATCGCTGATATTTAATAATTAGGCTTTTAATTTTATAACAAAAAATAAGCCGACGGAAAGAAAATAAAATATGAAAACTAAAAGTAAGATTCAAAGTTATCACTGATACAAATTAGTACGGCACATCGCGCCAGAAAACAAAGATGTCTTGTGATAAACAAAAATCACAATCTAAAAGCAGTAACGATCATGCATAGCATGCGCCAGCCCAACAAGAATTTTATTCGGCCGTGAAATAGCCTGCTATATTGTATTAGCTTGATCAATCGAGCGGGACGCCGACAGAGGTGGACGGCCATATTGTTTTTATTGTTATTGGGAGATTAACTCAATTAACACAAAAGGTTTGTGAGTCTTAGCAATGTTTAACATGAAACAATGAGATCTCGGACAAAACATAGGGAACCTTTTGACTGGGATAGCGTCAGTCTGTGTCTAGTACACGTTGTCTCTTTTGTCCTTCTCTCCAGTTGGTTACGGATTAAGAGGAGATCGGACTTGTCTAGGCACGCCCGACGGCTAGGGGTGGCTACGGTGTGCGATGGGCTGCCAAATACTCGCTCTAGATAGCGTGGCTTCTCGGCCAGAATGCCCGTCGTTCCACTGATATTTCTCATTAAATTTAGTTTAATTATTAAATAATAATAATAATAACACCGGTGGAATAAGTAAAACAACATTAGAATAGACGGACTTCACACAATTTGCACTAGATCTAGAGTCTATGTTACACAAAAAAATCGTAAGAATGACCTAGGCTCAAATCAATACGAATCATTGAATTAATAATAGTATTTAAAAATTATACAACATAATCCCCTTTTCGAGAAGTCTCTGAATAAAATGTTAATTATAAATCATCAAATCTATCTCTTTAAATTAAAAACAACATTTGTTGCCCCTTTATTTTTAAGAAAGAAGGTTGATTCATGATTATAATTTTATTCAATTATTGAAACAGCTCTGAAGACGAGACTAGGAAAAAGAATCTTCATCATCATTCTTCCTTCCATCTCTCCCTTTCATCTCCCTTTTTTTTCAATTCTATTTTACTATTCATATTCCGAATATTTTTTAAAACTATTTCCCCCTCAAATCTTGCTTTTACTATTTGATCTTCTTTCTTTAAAAAGTACAGAATTATTTACTTAATGTAGTTTTCGCATGTTTTCTTTTCTTTCTTAAGTTTCTTTTATATTGTCTCTCGATCCCTCCCCAAAATTCATTCACCTCTCATATTTCTTTCACCATCATGTCGCAGAAATTTAGAATACAAAAACATTCCCTATCAAAGATTAATGCATGCCAGACAGCTGGCGCCCAGCTGGGTGTAACATTACACGCGGTTTCTTTGAACAGGGTTCAAAGGTTCAAAGGTTCAACATGACCATTGTCTGTCCGCGTATCACTCAGCACATTCCAAAATATATGCAAATCTTGGTTAAGCGTATAGCATGCGCCTTACATGTGATCGTTGTTTTTAATTGACAGACAAACAGACCAATCATAATAGAGCATGTTGGATGGGCACTCTGACAGGGACATGAGTATTTTGAGGATGCCTACATGTAGCTAGCCTTATATGCTTCATCTTTTTAGGGAGTGGTCTAGATTAAGGATGATAATTTATGCTGACCTGGGACTCATTTCTGGACCGCAGACAACATGATAAACAAAATGTAGCAATGTGCCCTCTATTCAGGACAAGGTCAGTGGGTCACACTGTGATCATAGGAATTACATGAAAAGTTATCAGATACAAGATTATAATATAAAATTGACATTAGATATATTTTTTCTGATGTCAGAACTTCCGATGGATGATTTGAAAAGCGTTGAAAATGAGTGTCACTTTCAGGACGATGGTATCTAACTAAGCCGAGCTTCAGGATATTTGTCGCATATCATTTTGGGGACATCCCCAATCCTCTCCTAAGCGAGCACCTCGGTGACACAATTTGACCGCTGCTGAGCGGAGATTGTAACATACCTAGAGTTTGCAGCATGATGCATGTCTGTAACGGTGTATAAACCGCACCCCGACTTTTGATGTTTGCCGGCGGTAAAAAAAGTGCGGTTAATACACCGTTAATTACGGTATCTTTATGGCTAATGTTGGTGCTTTTGTTTGCCCGTACTCAGATCATACCAACCATCCACCAAGCCGGCGTTCCTCCTTCAGGGATCCTCCTCGAGCTAGAAGAAATTGAATCCAACAACGAGGAGTTCCCCCTCACCCGTGGTTTCCTGGCCATGGTCGACACCCTGACGGAGATCCCAGTGCCCCACATGTTAGGCGTCGGCTACAGGCCACCGGGTTTTGACCCTATCTGAAGTTCCTCAGGGATTCAGTGTTCCTCAAGTTCCGCTCAAGGGCGTACCGCAATCCAGCTGAAAAGGTGGGTCTGGAGAATTTAGTTTACTGTAGAAACAATTTTTTTCAATTTCATTTGACTTTATTTTACCTTTTGTCATGAGAGAAAAAAAGCAGCAAAGCTAACACAAAATATAAATATAGTCTTTAGTTCTGGCACTGATAACAGATTTGATTCTAATAGAATCCAACAAAATGCACAATGAATATTCAGTTATTCAAATTTATTGTCTGTCTGTGCTTGTTAATCCATTGACTACTGAAATCTCATATTCCCTATAGGTTTAATACAGGAGCCGCCCAGTTCGTACCGGTAGGCAATGGGTTAACATAGCAATGGTCCAAACAACCCGAGTGATCGAGTGATAAACCTGTTATTATATTTAGTAAATCAATTTGGAAAAGTACCCGTCCTCAAGATTAGTATTGCTATTTTATCTAGTGGGAAGTTGCAGCCGCTGTGACCAAAATCCTATCAAGCTCCTGGCCGCCCATGAACCCCACGCAGAAGAGTTCCTGGAACATGTCGTAGAGCTCCAGGGAGGGAACAGCCATCACCAACAAGCCTCCAGGACATCATCTCCTGATCCACATGCTCAATGACAGCTCCATGCTGCAGTTGGTGAGTCATTTATTTGTGTAGTCCCACCCACTCATTTATCTGATAATTGAATAGTCTTTGGTCCCATACAATAACTTTTGTGTGTAGTTCACAAGTTTTCGTCAAAATGTGTTTTGTTCTCTCTTATGGCATGAGATATTTAAGTTTTATAGTGAATATGAATTTATGCAGTGTGAGGACATTCTAAGAATGGGCATATTAATGTTGTCCCTTATACTCATTTTGTTCTTCTCTTATTTTGGTGGTGGCATATTAGTTTCTGGTCCACTAAGCTAACAATCGCGTTTGAACAATTAAGATTGCATACTGTGGGTTGAAAACTTGTACAATGAATTGGGTTGCAGATTTATTTGTGAAGTTCCACCATATCATTTTTGTAACAAAAGTAAAGATGTTGGTCCCATAAGCAATGTTGTGTGGAAGTAGTAGAAAATGTTTTCTGTATTTATTCACACAGATCCTAAGCATCTTGGATGAGAGCATCCGCTTACTATCCCAATACCACACCTTCCCCGGCAAGGAGAGCATGACGGAGTGTGCCCTCTACTGTCTGACCATGCTGGACCTGGCCCTGGAGAAGCAGGACAGGTTCATTGACCTCCTGAGAGGTCAAGGGTCAAGTCTAATGGTCACTCCGCTGGACCAGCTACTGATGGGTATCAACCCCCGCTCTGGACGTGCGGATCACCTGTGCCACATTGCCAAGTAAGCTCTTTTTCTTTCTTTTTGTCTGTTTGTTGTGGGGTTTTTTTTTTTTTTTTTAATATTTCGTTTATATTTTTCTTTCACTCTGGCCAATATCTGCATACCTGCCAACCACGATTTAGGCGGAGTTCCTCCGCATTTTCATACCAACTCCGAATTCGAGTGCATGCCTCAAAACTCCGATTTTTTAAATTTTAAAATATTTTTAAAACAAGCGACTGTTGCATAAGACTAAAGCATAACACAGCACTGATAACCAGATCACACCGACATCCGCTCGCGCTCATAGAAGATATACACAGCGCAGCCCGAGCGTGATCGTTAGTTCCGCAGTCATTATCCATGTACTGCATGTACTAGTACATGGAAGCACGTCGCAAGCTATATCGATAAAGTGTGTGCGGACGTTGTACTAATACATACACTACATGCAGCGTTGTTGCATAGTAACTGCATGCGTATAGCCCATGTATTTATATTACATGTGCAGTTGATACACCGTGCATAAACACTGTATACATTGGCGTGTTTTCTTCAATGCTTGTGCGATGACTGCGATCGTGGAAGCTTGTTATTTACGGACTTCCTCTGATTTATTTTGGATTACTACTACTATATCCTTCTTCTTCGTTGATTTCTCCATTTTTGAAGGACAAAATGGGTAAGACTCGTGCTGTTCATAATCAGAAGTATAAGAAAGAATACGGAAACAATTTCCAGTTGCAGAATCAGCACTCGGACTTCAACACGCATTTTGCATTGTGTGTTCGGCCGACTTCAGTATCAACCATGGGGAATGAATGACATTCAGAAACACATGAACTCGAAGAAACATAAAGGCCCATTTGCACCATTAAAATGGAGAGAAAAAAATAGACCCTAAAGTCCTGTGTACCCCCCAATCGACGGGATACTACCCCAATCCTTCGGTGGTTCGCGACCTCGTAGTCCTTCCAGAAAAATTTACTCCTAATTTCTCTTGTCTCAGGTTGGCAGGTATGTATCTGTAGCTCATGTAAGAAGTTATTTTTGTATGAATCATACAAACCAACCAGAAGACTGGTTGGTTTGTTGTGTGATTCATACAAGCATAACTATATACAACCATAGAGTTAGAATTGATGTTTTGAAATAATTCCAGATACCCACATAATCAGGTCTGTACCAATAAAAAAGGAATATAAATGAAGATTATTATTAGGAAGAGTCCTGCCAATGGGTTGCATACTTTGAAATTTAGACATTGCAAATTGGCAGTACAGTCAAACCTGCTTTAGTGACCACCTGTCTAGAAAGACCACCTGTCTACAAAGACCACCTGTCTACGAAGACCACATTTTTTTGTTTCCCTTGAAAATGGTTTCTCATTGAAACATGTACTAAAGAAACCTGTACATAGAGACCGTCTGCCTTTAAAGACCACTTTTCGTCTCCCTTGGGTGGTCTTTATAGACAGGTGTCACTGTACAAGATATGAACAGGTACATGTAGCTGTTGCAGAGCTCAGTCACTAATCTACTTGAGGAACAAGATTATAAATTGAAATTTGGTCTTCTCGTGTTACCTCCCATGTTTTTCTTTCAGATTTGTCAGTTTCAATGTGTCTCTTCCGAAGCATGCCTTGGCGGCAGTCAAGGTTCTTTACAGAATGGTCAAGTCCTCCAACGTCCAGCCTGAGATCGTGAACCTCTTTTCTATTAATAAGGTCAGTATTGCCTGCAGACAATCTTCACTGATTGGACAGAGATCGCTCGCATTTCATGTACAGTATACGCTTGCATTATACCCCTTTAACTACCGTTGGTATCAGCCCAAGAGCATTGCCGTTTATAGTTTTATTCTTTGTAATTTGTAAATCTTACAGCAAGGACTTTTGGTAAAATGCAAATACTTGACTGGCCTCATACATGATACATGTATCACAGGAAAAATGTGTCTTTTCCATCTTAATAATTTTGAAATGGGGTATTAGTCTCAAATTACTCATCAAGCAACGGTGATACATGTATATCTAAGATTTGGGAGTTACTTGTACAGTGGTACAGTGTTACAAATTCCAGTCTTATTATTCTCTTTGCAAATGAATGTTAGTTTTTCTCTTTGTAAATGTTGATTTTTGTAATACTTTCAAGGACTCTTTTTTTTTTTTCCCCCTCTGTCATTCCAAGCCAATCGATAAACAACCATGTCAAAATCCTAAGGAGCCCCTGTTTATGATGGTGTAAATTATTCAATTTGTGTATTGCAGGAGGAGTCTGGGCGCATCCTACATGGGTTTGTGGAGTGCCTTGAGGTGGAAGATCTGGAAGTACCTGAGACAGAAGCTTTCCAAGAAGACGGAGAAGGTATATATATTGCAGATATACAACTTGATGTTAATGATAATATATTCATCTGGATTTATATAGCACTTGATACAAAATACAGTCTCTAAGAACGTTACAGATATTAGTACCCCAGTCATCAGAGTCATTCACACACGATGTGCACCGTCTCCACTTCCTTGGAAGTATTCCTACCATATGGGCACCATGTGGGCATATGGCAATTCATTACTAATACAAAGGCTTTTGTCAACCTATTAGGTCACCATTTCTCTCCTGGGTATGGAGTGGCAAATGTAGATGAATGCCTTGCCAAAGGACATTAGTGCCTTGCCAGAGATCTAACCCACCACCTTTGCATTTCATCATGTATTTAAACCATTTGACTTTGACACCTCTATAACCATGTTAGGATAGTGTAGCAGTGAAATGATTTATGGATTGTCATTAATTTCAACAAGAAGAACTGATCCATTTAGCCTTTCAAAGATATGTCACATTGATGTCAGTGATGACTGTACACTAAGCTGTTAACTTTGTGGAGGTGTCTTAGTCAAGTGGCTTGAACACTTGTTCTTAAAGACACATAGAAGTCAGCTCTCATGGGGAATTCGACACCGTTCGGGTGTTTACCCAATAACAGGTGTTTTCAATCACCAGGGTTAGCCTTCAGATTTATGACCATTAGACCTTATGTAATGCTTTGCTTTTCTCTCGACACCCGAAGACTCTCCGACTACTCCAAGAGATTAGGGGGTAATTCTTGACTGGCCTACGGGTTTGCTGTGTGCAGATTTGTACTCCCATTAATGATATTTCCACCAAGTCTGGTGTCAGCGAATTATTGCCTTCTGCACATGGAATCTGACGATCCACTCCCTTTAAGGTGTAAAGGTCTGAGCCAGGTCACAACATTCATACGCTTGAGGGCCATTCCATGAGAAGAAGGACATGACATCAAAAAAAGAAATGTACCTCTTATGTTAATTCTTTGATTTATCACTAACCTTATGCCATGGATGTTCATAAAACATTAGGGCCTTTCAAATTCAATACAATTTATTTTTCATTTTTGTTGATTTCCTAAGATCTCAAACCATCATCAAAAACGTACATGTGGGACTGTAGATGAAAAAACAATTTATTGCAGATTACACAGGATTCTTGTAATATTTTTTCCTGAAAATTTCGCTAAATGGAAAAAGATGAATATATTTCCATATTCTAAGGGGTCCTGTGATATTTAATCTATTACATAGGGGTGAAAATGGCCTCCGGACAAAATGTAACGCGAGTTACCGTAACGTGAGTTACCGACAAATTTGCTTCCTCCATTTTACTAGTCCATTGTTTCTTATCTTTAATATTGTGATCTTATACTAGTAATTAAGTCACAACCTACTATCAAATTAAAGTAGGAAAGATTTTGTCAAGATTGTCTAGTATGAGGAGACTTTGCCAAAGAGGGTCTCATAGAATTGACCATGTCCTTTTTTGTAGCGAGTTACCGAAATTCAATAATCCAAGAATCTAAAAATGTTTGTTCTTCAAATTTCTTTTTTGTTTCATTCAGTTGTTCTATATCTACCCTGTCCATGTTTGAAAAAAGTATCTTGTAGATCCTAGCAGTTCTAAAGATATAGGCACATTATCGTGTCAATGTACCCATTAGGTGTAACGAGTTACCATGGAATGGCCCTTGAGCAAGATGTTAAAGCCCCTCTAAAGAGTTGGGAACCCCAAACATTTGATAGCAAGATTTCACTTAAGTTGTATCATGATGTGTAAGAGGATGTCATTTAAGACACATTTCTGCAAGGATTTTCAAAACAAATGTGTTTGGAGTCGAACATTGATGAAAGAATACAAAATTTAGGTTTTCTGCATACAACCAAAATTATTTATTCTTTATCAATATTTGTCTTCAAACACATTTTTTTTTGGAAATCTTTGCAGAAATGTGTCTTAAATGACATCCGCTTTCACATTATGATACAATTTAAGTGAAATTTTGCCATCAATTTTTGGGCGATTTGGGGGCTTCCAACACTTTAGAGTGGCTTTAACCTGCATGTGTCAGTTCATACCCAGGAAATAGGCACCTAGTAGAGTGAAGAAAGCAATTGTTATCATGATTACCATGTGCCCTTCCCGTGATCAATTGATGGGGATACTCCCAAGAAATGGAGATGGTGGACACATTATGTACATGAATAAAAAATGGTTAAGAAGATATGTTTTTAACGGTTATTATTTTATCATCACCAAACTGTACATATATTTTGTATCCTACTTCTATTCTTTGTAAACTATGTCTGAGCCTCTATTTTACATGTGAGCGAAAACAAATATCCATGTCGAACGTACATTTGGACAAACAAATACATTGTAATTGAAATTATAGTGCTATCTTTATTCAGATTTTGTGTAATCATATTTACTGTTATATTTGTTTATCTTGTTTAGATGCTGACCTAGGAGGCGATGAATCTTCCAGGCTTCACAGCCAAACTCGTCTGTATGCCATGCGCCTCCTTCTCTTCTCCCTCGCCCAACCGGGGCCAAACCTCGCCCACTTTCTCCTGGGGTACAACACCAGGAAGCCAGTCAACAAGACTGAACTTCAAGACCCGGGTAAGAGAGTGTAGTGGTGATCATAAGGGTGCTAACGGTGGAAAGTCAGTATTATTTGTGGGGGTGGTGGTGGTGGTGATGGTGGTGTGTGAAGCGATCATTGTGGTGCTGGTGATGGGTGTGGTGGTGGTGGTGGTGGTGTAAGTGGTGGTGATGGTTGTGCTTATGGTTTTGGTGTTGGTGATAGCAGTGATAGTAGTAATAGTAATCATTTGTGGTGTTGTTTGCTGTATGTGTTTGTCTATGTGATATTGATGGTGGTGATGGCATGTGTATTACTGTTGTCAGTAGCAGTGTCTTTGAGGAGATTGGTGATGAAGGTGGTGAAAGTAATAAAAACTGCAGTTGGGATGCATGCGTGTGATGAGCGCGGTGATGATAGCATTTGATGACGAGAGAGCTATTGCAAGATTAACCTAACTAGTACAATGACTACTGCTATGCCCAGAAATTGCCTTGGACAAAAGCAAATGCCATCGATCACCAAAGAAAATACAAAAATCTTTAAAAGTGTTAAAATATTTCCCTTCCACCACCAGGTGTACTTGGCTCCCCTCGCACCTGATTTCATGCTGTAGTCTCCGTCCTAGAACGCGGAATCCGCCATCCACTACACACCCCAGCTCAAACAGCTTATATAATTGTTGACTGTTATGTGCAGACATTGCCTCTGACAAAAGCGTTTCACACGTCAACTGGCACACGCATTTGCTTAATCGTATGATTATTATTTATCTTTTTAAATTGTAAATGTTCCCCTTTCCCTATCTAGGTGTCCTAGGGTCCTCCGCACCTGTCTTCACGCAGTAGTCTCCGTCCTAGAGCGTGGAATCACCTCCCACTCCGGCCCCTCTGCCATCCACAACACACCCCTGCTGGCTGAGCTTGCCTACGAGCTCATCTACCGCCTCTGTGCCAACCGAGAGACCAGCGCTCCGACCATGCGCTATCTCCGTACTACCCAAGATTTCTTCTACAAGCATCTCAGACATGCTCCCTTCACTAACAAACATGGAGGTATGTACATGTAGTTCTAGGAAGTTAGTCGTCAACAGGGATCGATTGTAAGATAAAATGAATTGTGTTGTTTTTCTATTGGTGCATTGTTCTGTGTCATAGGCATTTGTAATAAATAGAAGTTACTTTAATGAAGATAATAATGAAATAATATGATTAGCTAATCCTGTACTGTAGAGATAATGCGTTTTTAAATAAAAGGAGATACCCATATCTCAGTGCAGTTCAACAAATGTAGGTACTCTGCCTCCCTATTTCAGGCATTTTCCGGCTGCAAATCGTAAATTATTTATGGGCCTTCAAAGTAGTTGTCCCTATGCTTTAAGGCAAACGGGCAAAAAATCGGTAGAAGGGCATTAATTCTGACTGTGTAAAATTATTATAGTTAACACTCTTCTAGCTTTCAGCAGAGAATATGTAGCTTAGTATTTTCACTTTTTATTTCATTTTGTTTTTTTTAGAAGACACAGAAGAGCGCATCCTTCTTAACCAGCAGGCATGGCTTCTCAAGGCCGTTGCCATAGAGCTGAGGATGACAGCCGTCAATCGACAACGTTCCCATAGCCAACGTCTGCTCCGCCTCCTCCTCGAAGACACGCCCTCACTGGTCAATGATGATGGTAGGTTGATCACTCCTAATCATTCAATCTACTTTACGATACTTACACAAATCTAACTTTGTTTTCAAACCTGTTACTACCATGGAGTAACAATAAGGCGGTGGTGAAAGTAGAGGAATTGTCCTTTTACTGGAACATTCTTAGAGTCTCCTTTATTTTAACGATGGGATGAAGGCCGAATCTCTTCCATTAATTGGGACATATTACAGCTTTCCAAATACAAATATGATTTGTAGGATTTTACCTTCTTTTCTGAATTCCTCTTCTGACGGGCGCTCAAGACTTAACATCAAAAGGTCGTCCAGCGTGCACATGTTGAGACGAACTCTCCAGTCACTTTTCACCCTGTTCATGAGGGAGAAGCCCCTTTCTACCTGTGCAGTAGCGAAAGGAAATACCTGGACCATCTCTATTATGTGTTGGAAACTAGGAAACTCTGCTTGCTGTTTCTGGAAAAGAGTCCCCCATAGAGCCTGCCATGTTGTAGTGGGCTTATAATATATCGGGATGACCTTCTTCAGTCTCACCCACTCTGACTTAGCCTGGTCAGGATCACATCCATGGGCAACCAGTGTGTCATTGAAGTGCTCAATGAGGATCTGGGCATCCCCGTCGCTGAAGCCAAAGCCCTTAAGGTCATTTGGCCATGTCTTGGGATCCAGAGATGAAACTGCAGAGAAAACTTTGTTCTCTGTGAATGAAGAAAACCTCTGCCCTATGCAGGTATCGAGAGGTCGAACAGGATCATTGAGGGCCCAACATACTCGGCACTGCCGTCTTCCATTCCACTTAAGGTGACACCTTGGTATGTGCCCTCTACGCAACTTCTCTTGATTGACTGCAGTTTTGCCCCATCCTAGCCATCTGTCATCTCAGTAAGAACAGATTTTGCTGTTCCTAGATATTCCATGACTTTGGACAAACAAATGTCACTCCGCTGGAGCATAGTGACAGATGTGACAGTTCTTCAAGCACATCAATGTACAGAGCCATGTGCAGAACAAATTTGTAGGATGACATCTTCTTGACCATCCCACGGGCCTTTGCTGCATCATCCTTTTTTTATGTTTGACCTCTGTTCACTGCCCAGTTCAGTAAGGTGGGCCATAACAGTTGGATAGTTCATCACTAATGCATGCAGAGCATGTGGTCTACCCAACGAGTTCCATTTGCCCGGGTTGGTCGAAGAATCTTTTCTTCCAGTACATCAGCCATGTTGCTCAGTTCCCAGACTCGCCGGAGACTTACGATAGAACTGCATACTGTGCATATCACACATTACATCATCCACTTTATAGCATATTCTTAAAAGTTCTTAAGATTTAGGATAGCATACATTAAGCATATCATACATTACATCATCTACTGTGTTGGTGTTCTGAATTTATTATCTCTAAAGCAGAAAGTTTAGATTAGTCAGGTTTGGCATAGAACACAGTGCTTCTGCTAGGTACTGCCTGGAGGTTGGTGTTCTGAATTTATTATCTCTAAGGCAGAAAGTTCAGATTAGTCAGGTTTGGCATAGAACACAGTGCTTCTGCTAGGTACTGCATGGAGGTTGGTGTTCTGAATTTATTGTCTCCAAGGCAGAAATTTCAGATTAGTCAGGTTTGGCATTGAACACAGTGCTTCTGCTATGTACTGCCTGGAGGTTGGTGTTCTGAATTTATTATCTCTAAGGCAGAAATTTCAGATTAGTCAGGTTTGGCATAGAACACAGTGCTTCTGCTAGGTACTGCCTGGAGGTTGGTGTTCTGAATTTATTATCTCCAAGGCAGAAATTTCAGATTAGTCAGGTTTGGCATAGAACACAGTGCTTCTGCTATGTACTGCCTGGAGGTTGGTGTTCTGAATTTATTATCTCTAAGGCAGAAAGTTCAGATTATTCAGGTTTGGCATAGAACACAGTGCTTCTGCTGGGTACTGCCTGGAGGTTTGTGTTTCGAATGTATTGTCTCCAAGGCAGAAATTTCAGATTAGTCAGGTTTGGCATAGAACACAGTGCTTCTGCTGGGTACTGCCTGGAGGTTGGTGTTCTGAATTTATTATCTCTAAGGCAGAAAGTTCAGATAAGTCAGGTTTGGCATAGAACACAGTGCTTCTGCTAGGTACTGCCTGGAGGTTGGTGTTCTGAATTTATTATTTCTAAGGTGGAAAGTTCAGATAAGTCAGGTTTGGCATAGAACACAGTGCTTCTGCTAGGTACTGCCTGGAGGTTAGTGTTCTGAATTTATTATTTCTAAGGTGGAAAGTTCAGATAAGTCAGGTTTGGCATAGAACACAGTGCTTCTGCTAGGTACTGCATGGAGGTTGGTGTTCTGAATTTATTATCTCTAAAGCAGAAAGTTCAGATAAGTCAGGTTTGGCATAGAACACAGTGCTTTTGCTAGGTGCTCTGATGAGGCTGGAGATGCATAATTGATTTCATGAAGACAGAGAGATCAGACATGTAATGATTATGTCTTTGCTTGTAATGTAGAGTAGAACTCCTCATTGAGATCCATTCCAGTCTGTATCATGCCAATCAGGTTTGGGATGGAACACAGTGCTTCTGCTAGATATCCACAAGTTCTTAAGGCAGCACTTGATCAGTTAGCCTGTTGACTTCATTATAATGTGTTTCTCCAAGATTCAATTAGATTCAATTCAATTTTATTCATTCATTAATAAAAAATAAAAAAACATGTAACAATCAGATATATAACATAAAATACACATTAAAAACATACCGGACAAGGACATAAAAATATACTGAATAGGCTGTAACCTGAAAGGAAACATAATCCTTGTATAAAGAATCTAAGATAGACGCCAACCATGTACTCCTGCAACAGCTTGTGAGGGAAAAGGCAGCATGATAGAACACGACAGTTCCTCTCACTATGTCTGTCTGTCACAGAACTAATTCTGTCATGACTCATGAGACAAGTCTTAACTCTACAAGTATTCATCTAATTGTGTGTTCATTGAGTTCTTTTTATATTGAACAGCACTTTGTGTATAGCATGACTGTCCTTCTGCAAAATCGAACTGGATAAAAACTGGCAAATTCAATTTCTCCTTTGGTATGAGAAGATTTCGATCTATCAAGCGTTATTATCAAAGGATAATCTACCGTATGTGGATTGGGAAATCTTACAATCACTGAGGGTCAATATCCTTCATGATTTGAAGAATTTTCCAACCAAGTGATAATGAAATATGGTAGGAGGCAAGCTCCCTAATACAATATAGTCATCTTACATTGAATCGACCTCTGCAAATTTACATACTTCATCCAACGTGTGTCCATTTTCTTTGATTGCTGCTGTAGCTGACGGGTCTCTAGATGGCGACAGATTTGGGGAAGCTACCTTTGCCGAGGAAACAAGTGCACTTGGATCTAGTATGGCACAAACCCAGATTGATGCAGGAGGTGCAGGTAAGATTGATAATGGGAGGGAAGAAAGAAAATGTCTTGAAGAATTGAAGAGGCCACTATGTCTTGTATTTTTGTTTGTGAAATTGATTATGGTAATGTTCATATGCAAAATGTGCTTGAGTTTATTTTTAAATAGAAACATTATGTGATATATGATATGTATGAATTACAAAAACAGAATCTTAGTAATTTCTTAACACTTGGTGAAGCAATTAAGAGTATAAATTACTAAATGAATACATTAAACAAACAAACAAATGAATATCTGTGTTGTGCAGCCCTTCAGATGAGACGCCGTATCTTGCAGCTCCTGGACTCTGTGGACTTCTCCCAGGCCTTCCCCATCCCTCTCCGTCTGGAATCCTTTGAGCCCTCCGGCGTGGAGCAAACCATCCTGAACTGCGAGGAGAAGAATGAGTATGGTGTGCTTCTCTGCAATCTGAGACTCCTTCATCACATCCTGATGGACCAGCTCAATAGACATGGGGCATCAGGGTCGGTCGTGGGTCAAAGGTCAAGGGTCGAGATGGTGGGTCTCTTGTGAATTTGTTAGCTTTTGTTGGTGTTGATCTTTGGCTCTCTCTCTCTCTCTCTCTCTCACCCTCTTACACACACACACTCTCTTGTTCTCTCTTCCTTTTGTATATTATGTCTCTTTCTCTTGCTCTCTGTATATGTCTCTTTTACTTGATATCTCCCTCATTTTCCCAGTATCTTCCACTTTTTCTTTCTTTGCTCTGTACTCTTCTTTTTCACCTTCCAATTGTATTGTTTCCTTTTACATCAATACTTGCTGTATGGGTGTACAACGTATTCCTTTTGCTGTGTACATTCTAAAGATTCACAAAAACTATGATTATTATTTTTTTGGACTTTGAAAAGTCAACACCTTTCTTAGAAATGATCATTACGTCTACTTCAATTTTAAAATTCATTATGCAGGAAATCATGGAAATTCTGAGAACAGCTGTATCGAGGAACAGCGTTCGACGAGCCCTTGCTGCTAAGCGTCATGCCTTTGATGCCTGGCGTCAGGTTCTGGAGGTTCTCCTCACTTCCTTGCCTCAGGAGTCCCTAGCACTGGAGGTACGGCAGAAGGTCACTGTTGATATCCTTCAAGAACTGCTCCAGAAGGTATGAGGACTTTGGTTTGTACGCCTTAACCCTTTGATCACTGCTGTAACATTTTGTGTATAAAGGAAGCGAACATGCTCTAATTCCATACCTGCCAACCACCCCGATTTAGGCGGAGTTCCTCCGCATTTTTCATACCAACTCTGAATTCCGAGTGCATGCCTCAAAATTCCGATTTTTTAAAATTTTAAAATATTTTTAAAACGACTGTTGCATAAGACTAAAGCATAACACAGCACTGATAACCAGATCACGCCGACATCCGCGCTCGCGCTCATAGAAGATATACACAGCGCAGCCCGAACGTGATCGTTAGTTCCGCAGTCATTATCCATGTACTGCATGTACTAGTACATGGAAGCACGTCGCAAGCTATATCGATAAAGTGTGTGCGGACGTTGTACTAATACATACACTACATGCAGCGTTGTTGCATAGTAACTGCATGCGTATAGCCCACGTGTATTTATATTACATGTGCAGTTGATACACCGTGCATAAACACTGTATGAAGAAGGCCAAAAGTTGTACATCAGCTGGATTGGTTGGTTCCAGTAGCCAGTAATTCTGAATCTTTCTACCTTTGCAAAATAGGGCTCCTAACTGAGGTGGGTAGTGAAACATGTAGTTTTGTGAGTGTTCACATTTTGATATTTCAAAAATTGTTTATGTGTGGGCGAAAGGTTGAAGGAAAAGGCCCATTTGCACCATTAAAATGGAGAGAAAAAAATAGACCCTAAAGTCCTGTGTACCCCCAATCTACGGGCTACTACCCCAATCCTTCGGTGGTTCGCGACCTCGTAGTCCATCCAGAAAAATTTACTCCTAATTTCTCTTGTCTCAGGTTGGCAGGTATGTAATTCTATTTATTTTGTTTGAAATGGTTTACTGCAGCATATCTAAAGAGAGGACTTTAATCCACTCCCAATGTTTTTTTGTAACCAGGTCAACCATGAGGACGCAGTCGCCGAGCTGACCTCTCCCGTTGCCGGAGCCTTTCTCCTCCTGGCCATGACCCTGCGGCAGTGCTCCATCTCAGACCGCGCCCAGTCGGTAGCCAATCTCATGTCATCTCAGTATGTCAACGTCCTGGACGGTTCAATGGTCCAGACCTTCAACCCAGATGCCTCCGTCCTCAGCAGAGGAGGGGGAGGAAGTGGGGGAAGGGGAGGAGGAGGGGTCAAGATCCCGGTGGTGTCGTTGACAGCAATCCTGAAAGAGCTTCTCACGTTCATCCTCTCTACAAGTGAGTAGATTAGTCTCTGAACTTTGTGCATAGTAAACAACAGCCTCATAATCAGCAAAAAACTTTGCCTGTTTTCCCCAAAAAATTCATGTTGTGCCAGTTGTGATTTGATTATTGCTAAGCATTAAACGTTTAGGAATCTTGACCACCTGCCAAAATTCATGAACTTCCTAATATTCCTAATTTATGCATTGGAAGGTTAGCAGGTACACATCCCCTCATATGTCTTTGCACTTCTCTGCAGGTGGCGTCCAGCAACGGGTCCGCACCAATCTCTACGGCACCCTCCTCAACTACCTGCAGATCCCCCAGAAGCCGAGGGAGATCCCCACGCTCCAGGGCTCCACGGCTATGAACTCGTCCATCCTGGAGGAACACGACCGTGTCATGACAGCCAACCTGGCTGTCATCCAGGAGTTTGGCGAGTCCTTCTGCGAGCTGGTCTGTAGGGATGCGTGTGACGGTCACGAACTTGGGAGGGTAAGAGATCGTAAAAATAGTTCAGCAAACTCTCTCAGAGGTCAATTTCAAAATATAATCCTAACCTCAACTATTACAGATATAGAATCCTAACCCTAACCTATACCTTCATCTATTACAAAGTAAAGCCTGGAGCAAATTTCAGGTCCCCAGGTAAGAACTTTAGGTTTCCTTGAGTTCTTATGGTGATGAAGAATAAAACTTTTAAAGACTTCAGAATGAACCAAAAGTACAGAAAAATGAAAATCTGACCACTCCTGATGTCATTGGCATTTATATGTAGACCCACATGTTCATGTATGTGTAGTTAGTTCAAGATTTTGATTAATTTTCTCACCATCTCATCTCATATTGCGTGGTCAAACCAAATTATCTTGCTGCAATATCAAAAAGATTCCTAATGACCTCATAGATATTATCTCTCTAAACGCATATTTATCACCCACACTATGGGAATGTAACATCACATTGTGTTTTTATTATTCACAACAATAGACCCTAGCGCTGTCCGTCATCGATGGCATCAACTCCATCGACCGTCGCGGTCACTGGCTTGGTATCCTCACATCCAAGGGTTACCTGAGACACTTCATTGAGGGACTTCTTCACATGGATCAAGCCCTGCAGAGCTGTCTACAACCCAGTCCGGAACCAATGAAGGCGCTCTACATCTATGAATCCACTCTGGTAAGCAGTGTTCACTTTGGATTTTCTTTATGCCTGAAAGTAGATTTTGTTAGGTGGGACTGCATCCAATTAGGCTTGAAGTTGTAGTGTAGTCACCAACTTTAATTGACTCCCATTCAAAGAAGCATAGAGTCAACTCCAATCTCACAGTAGTCAAGTCGCCGGGTAAATTACAATTATATTTATATTTTTGTCTCAAACTTCCATATAAAATACTTTTTGGACACACATGTTAATGGGAAACAGTACTTGAATTTACACAGATCTAAAAAATAAATGGCATTCTATTGCAAAGTTATTGAGGTAATTTTGTTCCAAGACTACAAGATGTGTACATTTGTAGTTCTAGTCATCCTAGTAACTGTTGTGTGCAAGTAAACCTTTATCACTTGAATGTATTCGTCTTACTTGCAGTCCCTCTTGATGCGAGTAGCGGAGAGTGCAAGCGGTGCTCAAGCACTGCTACAGATGGGTCTGATGGAGAGACTAGGGCAGTGCAGGTTCATTGATCTTAGGCCGGAACACCACACAATGAGGTAGGTCGATGCTGGAGCTGACTCTCCAGAATCTTTAAAGGGCTGTAAGACATCTTTAACTGTTTCAAGTGGGATACAAGAGTACCTTGCATAAGTTGATAAGATTATTTAATGAACTTTTGAGGTGGATGAAAGGACTATTCATGGACTAACTGTATATGTTTGACCCAAGCCCTTTCTCCACATGAAAAGCCTTAGGATTTCAGAATTTTTTCATAGTAATTCATTGATATATATTCTAAGAATTACACAGGTAATTCATTTATACATTTTAAAAAATTATTTCGACTCAACATTTCTTAGATATTGAGAGGCAACATCACTCGATAAATAATTTAAATATCAGGACAATTTCAGTTATAGACGTAGAAGCCAAAAGTGTCATAGGAACATGTAGATAGAGGTGACATCATTTAACAAATAATTTAAGTTTCTGGCGATCATTATTAAGATTTTTCAAAATTTGCAGGATGAATAGTGTACAGGTATGTGTATAAAGTTCTTACAGTATCTTTAGCACATACTCCAGTTCTAATCATTGTTCAAGTTGGCCAAGTTTGGTAAGAAACATGTGGCAAAAAGAGAGTAAACTTGTCTCTTGGAGAGCTCAAATATCCTTCACTTGTTAGCACTCATCATCTCTCTCTCACTCAATTTTTCACAGCTATCCTAGGCTAGTTGAAGGGATGGAAGCGATTGCTGTGGATGCCTTCCTTCCTGATGTCATGAGCCGCTATCACCAACTGCTCTTCCCAGTCCTAAGGCTCTGTACGGCAATTCTCACTTCGCTAGGCAGTCAACATAAAGAAGCAACCAGTCAGGTAAGAGCTTTAGTTATTAGGCATGCCTAGATAAACAAAAAATTAGTAGTTGTTAAATCCTGACAGTCCTAAGACTATGTAGGGTCAAATTTCACTTCACTAGGCAGTCAACACAAAGAAGCATCCAGTCAGGTAAGAGCTTTAGTTATTAGGCATGCCTAGATAGGCAAATAATGAGATCAGTTGTTGAACCATGTCAGTTCTTCAGGTGTGCTATCAATTTGCTGTTCTCCTAGCACTAACTGCATGAAAAGAAAGATTTATCTCTTTTACACAGCATTCTAACCTTATTTCTATGTCCCAATGGTCTTTCGTGGGACTACAGGCATTGAATGTACAGAAATTTTCTTGATGCAATTTATGAAGAAGAAATTAATTTTTGACTTTTAGTAATCGATCAACCACACAATCTGCACATACATTGTGTGTACATACAGTTAACAAGTAAATGATTCATACCCTTACCAAGTTTTGTAATTTTGTAAGTATTTTGTCTGACTTATCTTTCTTGAGAATGTGACATATTCAAGCTTACATCTAAAAGTATTCAACAAAACCCCTAATTCAACCAGTTGAGTTACGAAAAAGACAAAAAGCATCACGTTTACAAGGGGTATGAATAATTTAGTTCTCAACTGTAGATGTATTTCCTCGTCAATGGGAATAGTCTGCGTTACAATAATTTTATCTTCTTTCGTCATTCTCTCAAAGGTCCTCCACTTCATCATGGCTCATGCCGACACCTTCACAGCAATCCTGCGAGACCAGCACCAGCGCCCTCAGAAGGCAGCGCTGGAAGAGCTTTCTCTCTTGACAGGGGTTGTCTGTACAGTAATGGGAGAAGGTAAAAGAAAAACTCAATTTTCTCTTTACGTATATAGACTACTATCACCACTTAATTGCCATTTGGTCTACAACCAGTTCGTTTGGACAAACTGAGAATTAGACTAAATGAAAAATAGACCAAATGAAAAATAGACTTATTACAGATTGGACAAAATGGAAATTAGACCAATTGGCTGCTAGCCCAAATGATCATTAGACCATGTGGACAGCAGACGGGCTGGGTGTAGACCATATGGGAATAGACTAATTGGGTAGTAGACAAACTTGTTGTAGACCAAACAGCAATTTACCCTATCACCAACAGTTATGCCTCTGTTGTTTCGGATGCGTCTTTTTGTGGCGCCATATTTTGCTAGAATGCTATCCAAAGAAGAAGACATTCCTTGAAAGCTAGAGAGACATCTGAGCAGCCATACAAAATCAGGGGTAATAACACTGGAGCACCAGGGGGGTGTTTCACAAAGACTAAGATCGACTTTAAGTTGGACTTAACTATGGCAGGCCATTCATGCCACTGGTTGCTCTCACCATTGGTCTCTCAATTATGATCTTTAGATAATATTTTTCCTTCAATAATGAATTATCAAAAAATGTAAATTCTGTAGATTTGTGACCATGATTTGTACATCTCTTGAGAGACCAATGCCAGTAAATGGTGAGAGCAAACAATGGCATGAATGGCCTGCCATAGTTAAGTCCAACTTAAAGTCAATCTTAGTCTTTGTGAAACACCCCCAGGAGTGTAATGCATCAACGAAAGCCATGATTTGTTGTTCTTGTGTTATATCCCACTGTCTGGTTCTGTATGTAGAAATTATGTAATACCATTTTTATCCTATCTTTATCTCACTTTATTCTTCCAGTGGACTATTTTGACCCTGCCCTGTTGGAGACCACCGGCCCCGCCAACATCCCCCTCCAGACCCACCTGACCCGGCTCCACCGGCAGATCCTAGCCCTCGTGCCCCGTTTCTGCACCCTGGACCAGTGGCTGAAGGAGCTGAAGACCACCGAGGGGTGGCCGAGGGCGCGCGATGAGAGGAAGATGGAGGAGGAGCACAGGAAGGATGGGGATGGAGAAGGGAAAGGAACAAGTGCAAGGTCGGCCTACTTGGAGATTGTGAGCCACGTGTTAGGGTACTGTCGCACAGTGGTTGTTCGATCAGGTGAGTAGCTTATAGTGTTATAAGGAGTGGGTCGTCAGTTTCCATGTGCTCAAGGCCATATTTCGCCGACTCCAGACATGGTGGAAATATCATTAATGTGTATTCAAGTCTGCACACATCAAACCCAAAGGCCTATCAAGAAATACCCCCCTAGTCTCTCAGAGAGTCTTCGGGCAAGGGAAAAGTGAGATAATGACTTTACCATGTGTGGGAATGCAACGCATTACATGAGGCCTGTTGGTCTTAAAACTGAAGACTAATCCTGGTGAATGATGACAACTATTATTAGGTAAACACCTGGGGGGTGTTTCACAAAGACTAAGATTGACTTTAAGTTGGACTTAACTATGGCAGGCCATTCATGCCACTGGTTGCTCTCACCATTGGTCTCTCAATTATGATCTTTAGATAATATTTTTTCAAAAAAGGTAAATTCTGTAGATTTGTGACCACGATTTGTACGTCACTTGAGAGACCAATGCCAATAAATGGTGAGAGCAAACAGTGGCATGAACGGCCCGCCATAGTTAAGTCCAACTTAAAGTCAATCTTAGTCTTTGTGAAACACTCCCCTGAACTGTGCCGTATGCTGATCGCAGATAACAAAATGAGCAGAAGCAGAGAGCAAAGTAGCTGTGTGGAGCTCCAAAAGAACACTGAAAATCAAAAAGAGAATGCATGTTTACAAAGAGTGTCTGCAAGGAATTTCATTTCTTCTGGAAAAGTATATTAAAATTATGCTCATTAGGCCAAAAATGTTTATTACCCAAATGTCCAGATTTAAAATACTCTGTTACTTTTGACTTTTGAATATGGATGTAAAAAAAAAATCAGTCAAAAATGTTATGGGAAGCAAGATTATATAGATGGTGACAAAATAATATAATTACTTGTGTAGTTATGATGATATCCATGGTTTTACAGTTCTTAAAGTAAAGACCAGTTTTGGAAACGCCCCCCTCTCAAAAAATGAAATGGAAGCTCTCATTACTAATCATGTGAAAGAATATGTGTTGACTAATACGTGATAATACAAATTTTGCCGGAAAACCACCTACTAATTGATATATTTGGTAAATTATTATATCTATTGCGACCAAATAGATATTGCGCGTGTCGGGTAGTCCCATATACATCTTTCTGTGTACAGTGCTTGTAACTTTACCAAGACTGGGCCGAATTTCTTATCATTTTGATGATTCCAGAACCTTGCAGTACACACCAATACTTATATGCTAGATGATCAACCTTTTCTGATCGATTCCACAACGTTTCTTTCACAATGCAATCGCATGACCAGAACTGGCCTTTATCTTTAAATGAAGATTGAAATAATAATCTGGATTTATATAGCGCTTACTACGAAATACCATCTCTATTAAAGCGCTTTACATATATTAGTACCCCAATCATCAGATTCATTCACACACAATGTGCACCATCTCCACTCATTGGGGATTATTCCTACCATGTGGTCACTGTGAGGGCATATGGCAATTACTAACACAAAGACTTTCGTCATCCTACCAGGTCCTTATTTCTCTCCTGGGTATGGAGTGGCTAATGTAGATTGATGTCTTGCCAGATGACATTAGTGCCATGTCTGGAATTGAACCCACAATTTCAAGTCAAGTGCTTTAAACCACTCGACTTCGACACCTTTACATGTTTGAAATCAAAGTCGGCTTAAGTGCAGCATGAATACCTCTCTTCATTATATATACAAGCTTAGCTTGTGTATGGTGGGGCAGTGTGATGATAACTGATTATCTTTATGCTCCAATGACCTCCATCCAGGTAACAATGCCAATGACTGTCAGATCATCTTAACACCATCTCTCCAGGAGGCTGTCGCAAGAGACTACCAAAGACTAGAAGGTATTCACATCAGTGAACTTTGACCTTCCATATGTTGATGATTAAAAAAATGTATTGACTTGTAGAAGCACATGAGGAAAGCAACATGGGTATTATTCAATTTTGAATCATTTATTGTTGAATGTAAGGGTTTTTATGGAGGTTTTCTTTTAATTTGATTGTTTGTTTATTTGATTTTTGTTGGCGCTGCTGCTCAACAAACGTTCCTTTCCAGTGCTTTATTGTATTGTATCGTATATATTAAACATCTTTGATATACATGTACATCAATATATTCTGTCCATAAACATACAATAGGATATATCTTACAAAGTTGTAAAACAAAAATATATAGGTAGAGTTATTTAAAGCATGTAAGTATTGTGAGTCATATTATGGACAGTAAGTACGATAGCAATCCATGTGATAGTTGGTCTGCCCTTCTTTCTTCTACCGATAGTCCTTGCTTGCCAGATGATGTTTGCTAAGAGATGAGAAAGAGAAGCCCCCAAATTATTTTTCCCCTTTTTCTTCACAACTCTGCCTTCTCATTTAGCCCCCAACATGTAATGATTAACGAGTTACACCGAAAATCATTATTATTATTATTTTTTTTTACACAGCTTCAGCTGTGGCTTCACTTGACGTCAGCAAGCCGCCTGGCCTAGGCGTCATAGTCAGACATCTCCGTCAGGCTGCCGCGGAGTTTGTGGTCGCCATGGAAACGCATCAGCAGTCGGTCCACAAGCTGCAGAATATTGCAGATCTTCCAGCCGAGGAATTGAAAGAGGTTTGGACCCTTGTTTTTCTTTACAGGCATCTACCACTTAATTTTCAGTTATTAATTGCATCATGGGCTCCTTTTCATCCAAAAAAAAAAAAAACGGCAGTGTGCTTGTTAAAGGCATCGTTTAACAATGTTAAATATGAGATGCATGGCCCAACGAGTTATCAGTGTCTGTAATATGGTGTAATATTGAATCCCTAAAAAAAAAGCGCTTCAAAATGATCAAGAAGTGCCTCAAGAAAGTAAAAATCTTCGAGTGACCGGTTTTACCATACTCGTTTTCCCCAATAGACGGTAGTGTTATGAAAACCGTTAGGAAAACGTAAAATTTTGTTTCGATTTCCAATCATAAATATCTTGATAATCAGACAGGCGATCGGCTTGTAAAATTCATGTGGTTCCTGACTGACCTAAAGGTTTATAATTATCATAGCAGCATGAGCTAAATCCAGGATTTTATTTCAGAATCTGAGACAAAGTTACCGGATCCCTTTAACACTTTTAAAATGGGACATTTTAATTTGGTCCCTCAAAATTGGCTTCACAGTGGTATGGGTCTATGCCTCTCACTTGGTTTCTTGATGTCACAGCTTAGTGAAAAGGTACTACAGGCTTTCACATGATTGAATGTACAAACTGTATGTAGATATAACAATGATATACTGGTTTCCCTTGCAAGAAGCACTTCATTTATTTGTACTTGGAATTACTCAAGGTAATCCCCGTCATCAGTTGTACTGACATTGAAATTGAATTGTACTGATTTTGGAGTACATGTACATGTAGATAGACGAAACGCTGGCAAGGGACGGGAAATAAAACAGGATTAATTGTTACACTTCAGCCTCCGGCAATTGCGTTGTACTGACAAACAATCGAGTTGTGCCAAGCCTGAAGTATGTAGATGAATCCCTTGAAAGATAGGAAATCTCCTGCCGTGTCAAACAATATCATTATTAAAGAACAGGTGAAGACCATTGTATGCAAGAGCTTTTTAGCTCTGGTGGAAGTGGGTGTACTTTAAAAAAAAAAAAAATTATTATTATTATTAATTATTTGGCGTCACCTGTGCCTAGGAGGCGAAAAGCGATCTGAATCACTGTAACTCTCAAGTCTCTCCTCCCAGTATAACTAATTGGGGGTGTGCAGGTGGACCACGACACCTGGGTTTCCCCCTACTCTTATACGAATAGTGCAGTGAGTTCCTAACGTGCAAAGGTGGTGACTCTCCTCTGTATGAATGTACACGTTTTATTATTTTTTGTATGGTTTTCCTATCATTTCTCTGTATCATTCAGCTGTCACATAGCGGCGTTGGTTCGCGGACAACCAGTCTGTCTGCCCAGCACCGTCTCCAATTGGCAACGCGGAGGCTCACCAAGACGTCCGTACCAAAGTCCAGGATCTCTCTCTTCTCTTTTGTATCCTTGGACAAAAACCTTAATCCTAAAAGAGCTGGATTATTTTGCTGATTCTGGCAACCCCCTTCCCTATGAATTTCGACCACTGTGTGCTGAACCTTAATCTCTAAAAAAGTTTACACATGACCAATTCAGCCATTGGGCTGCTTCACATGTTTTTAATAAACCTTGAATTGAATTGAATTGAAAAGTCTTAAAATCTTACTACAAAGAGGACATCTTGTGAAGAATGAGCTCATAAACTTTTTATCTCCATTTCATATCCTGGAGGGTTTGGATATCATAACTACTTCGTTTTTCATGCATTATTACCTGTATAATGGCAATTCTGCATTGTGTACAACTCATGAGGGAAATGTCCGATTAAGCAGACTTGTGTTCTGTTTAAGGAGAAGTAAATACCTATTTTGAGTTCAGCATATCACATTTAAATTCACACTATAGGATGACCTAAACAATAGCATTCCACTTCACAAGACGTCACTATTTGTAAGATTTGTAAGGTATTTTGGAGCTGATATTGTTAGGTTATTACATAAACGTAATGCTCCAGTAGAAATCCATGGAATAATTATCATTGAGATCAGTTTTGAAACAAGAAAAATTCGGATATTTCGAAGTTTTTCCCATTGTTTGTACATATTGTATGGTTCCAGTCACAGGATATCATACAGCATCTTAAACAAGAGAAAGGACAATGACTACTTTTATTTAGACACCCTGTACCTTTGATACAGTGTACTTTCCTTAACTGCTTTTTTTTTCCTCTAAGATTCCATTGAATGCGACATGTTTCTAATCTGGCGCCATCTGGAGTACTACTTCTTACATTGTCATCCGACTGGAGGTCCCTCTGCACCCTTCTCGCTCTCCTTCGCTCTCCGACAGCCCCCAAGGAACTTAGGAGGTAAGTGCAACACAATCTGTTATCAAAGGGCACATTCTTGAATAAGCGTTTGTGGTTTTAAACAGTACCATAAACATGTAGGGTTTTTGCAATTGCATATCTGATCACATGAGGTGTTCCTAACATGCATATGGGAATTCAGGACGAAATACCAAGGTTGAATTTTTCCTTACAAGGGAATTTTAAAATTTTAAAGGTATCAACATTGGTAATAGATATGTTAATGCATACTGCCAACCAGGAAGAAAGCGTTAGTCGTGCCAAACTGGGCTATGTTGAATGCTGTAAGGCCATTAGAGGAGATTTTTGGGGGTTTAATTTTGTTTAGATGATTTGACATTGTTCTGACAATGTAAATGTATCGGCTTTCTTTCTTCAAGAATATAAAGATGAGGTGGCAGTAGGGTTTCTAAGATTATTTTTAGAATTATGGTGAGATTTAGATGTAGTATAAAGTCTAAGGTTCTAATCAACTTGTTGGACCAGTGTAAGAAATTGATGGCAGAGCAGTTGTCACAGGAGATTTGTTTGATATTTTACATCTGTAGTCATTACATGTACATGGATACAGTATTAGTAAAATGTCATATTTGGTTTTGACCCTGTAATTATTTAGATCTGTCCAGTCCATCGCTTAACGTGTCCCGAGACGATGGTCAATCCCGCTTTCCTCCGGTCAGCCCTCAAGCCCTCGGCATCACCCAGGATGACCTAAAACAGCTACGTCTGGATGCCACCAAGTGCCTTAACGAATCGCTTCTCAAGCGCGTCCAGGAGATCGAGAGCCGTTTCGCAGCTCAGCGTCGGACACGGCATGCTTTTGTGGCAGCGTTAGCACGGCGTATACCGTCACCTTGGATGCGCCCAGGTGATCTGCCCATCCTGGAAGCGTAACAGAACTTAAAATTTATAGACCACATTATCATTGTGTAGGAATACCATGACGGCCTTAGATTCAGCACCAATTTCAAAGGACATAACATGCTTGTGGATCCATGGAACTTTCTTAGTGTTTCCCAGTATAGACTGTATGATAGATACGTGCATATTCTATGTGGAATCGTGCACTTTGTATTGCAGGCATGATATTTGTACTCTAAACAGCTGACTCTCAACCAACTGTGAATGTTTGTGTTGATAAAAGGTGTGGACAACCATAACGTATGAACAAAAATATTGCAATTTCATTGTGAAATTATCAAGGAATGCAATGTCCCCAGTGGATATCAGTGGCTCTTCCAGTTTTTCTTGCACTTTAATACACACATGTGGTGTGTGTCCAGTCTACCGTCTTCATATATGGTAACTACTATGTAGGACAAGGACGGGCCAGCCTCCGCGACTGTGCAGATACCATTGATGCCACGTAGTATATCTCCATGCAAAGGGGTCGCGCTGGTCTGGATGTCAGAAGTCACCGGAAGGCTTGGAGAAAGGCCATACGATAAAAGAAACGTCCAAATCCACAGCATGAGAAAAAGTGGATGCTGCGTGATGATGTCATAAGTCACATTGTACTTAATATATGTCTTGAAACTTTTGTATGTGAGTTACATATTGTGTTGTATCTTGTGAATGTACAGTAGGGGGAATGGAATTTAACAGTATTTTGAAGCTGTTATGTAAAGAAATTATATGTTCTTTAGTATGTTTTGTGGTAAGTGTGTCCTTATCTGCTTTACTAGCCAAAACTGATTGTTGTTGGACACCAAAAAACTATACGTGCTGCAAACTCTCTTTGAAAGAGAATTTGTGTACTATGTGAAATATTAATGCGCTATTTTTGCACATGCGATGTGTTCATTACAAGTAAAAAAAATAATGTGTTCCTTGATTTAGAATCTAGCCTGCTGTGCATGAGCCGTTATCCTGATTTAATTCCTACCTGTGTTTATAGAGCCTGTGAAGGTAGCGAGTCCATACATGTATGCCAGTGACCCGGCGCATCGTTTACACTGTCCGTTTTGTAACGTTCAGTATGACGCGGGGTTCCCACTCTCATGGAAAATCTTGGGAAAATGAATTATTCTGGAAAGTCAAGGAAAGTCATGGAAATTGATAGTGGATGTGGGCCATGTGTGGCTGTGGCAGCCTTGCAACTTGAACCGACAATTAGGATACCGTAACCCATAACAAAAAGGTTACTTATCTGGTCATGGAAACAGGCTAAAATGGGTCATTGGAAGTCTTGGAAAGTCAGGGAATTTGGTTCTCAAATTTCTATGGGAACCCTGATGTAGATGTCCCTCGTACATTGCGAGTCATAGGTCATACCAGTCTTTGACAATGTCTATGTCATGAAAATGTTGTCTCTTGTGCAGCGGGCATTATGATCGACAGCTTTTTTTATATTTAGTTATTTAATTTTCGATCAGATTGGTATACAAGATCATGAAAATCCCAATTTAGTTGTACATGTTTAACCCTTTGTAGAACTCGTTACTCTTACAAAGCTGTAAAATTTGTTTTGTGTGATTGCCGAACCGCAGTTGCACTCTGTTGTATTGTTTATTTGTATAATACGTGTATATGTGTTTAAAGGAATGCGAGACTATGCCTGTAATACTCCTTATGACGTTGAAGATTGTATGGTGCCCCTGAAAAGAAATATGATTTTAAAATAATGATTTGTAAAATGAAAATGAATAAAATGTGAATATGTCACTGAAAGATATTATTAATGCACCCTTGCGTTTTGAGAAGTATTTTTGTTGCAGTTCTCTCTTACGGTATGTGTGCCGTGTCACTTTTAATCCTGACAGTGCCATAGGTGGTTTGATCATCATCCTAAATCTTAACTCTTAACATCCTACAATTTCTTGTTATAATAAACAAGTTCAATGAATATTTAGGTTATTTAAATTGCATTTTTTTACACGTGTCAATTAATTTTTCATCTAATGTGGGAAATGTGAGGTTAAATTTCTTGAAATTCCCTATCCTCCCATCCTCTCTCCCTCCCTCTCTCTTTCTCCCTCTCTCTCTCTCTCTCTCTTTCTTTCTCTCTTTCTTTCTCTCTCCCCTCTCTCTCTTCCTTCTCTCCTTCTCTTTCTCTCTCTCTCTCTCTCTCTATCTGACTTTATAGAAATAAAACAACAGGAAGAGGCATACACCCTGGCTCATAAGCTTTGGTACAAATTTCACAATTTATTACCCCGTATAATTTGACATTCATCACCAAAGAATTCTTTACAATTTCATCATGACCACACACATTTGGTTTTTGTTCAAATTTTATACATTGACAATAATGTAAATCATATGCATACAAATCAACAAATAAAATAACTTCATGAGGTTCAATAGTTCAAAACCCTTAAAATAGACCATAAACTGAAGTACTTCATAACAGAAACATACAAAACAAAGAATATATATATATATATATATTTATATACTATCTAAACAAATTCATGAATGAGTTGCACATAAGAGAAAAATTCATTAATAAAAAGGATAAAAAAAATAGTTGGAAAATTATTAAAAGGGATTGTCAATACAAAACACTGTAGGTGCACTTCTTAAGCATTTCCTTCAGTTATAAATTAAGATGGGTGAATTGCAGACAATTTGAAAGGAAAAAAATTAAACTAAATTGTTCTAATTGAATTATTATGTGATGCAAGTTCGCATTCAAGTACAGACTAAATTTAATTGCTTCAGAATTCATTTGTTTTAAAAACTCAAATTTTAATTGACAGTTAAACCTTGATTGTCAACATACAAGTACAATTATTTGGTTCACATTATATAAATCAAGATTGTATGTACAGGAGTCTACATAAGCCTTTTTAGAACAGGCTTTATTTTGTAATATAACCAAGTAGAAGGCATACAGTATGTCTTTGTGATGTAGCTCTATATGATTTATTTCATTCACCTGATACAAATAATTGTACAGTCAAACCTGTCTATAGCGACCACCCAAGGGAAACACAAAAAGCGGTCTTTGTAGACAGGTGGTCTTTGTAGACAGGTTCCTTTAGTACATGTTTCAATGAGAAACCAATTTCAAGGGAAACAAAAAATGTGGTCTTTGTAGACAGGTGGTCTTTGTAGACAGGTGGTCACTAAAGCAGGTTTGACTGTATTTCAATATAATTTGCATAAACATGTACTGTTATACTGTAGGTAGAGCGAGCCATAAGAATGGTCCTACCTAGCAACAACTACACGCAATGTATGCAATTCGCATTCTAAGTATTGAGATACAAATATTTTATAACAGGTGTATAAAATCATTGGTATTGAGGCACTTCACAAAGATGTATGCTTTAAAGTTGGTTGCACTACGATAATTGCCAATTATGAGGAGCCGGAGATGTGGCTACCCGGTATTAAAAATTGTACAATAGATGAAATAGTATTTGTAAAATGAAAAAATAATAAGGAAAACATACCAGCTACAACCAACTTCAGAATCTCATGGGTGCTCACCCTGTTAGTCTTGGACTAAAAATAATATAAATAAAGGATATCCATTATTTTTCAAACATTTTAGAGTCTGATAATTCAACATCATAAATATATATATATTTTTCTGATTTCATGGAACAATTTCTTTTTTTACCTATTGAACAAAGTGAGACTACACACCGGTAAAGTAAAACTTATTATCTCTTGTACCAGTTTGTGTTAACACTTGAATGTATAATTCTATGCATGTTCCTTTTCAGTTTCCAAGCGCCAAATAAATAATGATAATAATTTCAACTCATATCTTGTCCTGAAAAAGCGCTTATAGACATCGTCAATGTAAAGCAGTGTATAAAAGCAGAATATTATTATTATTATTATTATTATTCATTTGATCTATTCAATTTTCAATTTGAAGTATGCTGTGTTCTGATATTAGCACATACATGTACACGTATGGCATGCCCGAATAGACGCTACAGACATATTTAATGGTAAGGTTGGTCTTTCGGATTTAGGGATGGAAGCATTGTTAACGTTTGATCCTAAGGAACACTAATATCAAGATGAACAATACAAAAATAACAAAATCATGATTAACAACTATACCACGACAATCATTCCTCATTTTGTGGTTTGACTGAATAACATTTAATTCAGAGCCTAAAAATATATGCAAGATGCATGAGAAGAAAGGGCGACAATTTCTGCATACAATGTTTTTGTTTCATGACTATATCGTCTTTGATGCCAGAAATTTCTAAAAGAAAAACAAGTATTAAAATCCTTAAAGTGGCAACACAAGAGAATCAAAATCAATGTTTTTTTAAATCAAAATTTGCCTTGTTTATCAACTTTTCAACAACATTCTCATCCATGTATATTGTTTTCAGAAACATTGCATTTTATTTCAACAATGTAGCAAATAAATTAAAATATTATTGTTGCCAATTTGAAGAACAATATGTGATCAATTTAGTTCTAAAAATAAATCTTGTCCTGAAAGGGTTAAAAATCTGCCCCATCAAATCTTGCTTGTGATACATAGGTACATGTACAAGTTCACTGTACATGTTTCTATATTTAGTGGCACCTTTAAGGTTACAATTACTTAACATGATCTTTTAACATGGTTTTTACAAGTATTTTGCTTGAAACATTTACATGTATGATGAATAGAAATGCATGGTCTGTACAAAGTGCTTGGAAAATACATTTACATGTACGTAAAATGTGTAAACAGTGACATAAAAATGAGGTATCACATATCCATGCTATATGTAAATTGACATAATTTAAATATTCCTTTTTTTCATGGAGCCAGCCATTCAAAAGTGTTAAAATATTGACAAACACCACCTAAAGAAACCATTGTACAACAATCTGTGATACAAAAAGAGAAAACAGGTATATACACACACTTGTATACGTCATATCTTTATAAACTAGAACATTCTCGAAATGGATCAATCTCGGATATAATTGATTTTACATCATTTAGAGTTATGAATACATCATATACAAATAATAGGGTATTCTGCATTCCAAGTAAATGCAATTCAACTGAACAAAACATACTTCCAAAGACAAGAAATAAAACTGTATAATCCTTTGCACCATTGATTTCTTTTTAAAATTAAGTATTCCTTTTGCCATTCAGGAGAGACAAAATTTGTAGTGGAGAGTATGATAGCAAGTGATTTCCACAGAACAAGCGAACAAAAAATGAACTAGTCACAAATATGTGCACAACATTTACACATTAAAGGAATTATATTACACATGTAGTTAAGTAGAGATGGCATTACATACATGCATGTAGCTTATACATGTACACAGTCAAATTAATCACCTAATTTGCATGATTTCGCTTTTTTAATACCGGTAGTAATTTGTATCATGATCAATATCATTAAATGAATGTCAGATGTGAACAATTTTGTCTGTCAAACTTGTAATCTTGATAATTTGTTTTCCTCAGGAAAAAATCTCTCTTGCACAAAAACATGTACATGTAAGCATACGCTGCTGGGGTGAAACCATATATAAGTGACATTATACGCAACGACCTCTCATTTTAATGAAGGGGCTTGTCACTAATTTGGAAGAATTCAGTTTACTTCTATTCAGTTTCGTACTTATAGCTTCGCCGTGTACAAAATGTCTGGTTTCGAAAAAACCCTAATGAGGTCGAATCTACATGTACTAAGAGTTATACCCTGGGATACCTCCATAATGAGATGTACAGGACAATTATTGTCCGAGGTACTGCGTACTCTATATTCCACTTTTGTACCTACAGATATTTTCAGGTCTTAGAGAAATGCCAGTTCATACATGTAGATACTATCTGTGCATGGGCAGACAAAGGTCATTCAAGATGGATGCTGGATGCATTTTCGTGAAGGTTATGTAAAGCTAATCATTCATTTATGCATGGATGGTGCATTCTATATTCTAAATGCATAAAGTGGGACTTGTCCATGTTTGGTATATCAGTTGATATTTGGGGTCATTTTTACCATATATGTTATCTATATGTGAGAACTGGTCAATCGTACATTTGATGTGCATTTCAAGATTAACACCAATCATATAAATTCACCCTGTAAGCTTTATTTAGGATAGATTGAAGCATAATTTAAAACCTGATTGATTAGAAAATGTGAAATGCCACATGCAGAGCCTATTAAATAATTCTGATCTCATGATGGGCATTTGAAATACATGTTTATGCATCTCTGTAGTATTATCACATCATTTGCAATGGCATTGGATGAATTCTATAGGGTACAAATGAGAGCGTCTCTTTCATTAAACAGGTTTTATCAATTTTAGCTCCAATTTTCATGGTGTTCCTATTACTAATACCATATAAAATGTACAAATCGAAGATTGTTTCCAAAATTCCTGTTCATTCTGAGGCACTTGGCCATAAAAAGGAAAAAACTGATTTACGTAGAAATAAGTGATGGTTGTAAATTTGTCAGGCAAGTGAACTGTTTGCTATCGATCAATCACCGAGTTTTGTTGTCAGTCCAGACATCATGCCGTGTCCTGCGCGTCGAAATGTCTGTGCCTCCTTCCACTTGCCTGTGCGTATTTGCGAGTGCTACTGTCTTTTCGATATCTATCCTGGCGTAGATATCGTTCTTAGCACCTGGTACGGTTGGAACGATCTCCGTGGGAGGCGAAACTGGTGTTTTGGGCGGCGTGGTGCTGGTGCTAGAGCTCATGGAGCGGCGAAGCGTTTTGACATTGGTGAAGACTGGTTGGTCATTTTCGTCGAAGTCTAACTGGATGTAGTTCACCTTGCCCTTGGGTGGCGGCTGAAGGATCATCCAGTTCCGGCACCGTTGGTGGCGCCGCTGCTTGAAAGACTGTGGCGCAAAGGCTGCACCTCTGGTAACGTGTCCAAATTGGCGTAGTTGTGGTCCACGGGCGAACAGCTCCCTCTGTTGACCTCAAAGGTGAACTCTGACCCCGTGCTGCCTTTGCTGGACGTGCTTCGTGTGCGGCTCGGGTAGAACTGAAATCCGTTGGGATGCCAGTTGGGCGGTAGCTCGCCTGCCGTGTCTAAATTTGCATAGTACGAAAGCGGCGAGACGCGCTGGCTGGCGTTGCTGGAGGAGTTGGAACACACAGTGCAGGGTGATATATTACCGTTACGACTTGTCTCCAGTTTCTGGAGCACATCCTGGATCTGTTGTTCAGTTAGATTTGCATAATTGACAAGAATGTTTAACTTGGACTCGGCATCCACGTTGCGATCTTTCAGACGAATGTTGCCATTTGCGACGTCTTGTAATAAAGCTGTTCTCTCAATGTCGCTGACCTCTCGCTTTCCGTTTTTCTTGACTTTTAACCTTACATCGATTTTGTTTCTCTCCTCCTCATCCACTGACACATGGCTGACATCATCCTTTTCCTTGACATCATCACCACTTACTTTGTTCTTTGATGATTCATCATCTTCCAAATTCAAATCGCTCACCAAGGAGGAGTATTTTCCCACCTCTTCTTTGGAGTTTGTTTCCTTTTCCGGCTTACGCTCCATCTTGTCTGCTCCTACCTCAGAATCACATCCTAAGCCTGAGGCTTTATCATCGCTTTGATTCTCACCACTGTTTTCCAGCTCAGCTACAATTCTACTTTCATCATTGTCCTTTGCTCCACTTCCTCCATCACGGACTCCCTCCTCATTCTTCTCAATCCTTGAGTCTTCCTTCTCCTCATCACTTGCATCCTGTTCCTTGGGTTTCCTTTCCCCTGGGTTTATCCTCTCATCATCAGTGTTCTTCTGAGCATCACTCCCATTGTTCTGGTCTTCGTCCGACGGTAGCTTAAGTCTCGCGTAATTAAGTGCAGGATCTCCGAAGCTGTCCGCACTGACATTGTGGCTACTCGCTTCTTCAGGGATGACACCACTTGCTAGAGAATCTTCGGGAGTCTGCCAAAATGGAGAAAAAAAATGCATTGATCAATCAAAACTAAGAGAAGTGTTCATCATCAGGTAATAAAGTATTAATAAGGTTAAACACTTCCTTATTTAACAGAACCTCATTTTAAATTCTTTTTTATGCTGTACATATATCAGTAAAATTACACATCATTTGGGCAAGGGTAAATTTGTACTTCTTCTTTAAATTCCTGACTTGTTCATAAATTGCAGAGATTGGCATGGAACATTGTTTGTACAAAGAGAATGTTTTTAGGGACAGTCGTGCCACGGTCAGTTTCTAACACTAATCAAATTCTTGATTTAAACTGTGTACCAAACAATGTTCCTTCATGTAACCCTACATCTAAACATTAACTTAAACCCCTTGCAAAATCCAATTGTAACCCAAACCCCTATGTATTTCTTACACATAATGAAACATGGAACAAATGTTGATAGCGCAAATGGATAATGCACCTGATGAATAGTGGAAAAGGGAAATATTTATCTATATATAAAAAAATTGTCTTGATATCATATTGTATGGAAATATATTTTTCTAAAACTTTTGTAAAGTTGTTGTACATTTGGTAATGGTTAAAAACAAGAAACAACTGACTTACCGTTTCAAGAGGAGACTCGGCGATATCTCCGAAAGCACTTGAATTCATATACTGCATGGTAGGGGAGATGGGTGACATCCTAAGGCAGTTATTAATGCTTCCATTCCCGTTGAAGTAAAGCGGGCCCGGACTGTTCGGGGGTGGGAACGAGATGTTAGAGCCAACGCTCGGATGCGGCGAAAGGCTACCATTGGCGACACTGTGTGCGGCACCATTCACCCCGGACGCGTTGGAGCTGGCCCGGCTCATGGTTTGACTCGGGGGTAAGGCTGTGTCGTTGCTAAGGCTCCGTTGCCGTGATGTCCTTGAGGTGGGGATGTTGGGCGTGGTTGGAGAGGTAGCGTTCTCCTCGGTATGCTGTGCATTCTCCTGCACCAATCGGAAGATCTGGATGGCATATTTACTCTTGAAGGCATAGATACCTTGATAAGGAACAAATGAAAAAAAAAAAATTATCATTTACAGTAATGACTGAAGATATGAAATCACAAACTATTACCAAACAAATACATGTTCATCTTTTGTCTTTGTCACAATCGCTTAATAATAATAGCACTCATCTCATTTAACTAGTAACGAGTAATGTTAATGAGATATATTTTACTGTAAGAGCAATCATGTCACTGTTTCTGAAAATAATATAGTAAATTAAAATGCCTCTCCTTTCAGAAATGTACCAAGAAACTGTAAAGTAGAAATTAAAGATTTTACATCCCACTCCTGCCACCACTTTATTTAAGAGCTATTGAAGTCTTTGGATTAAGACATAACAAGACAAACAATTACAACCAGCTAGAGCCTACAGATCTTCAGTATCCATAATGTCTACATCACTTAAAAATGAATTTATGCTATAGCCCCAAAAGGTTATTGAAACATCTAATACATTTAAGTAAGTTTCTACTTTAATAAAGAAATCCAACTGAGTTTGAAGTTGCTAACCTGGTCCTGTAGCGCATCTCCGCCCACTTTCAAAGGAAAAAGGTTGGCATCATGGCCGTAGCGACGGAGACACCTCAAAGGCCATTTGACAGTCTCGGCGTTGATGACATGGAGGATGAGGTCAGTGTGCGTGACCTCGAGGTAACCCTTATTCACTACGTGCCGGACTCGCTCACGTTGCGCACTTTGAAGCAGTTGGGCTCCAACCCAGCCGACGCCCCGTTCTTGGGGCGCAAGCAGTGGACATCGTTACCCATGGCAACTGGTGGGTGTGGTCTGCAGCTTACTGAACATGTGATTGGTTGATGTGGCTGTCAATCATACATGAAAGTCTGTGACAGGAGATAAAAAAAGAGGTATGGAAGGTAAGACTCCACATCGTACTGGTCACAAGCAAAATAATGAAAAATGATGCAAACATCCGTTCTAAATAAAATAGAGAACGTCAATAATGGGCAAGTCTGGACATTGCCCATAATTTGCTTGTAAAACTTGTGCACTGCCTATATTTTTATCATTGTCGGATATCACGCTAGATGTATGCAGATGTCACTGTTTCAGGCAAGTTCTACTTGGCTGAGGCACCAAAAGTTTGTTGACCAATAACTCAATGTTATAGGGCTTCCTCATGAAAGACCGGAGCTGCAAGCAACATCTTACATATACAGATCTTGTGCCTGTACATGAAGAGAACTTAGACACTACGTCATCCAGGTAAACTGTACAACTACATTGGGATCCTTAAGTAATGCGACTGTGTCGCAGGAACGCATGCTTGTGCATGTGAGGGTGTGTAAAGTTGCTTATCGTAAATTATGGGATAGAATGTAAAAGCATCTACATGTGCACGTACATTATATCCTCATTGTTTCTAACGTTAGTGCACATGTATCCCCTACCCCTCACATTATGACTAATGCTCTCCCTCCCTCCCTCCCTCTTTCCCTCTCTTTCTCTCTCTACCATCTCTCCCTTTCTTCTCTTCCTTTCTGGTCTTTGACTATATGCATTCTTCTCTCTCTCTCTCTCTCTCTCTCTCTCTCTCTCTCACAGCATTCATGTACATGTACATGATCACCACTAACCATACAGTATAATCAACCTTCAAACACATTATGATGTTTGTAATGTATTGTTCTTACTCATTTTCCATTAATCCTATCACTGTCACAACCTCTCTTAACTATGATTTATTCTCCCTCCTCTCATCATTCTCTGCTCTTCCTTTCCTCATCTTTTTTATCCTTCTCTCTCTTTCTTCTATGCCTGTCGGTCCATGTCTGTCTTTCTCTCTCTCATCTTCCTGCCCATTTCTCTCTCCAACCCCCCCCCCTCTCTCTCTCTCTCTCTCTCTCCTCCCTCTCATCATCTATAAAAAAGAACTCTCTTTCCCCCTCTCTCCTTGTCTCTTCTCATTTCACTCCATGGCAGCGACATGAAAACACGGTCCCTGGGAATAACAACAAGCAAGCAAGCCATCCAGCCAGCCTTGCTGCAGCTAGCTCAGTCTAGGGGTCACGTACGTTAGCCAGGGGCTTTATGCTAATTTCTCTACGTACATGTAGACCTACATACGCAACCTGGCTGGAAAACAGATAACTCCTGCGAAGCACTGCACATGCCCCATATAAACCTCCAGAGGTATATTCATCAACGATTCCCCAGCTTTTTCAGGGAGGATAAAATAAAACCTCAAATATCGTACAGTCAAACCTGTCGTATTTACCACCTGTCTGTAATGGTCACCTACATGTACACTGTATGTGCATGTATATAGTCTCCATCCTGGAGGATATATGTTGCAGAACCTGTCTATAAAGGCCACCTGTCTATAATGACCATTCATCTGTTTCCCTCATGTGGCCATAACAGAAAGGTTTGACCTTTTAGATGTAAATTGGAAGAATTATGCATCCAATGAACACATCATCTTTACATTGCAATCAGGTCAAGTTAGATTTCACACAGAAAAAATAAATGGAGGTTCTGAAAATAACAATATATCAGCACAATCCGAAGTGGACTATGCCATTATAATGCATTTCCGTGACGTAGATACAAATATTAGAGTGTGTGGGTGTGTGTGTGCGTGCGGGGTGGATGTATTCCTTCACTTGCGTAATTCATTCTAGAGCACTCTCTATTCTCATCGCTTTCTATCATTAAATTGAAGTCCACAGTTTCACATCTTACTTAGATCAGGGCCCCATTTCACAAAACTTGTCATCGGTGACAAATGACAGTTTTTGTTATCAGCTAGTGAAATCCTTGCTTCTGATTGGTTATCAGCAGATTTGTCACTGATTTTTGTCATTTGTCATCGAAAAAAGACTTTGTGAAACGGGTCCCTGAATCCCATATTCAACTTCTATATTTAGTCTTCTTTTTCTTTCGTTCACGGTCCAATTGGGTATATATTAAAATCTGCTTATTTGATAAAGGCTTTTGAAAATAATAATAATGAAAACAAACATACATGTACTTATAATCTTAAGTAGTGGATTATCAAAGGTATTATTATTATCTACTTTAATATTTTCAAGTATACATGAATGTGGCTTTGTTTTTCATGAATCTATTTTGAAAGTAAACAAATATTGAAAAATTTAACTAATTCAAATTGCCTCTTGATTGTCTGCTGAAAGCCAAGAGTGTGAACTCATACATGTAGAAGCATAAAATATATGAAGAGTGCAAACACCCCCACGCACAATTGTGTCTCCCAGAATAACAAGTACCATTCTCAAACAAATGAAACATCAGAAACAGATAGTGTGAAAACTTCTACGTACTCAATAATGTTTCCACTCACCAAGTAAGTGTATTCTTCAGATAATTGAACATCAACATATGAACCATGTGAAGACCACTACACAAAGTTACATCGCCCTTGCCCTAACTAGGCATCATTCTCACTAAAATTAAACCTCATTTATATCGACAGTGCAAATATCAAAACCTCCTCTGTTTCCCTAACTAAGCATCATTCTTACAAAAATGAAACATAAATATCTGGAAAGTGCACACAACACCATGATACAAATCCCTTTCCTAACAACTTTACAAGGCATCATTATCATACACATGAAATGGCAACGTCCACTGACAGTGTGAACACGACTGCTTACAGACCCAAATATAAGTAGAGCAAGAAAGCTGGCTTAATGAGATTGGAGTGCTGCGACAAAGCCAGCTCATCACAGTCAAATCATCCCCAAACGCAGGGCAAATTGCTACGCTACCTTTTAATCCGATTACGGTATTACGCATGTTGCCGTCCGATTCTAGGACATAGCTATGAGTCTCCAATACATATATACACATGTAGGTCTCAGAAATAATCCTGTTTGTTGTACCTACATGCATATCAACATGGTGTTTTTTTTTGTCAGTACATGTACACTTTGGTATATACATGTATGTACTTATGGATTCAAATTGAATTTGAATTTATTGATCCATCTGTTTGAACAATAACAAAGATCATGTCACAGCAGAATTACACATAACAGAGAAGTGTACAATGACAAATACCGGTATACATTATGTGATCACAAAACAGAAGAAAATACAAGAGGTTTTAAGGAAGTTACAAAAACCAATGTGTATCATAAAATAGTGTGTGAATAAACAAAATTTATGTTTGATTTAGATAACAGCCCCCCTGGTAATGATAGAAAATAAATTCTCACAGAATCCAACAAAACTTACACTGAATGTTCAAGATTACAAATAAATGACATGTGCCAAACGATTTTGGAAGAAAATGTATAGGGGCTGAGTAATGAGCATAGAAAGATTTATAAGGAAATCAAGGTACCGGTTAGTAGGCCCGACGCCATGTGCTTAACACAGGTCACTTATGTGCAAATGAGAGTTGTGGTTTTTATTGAAGATGATTTCCAGCAAGTTTTTGTGAGGTCGTTTTTATTTTACTGGTTCAAACAATCAATCTACTACAGGATAAACAATCCAGAATGAATTATAGCCATGTTCTCTTGACTTACGATGCCCATACCAGAGCTCAAGATTAGCTTTTAAGACCAAGATCTTTTTTTTCTACTCACACATCTTTAGTAGATGTGTAGTGAGTGATAATTTGACATTGCTAAAATTAAATTAAAAAGTAACTACTTGAAATGTCAAAAAAAAAATTATTTGTCTCAAATCAAATGTGTTTCAACAATCATACATAAACAGCCCCTATTAAAAGGATGTTTATTTTCTTGTGATTTGGCATGTCAATGATGAAAGAATTGCTACTTTCATCCGGAATTGGGGGCCCTGATAAATCAAACTTGTTATCAATTACAAATGCTGAAAATGTATGACAAATAAGCTGTCTGCTAATCAGATGCCACAATTTCAGTAGCTTAATAACAGTTATTGTAAATTGCTATTGATAACAATTTTTTTATGAAACAGGGCCCAGATTTATTTCCAAACAGTACAGAGAGAGGTCAGATAATCCTACTAATGTATTCTATAGTCATGCTAATGAGACTATCATTCTCAATACACATGCACTAGCTTTTGCTAATCAACTAAATGAGAATTCTCGCATTCATAAGGACGCATGGCATGTATCGTCTGCTCGGATTATTAACGAAAGTTGTTGAACAATGTATATGTAGCTGTGTAGTACTATGTTGATGAGCGGTTTTAAAGAAAGAATTCTTGTTTGGTGTCTCCAAGATACCTTCAATCAGGCAATGCAGAATGTGACATCATTCGCCCATACGGTAATCATTTTGGAAAGAAACGTCATTGGTTTTCAGTATATTCACCTGTGTGTTTGGTAATATGAGTTGTAATACACAGAATGGCGACAAGCAGGACTTATCAAACATCCCAAATGACCCTTGCGAGATTTCACTAGCATTTATTCTCTACAAAATCCAAATCCAAGTTCAATTCAATTCAATTCACATTAGGTTTTATTCAATCTCGTCAAAAAGTCCAAAGACTAAAAATGTGAGTTTACATCATACATACAATTGCATGTATATAACAAAGCAAATGAAATCTGGACCAAACTTTTTTTTAAATGCACAATTTCATTTTCTATGAAATTGACCAAATAAGAATGAAGGCCCACATGCATATTAAGTTTTGGTCCAATGCATTTCTCATTACTAGTACTAATACTAGAAATCAACCTTATCTTCAAACATCACAATACAAACTTGTTGAATGCAACAACAACTAAAAGAATAAAAACAAGTAAGATAAAATAAAATTACCTCCTATTCACCTCCCATGCTTGCTTGTAAGATACAACCACTTCTCCCACAGAAAAAAAAATTCAACAAGAGGAATAATAATCCACTGCTTACACAACTGGAAAAAGTAGCATCACTTCACACTATTGTAATAGAGAGTGAGAAAGCAGCAGATACAAGATGTTTCAATTGATCAAAACTCCAGATATAAATGTGGATCAGCATTTGTAAGAAAAACATGACACAAAAAGCCACAGCATGTATCGTTTTACAAGCTGTGTACACAGTGGATCCCGAACACAAAGCTATTGAATTTGCGAGCTCCTCTGAGAATCTCCTCGCCTCTTCGTCACAAAGCAACAACTGGCCATCCCGGCTCGACCTCAATGAAAACAATCTCCCTAAGCGAGCATTGCTACAGTCTTTACAGATTGGAGAGAGAGTGCTGGGGTAAAAATAGAAAGAAAGAGAGAGAGCGAGAGAGGGAGAGAGAGATAGAATGTGTGAGCAGAACCTCTAAACGAGGAAGAGAGAATAAGTACATGTAGAAAGAGAGAAAGAAAGAAATGTGGATGATTAAAAAAGAGGAGAGTGGAGCAGTAGAGTTTTATAAGAGCAAGAATGGAGTGGGAGAGACAGAGATAAAACAGATGTAGATATAGCCTATAATCTAGGCGGAGTGCCGAGCTTTTTTCTTTGCTGCTAGACTAACCCTAAGCAGAACGTCTGATACGGCGAGACTACGAAGCGTGAGTCGCGTAGCGGCTCACCGCCTATAATCACTGGTCTAGCTAATCAATATTCATATATATTCAAAATGGCGGATCTATGAATCATTCAACAGCCCTACCAAATAAGGTACACCTATGTTACGTTCGACCAATCAGATATAAGAAACCGCAACGAAAAAAGATTGCGCTCGTCCATTACTAAATAGGGGTAATAAAAAGGAAGAAGGGGAGATGAAACCAAAAAAATCTTTAAAATGATCATTTTACTACTGTGAAATATCAAAAAATTAAAAAATTGTAGTTTTATGTGAACAATAAAACATATATCTTTGTATGGTAAAACAATTATCGTATCAAATTTACAATGACAAATTAGTGGTTCCCTTGCTTTCGTTCTGCCAACGGCAACGACTGAGTCATCATGATCATAGAACCGTGGTCGCGAGAAAATCACAGCACAAGGGGATTGCTTGGTATATTGCACTCTTTCCAAAACCAGTAGGTAATGCAACAAAAATATCCCTACCGGCTTCAATAACGCTACGAATAGCGGATTCCTGCAGTTCTCTGAATTTTCCATTAGTAATGCCTAGTTTGTTGGCCGCATATGATAAACTTTCGCAGAAGATCGTCGTCGCATGAACTACCCGCCATCTTGGATGAAGAAAATGACGTAATGTCACGTGATTTATAATATGCATATGCATAGACTCTTCTCCATACGTGTTTCTGATTGGTTGAGTTCATTTCGTATTCATGAGGTTTTTCGCACGAAAAACTGCCACGGATTCATGGTCGATAATAAAAACAACGACTAAAGCTAGACCAGTGATTATAGGCGGTGAGCCGCTTCGCGACTCACGGTTCGTAGTCTCGCCGTATCAGACGTTCTGCTTAGGGTTAGTCTAGCAGCAAAGAAAAAAGCTCGGCACTCCGCCTAGATTATAGGCTAATGTAGATACAGTTGCACTACTGAAGACTGGAAAGTGGGAGTGCATGAGAGTGAGAGTGAGAGCGAGAGTGAGAGCGAGAGTGAGAGCGAGAGTGAGAGAGTGAGGGAAAGGAAAGGAATAGCAGATTGAGAAACATAAATTTGAAGAAGTATGCAGAGTAGGAGAGCGTGGAGTCGGAGACAGAGTTAGAGAGAGAGAGACAATGCACAGCCTACTAATTTGTATGATTGTTTAATTCAAATATAGAAGCAAAGAAAGAATACTGGAGAGAACGAAAGAGATAGAGCCACACAAACATCGTTCATGTAGTCGTACGTACAGAAAAATAGAAAATTATTGGGTGAGATTTTATTAAATACATATTACATACCGGTATACATACAGATGGACAGATTGAACAACTAAATTTTCATTAATAACATGTTTTGTATTTTTGTAAGTACCGGTAATTGTTAAAAAATAATTTGTCCTGATTCATCTTTCTTGAGGATTTGCATATCAAAGCTTACTGTACATCTAAAAGTATTCAACAAAGGCCCTAACTTGCCCAGTCCAACTTTTATTCTTGAGTTACCAAGAAACAGCTAGCATCAAATTTACAAGGGGTATGAATAATTTAGTTATTAACTGTGGATGGAGAGAGGGAGACAATGGATGTTGATCAAAAGATGGAAAGAAAGAGATTGGAAGAAATTGAAAGCAGTTGTTTCTGAAAATAGAAGGCCTACATGTATCTTCTGTTTGGAGCCAGAAGGGTGTCAAATCATATACTTCAAAACTTTAACACAATTTTAAAGCCCTTCTGGCCCTTCTGGCCCTTCTGGAACAGAAAGTATGGTAAAGCAAACACACAATGCCTTCCAAATTATACTCAAAAAGCAGAAAACTTTAAGTAGCTCACTGGGTTACTTCTGTCAATGCCTATTAAATGGAAACACACCCATGGTCTTTCTATATGCTAAGCAAAAGAAAATGTAATAGTCACTTTAATCAAGAAGAGTGAACATATTTATTTCAACCTACAAGCGCTGCGAAAGTATCGCAGATCGTGAGTCGGGGGAGGGAGAATAAGAAAGATGAAGGATTAGAGAGAGAAAGAGAAAAGGAGTCGTAAAATACGATAGTAAACCTGAGGCATATACCGTTGAGAACAATTACTGGCATTTCTGTAAGCCACGTCACAATTTACGTCTCTAAATGACGTGGGCATGGTTTATTCTTAGCAAGACGATGAACTAGACAATGCATCTTTCTCTCTCTCTCTCTTTTCTTTCTCTTTCCCTCTTCTCTCTATTTCGTATCTTATCTCTTTCTCTCTCTCTCTCTCTCACTCTGTCTTTCTCTTTCTCTATTTGCCTATATTGTATTAATCTCGTTAGGAAAAAAACACTTGTTATTCATCATCTGTACCTTTTTCTTTGTGTGATTTTATTTTAGCTTCTGCATCACTTTTCCCGAGTTCTTGTACATTGTACATCTTCTACACCTGTACTTCTTCTTCTTCTTTACCTCCCCTTCTTCTTCTCCTTCTTCTACTTCTCCATTTTCCCCTCCTTTTTTTCTCTTCCCATTCCCTCTCTCTCTCTCTCTCTCTCTCTCTTTCCCTTGGCTAAATTAGGTCGTAATACCAATTTCAATAAGAATAATTGCCAATTAGAAAATGAATAACTTGTTTGTTAATTTCGCCCTTCAGAAAATGAAAAAATAGGGAAAACTCCATATGATAAAAGACATTAAAAAGATGCAAATAACAAAACAAGATGACCTACATGAACAAGCTCTTTCTTGAAACAATTTATTGTTACTCAAACAAATAGCAATTACTAAAGTAAAATATGCCTGCCAACTACTTGAATCATGTTTTTGAATTCATACAGTTTAAATCTATTGTAAGTTAATTTTTGTCTCTATAGATGGCAATTTGAGAGCCAGAAGGGTGTAATTGACTCTATTTTTAATGAGGTACCAGTATTAGTGAATAGTCTATATATATGCTTGAAGCACTCTAGTTGAATGTGGGGGAGAGGGTGTGGGTGAGGGTGTGGGTGAGGGTATGGGCTGATATGGCATTAGTCTCCCCACCTTTGACATTTCAGACTCCTTGCGTTATGAATTATTGATAACCTTTTGACAGTATACTATGGAAAATTTCAGCTAATAATACAGGTATTAAAGACTTTTCAGTGCAAGAATGGTCTCCCATCAAATATATATCTACAGCTGGTGTTTTCAAACCAAGCTTATGTTGAAAATAAGGCAGAGCATGAACTTTGCTTCCTTGGTTTATATATATATATATATATACATTTTTTTTTTTTTTTGTCTTTCAACTTTCCTATATAAAACAGCTCAAATTTTGTTTCCTTTGTTTATATATATTTTTTGCTTTCCTCCCTATTTTGTTTCTTTCAACCTTCCCATATGAAACTTTTTCTAGCATCACAGTTGTGGTAAGCTTGCTATACACTGAAGAAGAGAAAAAAAGGGGACAAAATTGATGACTTAAATTTAGTGCATTAAGTCAGGAAATTGCACTTATACTTAAACATGTATCAATGATATGCTTTTAAAAAGCAACACTTCAAATAAATCTAGACTTTATGTACATTTCATTTTGAAGAATTGTAGAAATATGTTATATGGAACAAAAGCATGTATGTATTGAATGGATCAAGTACTGTCTATTTTTAATAAAGTCTAAACATGTACATAATCATTTGCTAATAACACAGTGCAACTATAAAACATACTATAAATATCATTCTCAACAGTTAATCAATATGAGAAACATCAATACATTTCATGAAAATCCCTAGGTTGACAACAGTCTCCACTTTCCCCAGGGGCCGACATGAGACAAAATCTCTAAGCACATACGTGTAGGAGAAATAGATACAGCTAGGAGCTAAAATTATCCTGCTTATCGCTTTCCCACGAGCAAGGGCATCGCGCTCGATTGGTGCAAAATTCTGCAGCTTTTTTTTTGTCACGAGAGAGGTGGTTGTCGTAAAAATAGCTCCAGTCCCAAGAAACCGAATAAGTTTGAAAATAACCCTTCGTATGGCTCAAGAGGTAGCTGCTCAAGCCACAAGTGATCTAGGCTATGAGATTTGATTTCTTTTCGCAAGTTTAAAGGAACAAAGGGAATAATTACGGGAGGAAGAGAGAGATAGAGGTAGATGCCCTACAGTGTTTCATAAGGAGAAAGGATAAAAGAATGAACTTGACTAGGCGCTTGAGTCTCACGATGGTGTTCTATTTAAAGAATGACCTAAAAGAGAATTCGTGATCATACTAAACAAATAATTAACTCCCAAACTTGTGAGAGACAATTATTATGGGGAAAGGAGAGATAGCGGTAGATTTATAATAGTGTTCCCTATGTGGCAAAAAAAAGAAGAATGATCTTGACTGGGTGCTTGAGTCTCAAGATGGCGTTTTATTTAAAGAATGACCTAACAAGAGAATTCATGATCATACTATTAAAATAAATAGCAAAATGCAGGTTTCTATAGATCTTTATCCAGATGTCACACTTGTGAGAGACAATGATTACGGGGAAAGGAGAGGTAGAGGTAGATTCAAAATAGAGTTTCATATGCAGCAAGAAAAAAAGAATGACCTTGAGTGGGCGCTTGAGTCTCACGATGGCGTTTTATTTAAAGAATGACCTAAACAGAGAATTCATGATCATACTAAACAAATAGCAAAATGCAGGTTTCTAGCTTTATCCAGATATATCACACTTGTGAGAGACAATGATTACGAGGGAAGGAGAGATAGAGGTACCGGTAGATTAAAAATAGAGTTTCATATGCAGCGAGAAAAAAAGAATGACCTTGAGTGGGCGCTTGAGTCTCACGATGGCGTTTTATTTAAAGAATGACCTAAAAAGAGAATTCATGATCATACTAAACAAATAGCAAAATGCAGGATTCTAGCTCTTGATATCACACTTGTGAGAGACAATGATTACGAGGAAGGAGAGATAGAGGTAGATTCTAAATAGTGTTCCATATGCAGCAAGATGCTGCGAAAACAAAATGATCTTGACTGGGTACTTGATTTTCAAGATAACATTCTATTTAAAGGCATCGTTTAACAATGTTAAATCTGAGATGCACGGCCCTACGTGTTATCAGTGTCTGTGATATGGTGTAATATTGAAGCCCTAAAAAAATCGCGCTTCAAAATGATCAAGAAATGCCTCAAAAAGTAAAAATCTTTGAGTGACCAGTTTTACCATACTCATTTTCCCCAATAGACTGTAGTGTTGTAAAAACCGTTAAGAAAACGAAAAATGAAATTTCAATTTCCAATCATAAATATCTTGATAATCAGACAGGTGATAAGCTTGTTAAAGTCATGGGATTCCTGACTGACCTAAAGGTTTATAATTATGATTGCAGCATGAGCTAAATCCAGGGTTTTGTTTCAGAATCTGAGGCAATGTTACAGAGTCACTTTAAGACATGACATGAAAGAGAAGAAATGATAATGATACACATAGTTCTGTCCACATAGCTTGATCTGAATGGTTTCCAACACCAGCATGTAACATAATCTTTTACAATTTCAAGAGTAGAAACAAATAGATAAACTTTCAGAGACATCAATTCAACCTCAAATCTACACACCAGACAACTTGCAAGCTTGAATTATGTATAAGTAAGAATAATATATATTCTTGATCAAACCACACAACTATATATTATTTTCCTTGATTCCTGCCATTCTTTTGATGTCGAACACCAGTCCAACCTCGTACTGCAGATGTCTTGCAAGCTTGAGTTACCTGTCTATGTACAATAACCATAATACTCTTGATCAATGCACATAAATATATAATATTTCTTCAATTCCTGTCATTCTTTGTTCTCTGGGAGCATCCAGGGACCTATTTATATTCCATAAAATGGAGACAAAAGCAGATGAAAAGAGAGAGAGAAAGAGAGAGAGGGGAGAGAGAGAGGAGAGAGGGAGAGAGGGAGAGAGAGAGAGAGAGTCGGAGAGCTGGCAAACGTTTCTGTTGCTGCCAGAAAAGGCGCAATGTGTTTAACGCCCGACTGAGCAATATGAAAGAATTGAAAGTATGGTGGCAAGAGAGAGCTGTAGCATGCTTGCAATTGGTCGTTTGTCAGAAACATCACTATAATAAAGATCTGATATCTTGCTGAAATAATATACACCATGACAAAAGTAGTAGAGACTGAAAACAATGCTCTGATAAAGCTCGTAAAGAGTGCTGAGGTGTATTTTTTAGTATCGTTCGAATGAAAACTCGATAAAGAATCAGCCCGTTCCATGCAGTCTGAAGGCTGTACCATACGGATATATCCTATATAGCGGACTTATCACGAGTGTGTACCAACGATGGGCCAGCTCTCGTGTCAATTGACCTCTTCAAAACGAGTTTCTTTATACATTTATACATTTCTCTCTCTTCTCTTATACATGTATCTCTTTCTACACCTGTACCTCTCCTCTCTCTATCTCTCTCTCTCTCTCTCTCTCTCTCTTTCTCTCCCTATCTCTCTCTCTCTTTCTCTTTCTCATAATCTCTCTATCTCTTTCTCCCTCTCTCTTTCTCTTTATCAAGAGTATTACATATAATGTTATCATCTACAACTACAAGTAGTCTTTATATATAGGCCCCTTTCGCCTGATGATTCTTTTACGATTCTTTATACAAGTTTTAAACACAAGTTCAGTGAAAATGTTCTCGCGTCTGAATAGAGTATAAAAGCCACAGTGGTGCTCGAGAACGGTAGGATTTGAAGGAAGCTATATAAAGGCACTACGGTGGTGTCTTTGGTAATCTTCCCCAGTAGTACGATGCCAGAGATACACCAGTTTGACCATTCGACCTTTAGGAGTAATGCGGTAGAGGAGTTGTCATTAATGCGGTGTCATGGCATGCCATTGGAAAGGGAGAGAGAGAAAGAGAGAGAAAGACAGAGAAAGAGGAGATGCAAAAAAGATAGCTAGAGAGGTGGGAGATGGAGAGAGTAAGGGAGAAGAGGAAAATTGAGAGAGAGAGAGAGAGAGAGAGAGAGAAAGAAGAAAGGGGGTGAGGTCAGTATCTTCAACAGTGATGTTGAAGAGATACTGGGGAATTAGAAAAAAAACCAAGTGACAATGAAAAGGGAAAAACGGGGAAAAAAGAGAAATAGCAGGAGTTCTGAAGGGGAAATTTTGGGAGAAAAAATAGTCAAATCAGAAGGAAACTGGGGTATTTTGCTGAACAGTTTAACTCTAAAAATCAAAAGAATCCGTGCATGCAATACAGAAAGCGGCGGTTTTACATTAGCAATATTCTGTGAAAATTGTATGCTCTTTTCCTATTTTCCAAGGAATACTCAAAGAATATGTGATCAAATCAATCCTATTACCTTCCGATGTTGTTAGCATTGATCTGTTGTTTGGCATATATCTAAAGTTTTAATTAAAAAAGTTAATTGATCCTTTCAGAAAATCAATATGGATATGGTATCACATTCTTCTTGATCAATGTGCATGTATGAATTGCCAGCTTTTTAACAAAACCCTGATCAATAAATTATTTTTACATTGACATCTCTCTAGTGACTACCGGTAGTGACTACTGTTTACAGACTATCCTGTCTTTCCATGACATTGGTGCCTATTTACAATGTATACTTTTGCTTATAGCTTAGAGTTTTTATCATTATTGATATTTAGAAAACAAGGCAAATTTGAATTAAGGTCATCATTTGGTACCTTTTTATACTTCTGATCAGCTTAGAATGTTATCATTATCAATACTTAGGAAACAAGGACAATTTGAATTGAGGCCATTATTTTGATTGAGGCTGCCGATCCTGACAGTTTCTTGGAATGAGACAAATAAAATTAGAGAAACATCACCTTCAGATTTATCCTATCCTATATTTTAAGGCTACATGTAGATCAATGTCGGTTATATTTCAAGGATATTTCGTACACACTCATTTGTTTTTTTCTCAAAGAGGATGACTGATCTAAAAGTGGAGTAAAAATCTTATACACATAGGCATTATTATGAAATATTTCATATCTCCATTAGCATCAAGAGGTATTTAGTCCACAACAACTCTCATCATCTTAATAGGTTACCAGAATCCCCACACATTACACTGTACATGCTATTTATCTGCAAATCACTAAATTATAAATATCATAGCTTAAAGGCATTGTTTAATAATGTTAAATCTGATTTGCATTAACAACATGGCCCTACATGTTCGTGTTATCAGTGTCTGTGAAATGGTGTCATATGACATATTTAAGCCCTAAAAAATTGCGCTTCAAAATGATCATGAAGTGCCTCAAAAAGTAAAAATCTTTAAGTGACCGGTTTTACCATACTCGATTTCCCTAATAGACTGTAATGTTATAAAAACCGTTAGGAAAACGAAAAACGAAATTTTGATTTCCAATCATAAATATCTTGATAATCAGACAGGCGATCGGCTTGCAAAAGTCATGGGATTCCTGACTGACCTAAAGGTTTATAATTATCATTGCAGCATGAGCTAAATCCAGGCTTTTGTTTCAGAATCTGAGGCAATGTTACCAAGTCACTTTAAAGTATAAATTCCAAGCTACAGTGTACATGTAGACATACATGTAATCACATCACAAGTATACAATATACAGTGTACATGCATTCTATATTATAATGAATCCTTCCACTGAAAATAATCATGACAGAAGAGTTTCACACAGGTCATACAAGTGACTCACCTAATGAAGGAAATGTGTCGAAAGCCTAAACTTTAATAAATCCTTGATGGCTACATAACAGCATCAGAGAGGCAGCCGGATAAAACGAGCAAAATGCATCAATGTGGTATCAGTCGAATATCTCATCCTTTTTGCAGTCAAGCCTCAGATTGTAGATGCTTCTCAGAAAGAGTCAACCACAGGAGGGTATGACGAGTTCAACGTATTAATTTAGAGGGAGATGGGAGCATGTTTTATGCTAATGAAACAAGCACGACCACCACTACGCCACTGAGGAATCCCTTACGTGAAGTACACCCACTGCTGCTAGTGCCTTACCAACCGCCGCTGCGGTGCGTTCACGTAATAAGGGGGGTAAAAAGGCAATCACTGGCCGTGATGCGATCCTCCCGTTACCACGACGTCCCAGCATCCAGCGCTAGCACCCATGGAGAGATAATTGAGTCAACCTTCTATCTCGAGGCCTTCGGAGAATGCGTTAATCATCGCTGGTATGCTGTCTAGTAGGCTAGTGCAATGCGTGCAAACCACCGGTTAGAGTAGGGAGAGTATGACAGCAAGGAATTCCATGAGGCTGTCATCTATTGCAGCCTGTTGCCTTGCATTACAATAAGCTGAATGGAATAAATTTTCAATTTCTCCCCTGTCTTGTGTTTCCAACTGCTGCCTCTCTCTTATTGCCATGTATTTGTTCATCTTTCATAGATTAAAAATGAAATAATATTAATGAAGGAGATGTAGGGGAATCCCAATTAGAAAACAAACCAGTAATTTTAAGAACTATACTGTATACCTGACTTGCCTAAAAGTACATGACATCTATTATAGACATACATAATGTGTAGATCCCAAATAATATTTCTGACACAAAATAGAGACATTCAAGAGCATTTCTAATGAAGACCTACATTGAAATACATTAGAAAACATAAATTTCAGGCTTCTTTCCTACAAAAGAAAATTATTAAAGGTATAATGAGCCTAGATACTACAAGCCAGGGAAACCTTTCAAAAGTCCACAAAAAGAAAGATATTCCTCACTTCATTTTAGATGATTTATCAATACTATATAACGCATAAGAGTAACCTGCATGTATTTAATCACAAATATGTATCTAATGAGTCTGCAATTAAAGTTCAAATTTGGAAAGTACTTTGTCTGGCTGAAATCTAAGACAAGCTATAAGAAAAATTGACATTGATTCTCTGGCATACTACCTAAAGCTCAAGTACAGAGCTGAATACATGAAAGTGTTAGTCTAGGGCTTCAATAATTCAGACACTATGTTATGCACACCTGCATATGTACATGTACAATATAATGTCCCTATAACTTTTAAGACATCAAGATGGGCTCCAACACTACTTGCCAGACAAAAAACATTGTCAGGCATATTGTGTTTAAACACTAATGTCTGAACTGCAAGTCTACTATATGCTGACAGCATACTATGTATTTTAGGCTCTGTACTTCAGCTGCAACCAGAGACTATCAAACAGAGCTAGGCTCTGCTCAAGGCTTTAGGAATTGTGGTGAAAAGTGTCATATTAGTGTCTGTGCCTGCAAACTATCCAACTCAAATCCTGTCAGCCTTGTAAGGTCTGAGGAGAAGACTATCCATACAGGGCATCCCTTTGCATTCCAAGATTCTGAAGTCAGTGCTAGAAATATGCCAAAGGTCATCCCAGGTCACCCCAAAATCAACCACATTTCGGAAAAAGCTGTTAAATATATACATTCAACCTCCAAGAAATTCATTTTACATCCGATGTGTCTAATGTCCTGGCATTTCCAGGGTTTGAGAGGATGAAGAGAGGATGAAAAGTAAAGGAAAAAATGAAAAACCTAAACAAAACAAAACATGCTTTAAAGATTAAGACCAGTTCTGGTCATGTG
>CP137681.1:21255186-21423373 GCA_037976565.1 Mesocentrotus franciscanus
TTAGAAAATGAATAACTTGTTTGTTAATTTCGCCCTTCAGAAAATGAAAAATAGGAAAACTCCATATGATAAAAGACATTAAAAGATGCAAATAACAAAACAAGATGACCTACAAGAACAAGCTCTTTCTTGAAACAATTTATTGTTACTCAAACAAATAGCAATTACTAAAGAAAAATATGCCTGCCAACATGATGAATCATGTTTTTGAATTCATACAGTTTAAATCTATTGTAAGTTAATTTTTGTCTCTATAGATGGCAATTTGAGAGCCAGAAGGGTGTAATTGACTCTATTTTTAATGAGGTACCAGTATTAGTGAATAGTCTATATATATGCTTGAAGCACTCTAGTTGAATGTGGGGGAGAGGGTGTGGGTGAGGGTGTGGGCTGATATGGCATTAGCCTCCCCACCTTTGACATTTCAGACTCCTTGCGTTATGAATTATTGATAACCTTTTGACAGTATACTATGGAAAATTTCAGCTAATAAAACAGGTATTAAGGACTTTTAAGTGCAAGAATGGTCTCCTATCAAATATATATCTACAGCTGGTGTTTTCAAACCAAGCTTATGTTGAAAATAAGGCAGAGCATGAACTTTGCTTCCTTGGTTTATATATATATATATATATATATATTTTTTTTTTTGTCTTTCAACTTTCCTATATAAAACAGCTCAAATTTTGTTTCCTTTGTTTATATATATTTTTTGCTTTCCTCCCTATTTTGTTTCTTTCAACCTTCCCATATAAAACTTTTTCTAGCATCACAGTTGTGGTAAGCTTGCTATACACTAAAGAAGAGAAAAAAAAGGGACAAAATTGATGACTTAAATTTTAATAGTGCATTAAGTCAGGAAATTGCACTAATACTTAATAATGTATCAATGATATGCCTTTAAAAAGCAACACTTCAAATAAATCTAGACTTTATGTACATTTCATTTTGAAGAATTGTAGAAATATGTTATATGGAACAAAAGCATGTATGTATTGAATGGATCAAGTACTGTCTATTTTTAATAAAGTCTAAACATGTACATAATCATTTGCTAATAACACAGTGCAACTATAAAACATACTATAAATATCATTCTCAACAGTTAATCAATATGAGAAACATCAATACATTTCATGAAAATCCCTAGGTTGACAACAGTCTCCACTTTCCCCAGGGGCCGACATGAGACAAAATCTCTAAGCACATACGTGTAGGAGAAATAGATACAGCTAGGAGCTAAAATTATCCTGCTTATCGCTTTCCCACGAGCAAGGGCATCGCGCTCGATTGGTGCAAAATTCTGCAGCTTTTTTTGTCACGAGAGAGGTGGTTGTCGTAAAAATAGCTCCAGTCCCAAGAAACCGAATAAGTTTGAAAATAACCCTTCGTATGGCTCAAGAGGTAGCTGCTCAAGCCACAAGTGATCTAGGCTATGAGATTTGATTTCTTTTCGCAAGTTTAAAGGAACAAAGGGAATAATTACGGGAGGAAGAGAGAGATAGAGGTAGATGCCCTACAGTGTTTCATAAGGAGAAAGGATAAAAGAATGAACTTGACTAGGCGCTTGAGTCTCACGATGGTGTTCTATTTAAAGAATGACCTAAAAAGAGAATTCGTGATCATACTAAACAAATAATTAACTCCCAAACTTGTGAGAGACAATTATTATGGGGAAAGGAGAGATAGCGGTAGATTTATAATAGTGTTCCCTATGTGGCAAAAAAAAGAAGAATGATCTTGACTGGGTGCTTGAGTCTCAAGATGGCGTTTTATTTAAAGAATGACCTAACAAGAGAATTCATGATCATACTATTAAAATAAATAGCAAAATGCAGGTTTCTATAGATCTTTATCCAGATATATCACACTTGTGAGAGACAATGATTACGGGGAAAGGAGAGGTAGAGGTAGATTCAAAATGGAGTTTCATATGCAGCAAGAAAAAAAGAATGACCTTGAGTGGGCGCTTGAGTCTCACGATGGCGTTTTATTTAAAGAATGACCTAAAAAGAGAATTCATGATCATACTAAACAAATAGCAAAATGCAAGATTCTAGCTTGATCTAGATATATCACACTTGTGAGAGACAATGATTACGGGGGAAGGAGAGATAGAGGTACCGGTAGATTAAAAATAGATTTTCATATGCAGCAAAAAAAAAGGGAATGATCTTGACTGGGTGCTTGAGTCTCACCATGGCGTTTTATTTAAAGAATGACCTAAAAAGAGAATTCATGATCATACTAAACAAATAGCAAAATGCAGGATTCTAGCTTGATATCACACTTGTGAGGGACAATGATTACGAGGGAAGGAGAGGTAGAGGTAGATTCTAAATAGTGTTCCATATGCAGCAAGATGCTGCGAGAAAACAAAATGATCTTGACTGGGTACTTGATTTTCAAGATAACATTCTATTTAAAGGCATCGTTTAACAATGTTAAATCTGAGATGCACGGCCCTATGTGTTATCAGTGTCTGTGATATGGTGTAATATTGAAGCCCTAAAAAAATCGCTTCAAAATGATCAAGAAGTGCCTCAAAAAAGTAAAAATCTTTGAGTGACCAGTTTTACCATACTCATTTTCCCCAATAGACTGTAGTGTTATAAAAACCGTTAAGAAAACGAAAAATGAAATTTCAATTTCCAATCATAAATATCTTGATAATCAGACAGGCGATCGGCTTATAAAGTCATGGGATTCCTGACTGACCTAAAGGTTTATAATTATGATTGCAGCATGAGCTAAATCCAGGGTTTTGTTTCAGAATCTGAGGCAATATGTTACAGAGTCACTTTAAGACATGACATGAAAGAGAAGAAATGATAATGATACACATAGTTCTGTCCACATAGCTTGATCTGAATGGTTTCCAACACCAGCATGTAACATAATCTTTACAATTTCAGGAGTAGAAACAAATAGATAAACTTTCAGAGACATCAATTCAACCTCAAATCTACACACCAGACAACTTGCAAGCTTGAATTATGTATAAGTATAAGTATAAGTAAGAATAATATATATCTTGATCAAACCACACAACTATATATTATTTTCCTTGATTCCTGCCATTCTTTTGATGTCGAACACCAGTACCAAATCCTCGGCAATGCAGATGTCTTGCAAGCTTGAGTTACCTGTCCATGTACAATAACCATAATACTCTTGATCAATGCACATAAATATATAATATTTCTTCAATTCCTGTCATTCTTTGTTCTCTGGGAGCATCCAGGGACCTATTTATATTCAATAAAATGGAGACAAAAGCAGATGAAAAGAGAGAGAGAAAGAGAGAGAGGGGAGAGAGAGAGAGAGGGAGAGAGGGGGAGAGGGAGAGAGAGAGAGAGAGAGTCAGAGAGCTGGCAAACGTTTCTGTTGCTGCCAGAAAAGGCGCAATGTGTTTAACGCCCGACTGAGCAATATGAAAGAATTAAAAGTATGGTGGCAAGAGAGAGCTGTAGTATGCTTGCAATTGGTCGTTTGTCAGAAACATCACTATAATAAAGATCTGATATCTTGCTGACATAATATACACCATGACAAAAGAAGTAGTAGAGACTGAAAACAATGCTCTGATAAAGCTCGTAAAAGAGTGCTGAGGTGTATTTTTTAGTATCGTTCGAATGAAAACTTCGATAAAGAATCAGCCCGTTCCATGCAGTCTGAAGGCTGTACCATACGGATATATCCTATATAGCGGACTTATCACGAGTGTGTACCAACGATGGGCCAGCTCTTGTGTCAATTGACCTCTTCAAAATGAGTTTCTTTATACATTTATACATTTCTCTCTCTTCTCTTATACATGTATCTCTTTCTACACCTGTACCTCTCCTCTCTATCTCTCTCTCTCTCTCTCTCTCTCTTCTCTCTCCTATCTCTCTCTCTCTCTTTCTCTTTCTCATAATCTCTCTATCTCTTTCTCCCTCTCTCTTTCTCTTTATCAAGAGTATTACATATAATGTTATCATCTACAACTACAAGTAGTCTTTATATATAGGCCCCTTTCGCCTGATGATTCTTTTACGATTCTTTATACAAGTTTTATACACAAGTTCAGTGAAAATTTTCTCGCGTCTGAATAGAGTATAAAAGCCACAGTGGTGCTTGAGAACGGTAGGATTTGAAGGGAGCTATATAAAGGCACTATATGGTGGTGTCTTTGGTAATCTTCCCCAGTAGTACGATGCCAGAGATACACCAGTTTGACCATTCGACCTTTAGGAGTAATGCGGCAGAGGAGTTGTCATTAATGCGGTGTCATGGCACGCCATTGGAAAGGGAGAGAGAGAAAGAGAGAAAGACAGAGAAAGAGGAGATGCAAAAGATAGCTAGAGAGGTGGGAGATGGAGAGAGTAAGGGAGAAGAGGAAAATTGAGAGAGAGAGAGAGAGAGAGAGAGAGAGAAGAAGAAAGGGGGTGAGGTCAGTATCTTCAACAGTGATGTTGAAGAGATACTGGGGAATTAGAAAAAAAACCAAGTGACAATGAAAAGGGAAAACGGGGAAAAAAGAGAAATAGCAGGAGTTCTGAAGGGGAAATTTTGGGAGAAAAAATAGTCAAATCAGAAGGAAACTGGGGGTATTTTGCTGAACAGTTTAACTCTAAAAATCAAAAGAATCCGTGCATGCAATACAGAAAGCGAGGCGGTTTTACATTAGCAATATTCTGTGAAAATTATATGCTCTTTCCTATTTTCCAAGGAATACTCAAAGAATATGTGATCAAATCAATCCTATTACCTTCCGATGTTGTTAGCATTGATCTGTTGTTTGGCATATATCTAAAGTTTTAATTAAAAAAGTTAATTGATCCTTTCAGAAAATCAATATGGATATGGTATCACATTCTTCTTGATCAATGTACATGTATGAATTGCCGGCTTTTTAACAAAACCCTGATCAATAAATTATTTTTTACATTGACATCTCTCTAGTGACTACCGGTAGTGACTACTGTTTACAGACTATCCTGTCTTTCCATGACATTGGTGCCTATTTACAATGTATACTTTTGCTTATAGCTTAGAGTTTTTATCATTATTGATATTTAGAAAACAAGGCAAATTTGAATTAAGGTCATCATTTGGTACCTTTTTATACTTCTGATCAGCTTAGAATGTTATCATTATCAATACTTAGGAAACAAGGACAATTTGAATTGAGGCCATTATTTTGATTGAGGCTGCCGATCCTGACAGTTTCTTGGAATGAGACAAATAAAATTAGAGAAACATCACCTTCAGATTTATCCTATCCTATATTTTAAGGCTACATGTAGATCAATGTCGGTTATATTTCAAGGATATTTCGTACACACTCATTTGTTTTTTTCTCAAAGAGGATGACTGATCTAAAAGTGGAGTAAAAATCTTATACACATAGGCATTATTATGAAATATTTCATATCTCCATTAGCATCAAGAGGTATTTAGTCCACAACAACTCTCATCATCTTAATAGGTTACCAGAATCCCCACACATTACACTGTACATGCTATTTATCTGCAAATCACTAAATTATAAATATCATAGCTTAAAGGCATTGTTTAATAATGTTAAATCTGATTTAACATTAACAACATTGGCCCTACATGTTCGTGTTATCAGTGTCTGTGAAATGGTGTCATATGACATATTTAAGCCCTAAAAAAATTGCGCTTCAAAATGATCATGAAGTGCCTCAAAAAAGTAAAAATCTTTAAGTGACCGGTTTTACCATACTCATTTTCCCCAATAGACTTTAGTGTTATAAAAACCGTTAGGAAAACGAAAAATGAAATTTTGATTTCCAATCATACTTGAAATATCTTGATAATCAGACAGGCGATCGGCTTGCAAAAGTCATGGGATTCCTGACTGACCTAAAGGTTTATAATTATCATTGCAGCATGAGCTAAATCCAGGCTTTTGTTTCAGAATCTGAGGCAATGTTACCAAGTCACTTTAAAGTATAAATTCCAAGCTACAGTGTACATGTAGACATACATGTAATCACATCACAAGTATACAATATACAGTGTACATGCATTCTATATTATAATGAATCCTTCCACTGAAAATAATCATGACAGAAGAGTTTCACACAGGTCATACAAGTGACTCACCTAATGAAGGAAATGTGTCGAAAGCCTAAACTTTAATAAATCCTTGATGGCTACATAACAGCATCAGAGAGGCAGCCGGATAAAACGAGAGCAAAATGCATCAATGTGGTATCAGTCGAATATCTCATCCTTTTTGCAGTCAAGCCTCAGATTGTAGATGCTTCTCAGAAAGAGTCAACCACAGGAGGGTATGACGAGTTCAACGTATTAATTTAGAGGGAGATGGGAGCATGTTTTATGCTAATGAAACAAGCACGACCACCACTACGCCACTGAGGAATCCCTTACGTGAAGTACACCCACTGCTGCTAGTGCCTTACCAACCGCCGCTGCGGTGCTCACGTAATAAGGGGGTAAAAGGCAATCACTGGCGTGATGCGATCCTCCCGTTACCACGACGTCCCAGCATCCAGCGCTAGCACCCATGGAGAGATAATTGAGTCAACCTTCTATCTCGAGGCCTTCGGAGAATGCGTTAATCATCGCTGGTATGCTGTCTAGTAGGCTAGTGCGATGCCTGCAAACCACCGGTTAGAGTAGGGAGAGTATGACAGCAAGGAATTCCATGAGGCTGTCATCTATTGCAGCCTGTTGCCTTGCATTACAATAAGCTGAATGGAATAAATTTTCAATTTCTCCCCTGTCTTGTGTTTCCAACTGCTGCCTCTCTCTTATTGCCATGTATTTTTCATCTTTCATAGATTAAAAATGAAATAATATTAATGAAGGAGATGTAGGGGAATCCCAATTAGAAAACAAACCAGTAATTTTAAGAACTATACTGTATACCTGACTTGCCTAAAAGTACATGACATCTATTATAGACATACATAATGTGTAGATCCCAAATAATATTTCTGACACAAAATAGAGACATTCAAGAGCATTTCTAATGAAGACCTACATTGAAATACATTAGAAAACATAAATTTCAGGCTTCTTTCCTACAAAAGAAAATTATTAAAGGTATAATGAGCCTAGATACTACAAGCCAGGGAAACCTTTCAAAAGTCCACAAAAAGAAAGATATTCCTCACTTCATTTTAGATGATTTATCAATACTATATAACGCGCAAGAGTAACCTGCATGTATTTAATCACAAATATGTATCTAATGAGTCTGCAATTAAAGTTCAAATTTGGAAAGTACTTTGTCTGGCTGAAATCTAAGACAAGCTATAAGAAAAATTGACATTGATTCTCTGGCATACTACCTAAAGCTCAAGTACAGAGCTGAATACATGAAAGTGTTAGTCTAGGGCTTCAATAATTCAGACACTATGTTATGCACACCTGCATATGTACATGTACAATATAATGTCCCTATAACTTTTAAGACATCAAGATGGGCTCCAACACTACTTGCCAGACAAAAACCATTGTCAGGCATTGTGTTAAACACTAATGTCTGAACTGCAAGTCTACTGCAAGACTATGCTAACAGCATACTACATATTTTAGGCTCTGTACTTCAGCTGCAACCAGAGAATATCAAACAGAGCTAGGCTCTGCTCAAGGCTTAGGAATTGTGGTGAAAAGTGTCACATAAGTGATTGTGCCTGCAAACTATCCAACTCAAATCCTGTCAGCCTTGTAAGGTCTGATGAGAAGACTATCCATACAGGGCATCCCTTTGCATTCCAAGATTCTGAAGTCAGTGCTAGAAATATGCCAAAGGTCATCCCAGGTCACCCCAAAATCAACCACATTTCGGAAAAAGCTGTTAAATATATACATTCAACCTCCAAGAAATTCATTTTTTACATCCGATGTGTCTATTAAATGTCCTGGCATTTCCAGGGTTTGAGAGGATGAAGAGAGGATGAAAAGTAAAGGAAAAAATGAGAAACCTAAACAAAAACAAAACATGCTTTAAAGATTAAGACCAGTTCTGGTCATGTGATTGCATTGTGAAAGAAACGTTGTGGAATCGATCAGAAAAGATTGATCATCTAGCATATAAGTATTGGTGTGTACTGCAAAGGTTCTGGAATCATCAAAATGATAAGAAATTTGGCCCAGTCTCGGTAAAGTTACAGCACTGTACACAGAAAGATGTATTTGGGACTACACGACCATGTGCGCGATATCTATTTGGTCCCAATAGATAATAATTTACCAAATATGTCAATTAGTAGGCGGTTTCCCGGCAAAATTTGTATCATCACGTATTAGTCAAAACATATTCTTTCACATGATTGGTAATGAGAGCTTCCATTTCATTTTTTGAGAGAGCTAGGGGCATTTCCAAAACTGGCCTTTACCTTTAAAAGCCTTACCAGCATTTTCTCAAATTTGGGCACTGCTAAAAGGTGACAAATGTAGACTGGTGGATGGTCGAATGTACTAATATGCAAAGAAGTCCCAAACTTGGGAAAAGAAAGAATCAGGGAGGACTTCTAAAATCATCTCTAAAAGAAAGAATTTAGTTTGCTGTATCAAACAATGACCATGGTTTATCTGAGCTTTAATTTATCCCTAAAAAGAATCATCCTAAAATCTATAGCACCTGCTAGCTAATCTTTCCCAAAGGCTAAAATCATCGATACAACCATTTTGCATTACATATCTATAGGCTATGTACAATCAACAGGGAAAAAATTAATATTTATTTTTTCGGGGGCTACTTTTCAAGCTTGTCTGCATAATAATAACAATCTAAATTTGTTTTGCATTGAACTCTATGCAAATTTACGGGGGCTCTTTTGGGCACTTCGGGGGGAAATACGCCCTGAGCCCCCGTGTATTTTTTTTTCACTGACAATCGAGGAGATTCACTTCGAAACTCCTTGGTACAATGTAGCATTTAGGCCTACAAATACAACACACAAAAAAGAATCTATTCTTTATAAATTCTGCTTTTTTGTGCGATCAAGTTTAAAGCATTGATATGTACCACAAAGAGAATTCATGAGGCAAGGCTTTGAGTTAAGTTTTCCTTAAAACATACTTGTTTAAACAGCATTTGGACTGAGTTACAGTCCGGCATTTTTACTCCACCTATTTCTCCCTTTTGTATCTTCATTCCTCAGCAAATAGAGAGGCTACTGCAGTTAAATGAGCTATAAAAGCAATGTAGTATTATTTTTAGTTCAATTGAAGACCCTGTTGGATGTGAAAAATGAAATAGATGAAATAGATATCAACAGAAAGGCTATAAACCATTGATTACAATAATATCAATCATATGCTATTTTATTTTCTGTCAGAGTAGTTACAGCTCTCTGAAAACTCAAAATCTAAAGCTTTGAAAATCGGTAGTAGTCGACAAAAAAAACTAGATATCGACTTTATGACAACATCTTGGGTGGAGTAGGCATATTCACAATGATTTTGCACCAATTAAGCACGGCTCATGGCCTCAGCTATAAAGGCTAGCCAATCGGGTCCACATGTTATGTCGTCACCGTCACAGCGGCAAATTTTACCCAAATCGGTAGTAGTCGACCTAAAAACTAGCTATCGACATGATGACATCATCTTGGGTGGAGTAGGCATATTCAAAATGATTTTGCATTAATTAAGCATGGCTCATGGCCTCAGCTATAAAGGCTAGCCATTCGGGTCCACGTGTTATGTCGTCACCATCACAGCGGCAAATTTTACCCATTGACCCATAATTTAGAGGGGTGTGGATAATGAGGTTTTAATTTGCTTTTGTGCAATACTGAACGAGAAAATATTTTGTATTCCTTTATATTTGTATTCTACGTTCATTGAGCTTTCCGTCGAATAGGTACATGTACAATACTACAAGTACATGTACATGTATCAACCGTCATATTATAACAAATACCCCTTTATTCAACAATCATTTGTAGAGACCCGTTTCAGATTAGGGCACTAACACAAATCTGGCTGCATGCATGCAGACAGCAAGTTACACATGATTAAACAGGCGCGGGGCCAGTGTACAATTAAAACCCCGAAAAGTCGTAAAAGCTTTTGAATTCGTAACGGCTATCGAGGCCCTGTTTGGAGAGAGGAGCAAAATTCGTCCAAAATGCACCTTCGCGTATCTCCCTTATTTTACCACCAAAGATCGTGAATTTTTAGAGCACCAACATAATGATAATATTATTATTCAAATAAATTTTCATTCAAAACTGTTTGGTATTATTAAAGATAAAGGTACTTTTCAGTTTCAGAGGTCTGTGAAAAGAGGCTTCGTTTTTTCCAGACATAACCGGCGACAATATGAATATGCAAACAATTAACATTTTACTAGACTTTCAACTCCAGTCTCACTCTCAGCGAAGTTTCGTGTTTGAGCAGTTAGTAGTTTTGTGTAAAAATGCTTTCAAAACTAGGGAAGATTCATGAAAAGACTGGAAACTACAACTATATCGGAGGTGTACGCATGCGCTGTTTGCTTCACCGCGCTCACAGGCCATGCATGCATACCATATATGGAAAATGCGTCACCGATCAGCTGTATTTACGCTGTGGCTAAGTCTAGATCTAGTAAAGTCGATTGAGCTGAGTTACAATTACAGCAAAGAACTCCACCATATTTTCACAGCTAGTACAGATACTTATTTATTTATAAGTCATTGTTTTGTTAAATTTCGACCACACATCAGCATGTTTTACTCGCATCACTACAAAGACCAAACCGTCGATGCTTCGATCATGAGATTCATACAAACACAGCCGAGTCCAGAGCACACAGTGCAGTTCTGCACGTATCTACGGTACGTGTGACTACAATTCACCAGCACGAACCCTTATAGATGGGACTAGTCCTACGCTTCCGCGAACGTTTTGCCCTGGGTTCGTTGATGACATTGCCTTCGATTTTTCCAGACATAACCGAGTGACGTAAAATCATGAAAAGATATTCGGAGGAGAGCTTTAATATACTTTGATTTATCAGCTCCAACAGTCTCGATCTTGAGCAATGATGGAAAATATGAAAAATACTGCAATATTTTCAGTGAAAAAACATAAAAATGGCGCTTCGTTTCGCACAGTTTTCCCTTTTAAAAATAGGATTTGACAACTAACTGCAATATTTATGAGTTAGAAAACTCTTCTTCTTCAATTTGACGCTTTAATCATTTCATTTGGTGGTTTCTAAAGCGAGATATTACAGTTTAGCTGAGACTCTTTTGTAGCGGTTAAGCGTAAACAAGTTGTTTACTTTATGCAAATTAGGCTTCAAGGACGAAAGCTTTCGCACCGTTAATTATACACTGGCCCCGTGCCTGTAAAGAAAAGGTTGGGTTCTGGGAAAGGTGAAAAAATTATGCGTGAGCTTTGTCATTCTTTTTGTATACTGTTACGTGTGAAGAGGATCAGAGAAAAAATGTCACCTGAAAAAGGATGGCTCTTCAAATGCCCTCATATTCGAAAGATGACAAGTAGTAACAGCTAAAGGTTGTATGGACCATGCACAACTTCATGCTGCATGTTTGTGTAGTCGCATATACACACCATAGACTGGGCCAATTTGTTATCATTTTGACGATTCCAAAATCTTGTATTATACACCAAAACTTAAGTGCAACACGATCAACCTTTCAAATTGTTCCACAGAGTTTCACAATGAAATCGCATGACAGAACTCAACTTTTTCTTTAACATTTGGATCCAGCTATATAGGTAAGCTCGAGAAAAAGTGTCTTCACCTTTACATCGAAGACTGATAAGATGGAGAACAATCATGTGAATCCATTGTATTTTCCTCATCAATGCTTGTCTGCATTCTTCACAGGTCTCCATCTCGGGTTCAAAGATTCAAAGGAGCTCATTAAAACCTCCCACCTCATCGAGAGTTCAAGGGAGCAATTCTGACTCTCCGATGACGCATTCTCCTCCGCAAAGACACAATGGGTAAAGAAAGGATTGGAAATGGGGTGTGCACACAAGTATTGTAGTGTTGGTCAAAATGATATTTAGCTCTCATTTCTGGCACGCTCTCTCTCTCTCTCTCTCTCTCCCTCTCACACTCACAGCATAAGTTTGCACTACCTCCCTCTTCCCCTGTCTATCTCCCTACCCCCCCCCCACCATACTTTAACTCTCACCATCTATTATCTATTTCATCTAGAAATATATTCTATGTAGAAAGTTATGAATTTTTGAAAGTTGTAATCACTATAGGTATATTTCCAGCATTCATAACTTTCGTCCGATTTATTTCAAACTTCCGCCATTTTGTTTCAATCTTATTTTTCTGCTTTCATACAAATGAACTTTTTACAAGGGTTGGATTGCCCTTTAATATTTTCTAGAGATCAGCCAATTAATACATGCACGTATACCTTCCATTGCCCTGTAAATATCTCTAAGCATCTACACTTTTGTATTATAATGAGTGCGCGTGCCAGATTCCGTTGAACTTGTTTGAGCAAAATTTACGATCGTTCTTTGTCACTGGAGAGCCCGACACCTCTGATTCGACAGGGAAGCACTCCCTCAAGGGCAGCAGACTGGCAAGACAAATAGCATTTACTTAGATCTTCTAGCGATGATTGTTCCATTTCTTAATAAAGCACTGCTGCAGTGATTTACTACACAGTTCAAATGCTTACATTGCTAAAATAACTTGGCTTAAAAAAAAAAAGTATTTCCAACGCCTTTGTTCTGTCTGTACTCTGTAGTATTGATGTTCAAATGTTTATAAGCTAGATATACAAATGTATGTATTGTAATGAAATTATAAATTATTCTAGAATCTTTACATAACATGCAATAGACCGGTTTAATAACATATACAAATTTATGGATGTTTCTTTCCAGGGGACCTAGTGATGAGTTATTCCATTAAATTAATTAATTAACTATTACTAACTTAATTATGGAAAATAGTCTTTTTTAAAAACATCCATGTCCTTTATATAAAATTGAGCAACCTGTCAGTCCCATTTCAACCCATCAAAAAATTAGCATTTGCAAATTCATCCAAATTATTGCTTAATTGTAATTTGTTATTACTCAAGAACCCCAAAAGAGAAAGAAGAACGATACTTTGTAAATAGATATGTAGTTCCGTGCACAAGAACACGAAACCTCCTTAAACCTTTTTGGCCTTGCTCATGACTGTATGTATTTGACTAGTAATATTACACATGACTCAAGTGGTTTCCACGGTTACAAAGAGGAATGTCTACTATCTCTCATCTTGCAATCGTAGCCATCACTAGAGCAAGGCTGTCTCTCTCCCATTCAGAATTTTTGTTTTCCAGGAAATTTGTAAATTTGTTTGACCTTTATTTGATTTTAGCTCATTATTCTGGAAATTTAGTCTGACAACTCTGCCGTCATCCCCCAATATATATATACCCCTCCCTCCCTCTCTTTTCCAGACTCTGTCCTCTAAATTGATTTATTTCCTATTCTATTGAGGGGAGAGAGAAGGAGAGAAAAGAGAAAGGAATTTTGGGAGAAATATAAACATTTCAGTAAAATTCTCATTTATCAAAGGGAGAGAGGGAGAGAGGAAGAGAGAGAGGGAGAGACACAGAGAGAGAGAGAGGGAGAGACAGAGAGAGAGAGAGAAAGGGGGGCCCGAGCGATAAGAAAATTGAAGAAAAAATCACATTTATCTGTTTATATCATATAAAGTTCTTACAAGGTTGCCATATGTTTAAGAAAATAAATTCATTTTCTTTGATAAGATACAGTCCAAGACTATTGGTACTAAATTTTAGCAATACCCTTCCACACCAGTAAAATGAAAATCAAACAACACAAAAAACAGTCGCGAAAGACGGACTGCATAGATTTAATTGTTTGATTCGAACATTCGTAACTATGATTATAGTGTAAGATACTATAAAGGTATCATCCTTACCTTTTCTTTTTGTTGATCAAATTTAGAAATAAAATGCATAAAATTCTTTTTTAATCTAAAACAAGTAATGTATATCTATTTCTAAGAGTATTAGAAAAATCCCAGAGGAACCGAAAGCAAAATGTATTGTTTACACATTTAATTCATATTGAATAACGGCGATATCCTGGTTTCGTTTTGAGGGGGAAACGCAGACATAAATACTATTAAGGGTTTTAATGAAACGATTGAAAAAATATGGTTCTAATTACACAATTATCAATAAATAAAATTAATAAATCCAAAATCAGACACTCTGTTTTGTGCTTAAACAGCAACATTCCCCTTACAATTCCACAAGTGCTTGTAAGTGTGATCACTATTTTCAGGATATCCAACTTGAGGGTCCCAGGTACAATTACTAACAATTCTATGCTTTCATTTTCGTTTAATTTGTATTGACTCAACTTTCTACATTGAAATCTTTAGCTTGTGATCAGCTGCCAAATTAAGATAAATGATTATTATGATTCTCCACATCATCAAAACAATGATGTATTCAAGTTCTAATGAGGCACTTGATTTGGTGAGGCCAATGTACTATTTTATTACCGGGGGTAAGGCTTTTTGACTACAGTTTTGGATTACTTAGTTTTTTTTATCAACCCTCTTGCTTCCTGACCTCATACTGGAAGTTGTATTATCTTTCTTTCATTCTCGCACCTTTTCTCTCTCTCTCTCTCTCTCTCTCTCTCCCTCTCTCTCTCCCTCACTCCCTCCCCCTCTCTCTCTATCACTTCCCCTCTCTCTATCACTTCCCCCTCTCTCTCTCTCTCTCTTTCTCTTTCTCCCTCTCTCACTCACTCACTCACTCACTCACTCACTCGCTCACTCTCTCTCTGTCTATCTATCTATACACGTACAATATAAACGTGTATCTCTCCATCTTCTTCATCGCTTATATGACATGTAAAAGCCTACTTTAATTCACTCTCTCTTTAACGATTAGGCTATATTTTTGTACCTGCCCCCAAAAAAAAGGAAAGAAAAAGTGGCTAATTTCCTGCAGTATCCTCTCACATTTATCCCTGGGCAACAAATACATTTCTCCCCCCATGGGATACCGTATTTCCTTGACCCCAATTTCTAATCATGACAAAAGAAAATACACTGTACATCTATGTTCATCCTACCTGGAAATCATCCATAGCTCTATTGCATCCTGTTTCCTTGGATGTCTCAGGTACGATTGATGTTGTTGATCATTAATTTAAAGTGACTCAGTAACATTGCCTCAGATTCTGAAACAAAATCCTGGATTTAGCTCATGCTGCAATTATAATTATAAACTTTTAGGTCAGTCAGGAATCCCATGACTTTTACAAGCCGATCGCCTGTCTGATTATCAAGTTATTTATGATTGGAAATCGAAAGTTCATTTTTTGTTTTCTTAACGGTTTTTATAACACTACAGTCTATTGGGGAAAATGAGTATGGTAAAACCGGTCACTCAAAGATTTTACTTTTTTGAGGCACTTCATGATCATTTTGAAGTGCAATTTTTTAGGGCTTCAATATTACACCATATCACAGACACTGATAACACGTAGGGCCATGCATCTCAGATTAAACATTGTTAAACGATACCTTGAAGCAATCTGCATTCATTTTTTTGAGACTGCAGAGTCGTTGACTTGAACGTATTTACATGTATGATCCTGCTTTCAATTTGGTATCTGGACTGAAAAAGTGTGTTCTGCAAATTTACCCTGCTTGCAAACATACATTTTAGGTTAAAACATGACTGAGTATTAATACTCATATCAAATGCCATACATGTACCACCACATCCTATCTCCACCCAGGTGTCAAATGGGTAACATTAGGAAGGGATTCCTTGAATGCTGTGAGCGCCAAAATCGGCAGTAGCAATATCTCTTTACATACTATTTTAAGCTTTATATTCTGCATAGTATACCAACATGGAACCCCTAACATACAGAGTAAAACTGTTTGGGGGTGATTGGTACACTTTAACTACACAGTATTACACTGTATGTTACATATTTACATGTATATGACAAACAAATGCTTCCATAGTCCAAACACAGCAAGATAACCAAGAAGTTATAGATCAACTGACAATCCCCCCCCTCCAGAATAAAAGCATCATTAGATTATTACAAGACATTTGGTGCAATTCAAGAAAGCAGTAAAAGAGAAGAAAAATATTTAAAAGATGCACTTCGTCTTTAATCATATTGAGCAAGACATTTGGTAACATTCCATTAAGCCTAAAGACAAAGATTCATTTGTTTTTCTAGCAGACAGAATTTCTGCACACTGCATTTTTTTCTTTAAAATTTCTTGATTATAAGCATACTTGTGTACAAGTACCATTAAAGTTTTATAGTGTGTCATGAAGAGTCTATACTGCTAAATAGCACATTCACGGTCACATCTGTGTGAATGACCTTACTGATATACTGGCATTACTCCACCACATCCAGGCAAATAACCAGATAGATTATCACTATCTTGGTTTATATTACCCAACATCAAGGATATTATTGCTTCATATGCTTCTGGGTAACTGAGCTCGATTCACATTTTATTCTTTAGACTCTTTTGCACATTTGCATGTTATTTTGATACTTAATAATAGTAATAATAATCTGGATTTATATTGCACTTAATATGAAATACCGTCTCTAAGCGCTTTCCAGATACTGGTATTATTACCCCGGTCATTGAATTCATTCACGCACAATGTGCACCATCTCCACTCCCTGGGGAGTATTCCTACCATGTGGTCACCGTGAGGGCATATGGCAATTAAATTACTATAAACACCAAGGCTTGCGACACCCTATCAGGTCCCCATTTCTCTCCTGGGTATGGAGTGGCAAATGTAGATTAATGCCTTGCCAAAGGGCATTAGTGCCGGGATCAAAGCCACGTCCTTTGCATTCCAAGTGAAGTTAGAAGTGGTGGTTATTTTACCTGACTGCTATTAAAAGCATAAATGCTTGTGAGTAAGCAACCAGAGGACTGACGGCTTTAGGTCCTCTCCGAGGGACCTGGTAATGAGGATTAATGCCTTACCAAAGGGCACTAGCGCATCGACTCGGTTTCGAACCCGGGTCAATGGATTATGAGACCACTGCTCTACCAACTGAGCTATCGCGCCTCCTCGTTCTAAGTTCTTAAACCACTCGACTACGACACCTCTAACACAGAGATGCCAACCTCCATCAACAAAAAAAAGTATTCTTAAACAGAAAAAACAGTATTTTTTTACCAAAAAAAGTATTTTTGAAAAAACCCTAAAATATCGCCCAATCAAGCAGCTTCAAAGAAATAGGCAACGGCGGTAACACTTATACGTACCCGGATCGGAGCGCGACGTGCATACAGTACACATGGGTTGTTCGTAGTGCTGTAGCCGAACCGCCGAACCGAACGGAAGTTCGCCGAACATGGCACTTCCGAACCGAGCCGAACCGAACCGAACACAAAGGCCTGGTTCGGATGTTCGGCAGAAAAATTTTAAACGTTTTTGCAGGCTAATTAACTTGTCATTTTATACCTAATTTTCATGTCATGATATTGCTCATTCTATATTTACTTTTTTCCCATTTTCCTCCTTTGTGATTCATGCCTCTCCAGTCATGGGCGCGACTTCACTGACGCCATTTAAATCCCAAATCCTGAACTCTGCAACGTCGCGATCGCAAGCTATAAACAAGCTAGAATACACGTGCCTATTAGGCACTGATCAAAACAAGTTCGGCTCAAACCCAAAAAATACAAAAAAAAAATAAAAAATTAATTGTAATAATATCGGACAAATTTTACCATCTAAATAACGAAATAAATACATATTATAGTATTCTAATTTATTTATTCATGAAAATTAGGAATTTTATTATTTACCCCATTAAAAATAAACATTTATAATAACAGCAATCGAACGAGCCTGGGCTGCTATCTCTGTGTATTATAACGTATACATCGGTAAATTCAAGATGGCAGCTTTCATGACTCGTAACATTAGACAACAACCGTCTCGGCAAATCTTTAAAAAATATCATTTATTTTCAAATTGAAAACATGATTCTTGTAGAACTGCAAGTAAAACACGATTAAAAACGGAAATATGAATGTAAGTACTAAAATAGTTACGTTTAAAGCAGTTTTTATGTGAAATACGTGCCGGTCGGAAGCAGTGTTTTTCATCAGGAGTGGGGCAGAAGTCCTCCGTGTTGGTCGGGCCCGCCCGGCGCCGACCACCGTAGCTATGCCTATTAGGCTGCTTGCTATTATATTACCGAACCCCGAACCGAACCAAGTTCGGGTAAAAAATTGCCGAACTCTGCCGAACCGAACCGAACCCGAACATGGCGCCTGACTTACAGCACTAGTTGTTCGCAACGATCGCAGTTTGGGCCCCGTATCACCGTACTGCATGCATCGTTTGAAGACATAGGTGCATAATACACATACAACACAAAGCCCATGATCGGAAATTAAGAAAAACGTCAATTTAAAAAAATAATAATAATAATAATTAAAAAAAAAAAAAAAAACGTAACAAAACACACAAAAAACGTACTGCCGTATTCATATTCGGGACAAATACGGCAAAAACGGAACAGTTGGCATCTCTGCTAACATGATGTCTTACAAGATTTCCACCACGCACGGGTAAAGAGACATAGAGATGGTATCATACTGAATAAGTTAACATCAACAAGAAAACGAGTTCTAGACTTTACACCTACATGAACATTTACACAGGTGGAAAACAGAGCCCAGTTCATATATAACTCTGAAGACTGATTTAGCAAAATGTCATTTTTTAAATGTTATACACTAGTCCTAGAGGCTTCAAGCACGTCAACTCAAATGTCTGATAAATTATTGCGATCTTGGTTTAAATGACTTAACATTCAGATGCCTGTCTTAGCCCAAGTTTTCAAAAGAGCCTTCTAATTCTGATCCAGAAAAAATTAGCCCAATCATGACTGACACGAGCTCATTTCCAGTGACAAAGCAAATAGCAGGCTATATCTCTGTCATGCTTATAAATCTTAAATGTTTCATAATAGTTTCTTTCTAATTGGATTCACATGACCAAAACTGAAGTTAATCTTTAATCTTGACTATTTCTAAAGTACAGCAACACTTGGTGGCCTCCGTGATTGTAACACACTGAAAATCTATCTGATCCCAGATCACAGATAACGATGACAATATTAACCTGTAATCAAATCAGTCTCCAAATGTGTGTGGAACAGGGCTTCTGTGTTGAAGGTCTTTAATCCTGAGCATTGTTGTCTCTTCGCTATGCGGACGGACGCTGGCCTCCAATGATTAGCAATATAATGGAAATTAATCTGTGGTAAAGGGATGATCCTATTATATCAACAACAACAACAACAATGATAACTACATGTATATCTATAAGACTGTTTCACCTGATGGAAAATGTATTAGGTATTGGTGTTGCAAAACGGAGGTTATCGATTCATGCTAATGACCCATCATTACCAATTTTATTGGAGCCAATATAATTTCTACATAAATTTCAGTAGACCAATTTTATATTTATTACTTCTGTTGACCCAGCCTTCAAAATAAGTAACTGTATGGCTTCTCCTCAGTTGCATAACCATCCCTGTCTCTCTCTCTCTCTCTCTCTCTCTCTCTCCCTCCCTCCCTCTCTCTGTTTATTGCTCCTCTCAAAATAAGTAATTGGCAATAAATCCTTCATTCATTGTTTGTCGTAAACAATCACCTGTCATATAATCACAATAACAATTGAGGCGTGGTCTATTCAATCTTTGATTTTATTTTTGGTTGCTTGTTTGTTTTTCTGTTTGCTTGCTTTTGTTTTGTTTTGTTTTGTTTTGTTTGTTTTGTTTTTTGTTTTTTGTTTTTTGTTTTTGTTTTTTTTTTGTTTTTTGTTTGTTTTTGTTTGTTTTTTTTGTTTGTTTTTTTGTTTTTTTGTTTGTTTTTTTGTTTTTGTTTTGTTTTGTTTTGTTTTGTTTGTTTGTTTGTTTGTTTGTTTTTTTTTGGGGGTGAGTGTGTTTATTTGTCTGTTTAGGGAGCAGAAAAGGTGGACATACATGTAGCCTGTGCCTATACATGCAAGTGTTAGTGGTAAGATCATTTTATCCTTGCCCCTCCCCCTCTATTTCCCTCTGAAGACAAATCTGCATTTTGTGTGCTTCATACAATTTTCTTCCATCTTGATTTTGATATAGAATGCTGAATACAAAACACAAAAGTACTATGGATTAACTCACCACTGGGACAGAAACTTTTCTTCGCTGGAAAGGATAACGGCGATTTCTGAAGGATTTTCTTTAGAGCTCGCTCGGTCCACAGGATATTCCCTGAAAAGTCTTGACCGCGCCGTCCGGCCGTGAAGCTCTGAGCAACAGCTGCCGCGCTGTTGGCAAAGGAATCCTTGGTAATCCTAAGTATTTGGCATGAAATGGTCCCAAGGAAACCGAGGATTGCTCAATCAGGAGCCGAGGTCATTGTGATGGAGTGTGCCACTCTCTCCAAGTTTAAAGGCAGACTTGAAATCTGATGAGGGAGAAATTAGAATGAAATACATTAATAATAATAATAACTAGTATTTAGTATGCTCTCCATAGTAAACTACATTGCAACGTTTACACAAAATAATCATAAATAACATACATCTGAATTTTATCAGAATAGGTACATACCGGTACACAATGTTTGAAAGGGATAGGGAAAAGAAAAGGGCGTAAGTTTATTTAAACTATTCAGGGAAGAGGCATGTTTTCAAGAGTTTCTTAAAGGTATAGACCAGTTTTGGAAACGCCCCTCTCTCAAAAAAATGAAAAGGAAGCTCTCATTACCAATCATGTGAAAGAATATGTTTGACTAATACGTGATGATACAAATTTTGCCGGGACATTCGGGAAACCGCCTACTAATTGATATATTTGGTAAATTATTATATCTATTGGGACCAAATAGATATCGCGCACGTGGTCGCATAGTCCCATATACATCTTTCTGTGTACAGTGCTTGTAACTTTACCAAGACTGGGCCAAATTTCTTATCATTTTGATGATTCCAGAACCTTGCAGTACACACCAATACTTATATGCTAGATGATCAACCTTTTCTGATCGATTCCACAACGTTTCTTTCACAATGCAATCACTTGACCAGAACTGGTCTTTCTCTTTAAATTGGTCTGTGGAATTTGCTGCTTTAATAAAAGAGGGGATATTGTTCCATTCTTTGGTTGCAGTTACAGTGAATGTGCGATCACCAGCTTTGCTACGGGTCCTAGGAATGGTAGGCAGAAATGGGTCTCTGGATGAGCGAAGGTAAGGGCGAGATGGGTAATGGGATGTTAAGCAATACATTGAGTTGATTCGGGATTGTCATGTATTTACTGGACTGCTGTGAAACCGCAAATGTCGGTGTTCTAAATAATCAAATCACATTCGATACAACACACCATTTTGGAAATTCCAGACAATTTCTTGCAAGGAAAATAGCTTTCATCAACTATTCCCAGAAGATTCATGTCTCAAAATTGTCTTGCCAAGGTTAATTTGGAAAGATGTCCTTCACATGAATATTCAGCTTTTACGATAATTTCTCTTGAAATAGAAAGAGTACTATTACAGAAAAAAAACATTACCTTTAAAGCAGTGACCCAAAACCATGAGGGAGGGAGGGATCCTTCAAAGCTGGAAAGCTTTCACAGATGAGGCAGTTGTCCGGATGATGGCTGAGCTCAGACTGACTCTCTTTAGATAGCGGGTGCACTGCCCTCTGTGCTTGCTACCGGAGATGAGTAGGTGGTTGAAAGAATGTGGTGTTGCATGAAATGACTCACAACCTGATTTTTTTTTTAATGGGGAGAGAAAAGAAAGATATTTAGATGTGAAAGAATGAAAGAGATATAAATGAATGGATGACAAAGTGGGAGAGAGATAGAAACAGAATGGAGAGATTATAGATCATGTAAAATATTAAATCATGTACATGTACAAGGAGAATTAGAGTAGGGAGAGGGATGTATTAAAGTGAAATATTGAAGACAGTGAAAATGAGATAGAAATATAGACCAATGACTTAAGAGAAAGAGAAAGAGAGAGAAAGAGAAAGAGAGAGGAAGAGGGAGAGAGAGTGGAAAAGAAATGGGGGAAAGAAAGAGAGAGAGAGAGAGAACAGAGAAAGACAGTTTGAAATATACGGTATCATCAGATTAGTAAAGTACAGCAATGAAAGTGCGCAAGATAGTAACCGAGGAAGCATACAGCAATCAGTTCGAAAGCAACCAAACTATAGCGAGGGCATTTAACCAAATAAAGATAAAAGATAAATAAGGATTTATGCGCATTAAATGGACACATGGCGCACCCCTGAATACCTCTGCTTTATTAAAGTCATCAAGTCTATTTGCTCAACTCCAAATGCAAATATCCTCTTCATAAATGAAACTCCTCTACTTTGTTATAAGTAAATATTGCCAATATCACTTCAAATAGGGTCATATATCTTTCAATCCCTCTAAAATGTTATTGCCAGAAACATATTTATTACATTTTGAGCAGAAAGATTAAATGTTATTTAACCAGAACAATATCCAGAAAACAAAACTCCTTTAGATCTCAGAGACAAATGATAGGGTATTAACAATTCCATGTTTCACTTCCTGTGTCTTTTCACCCCGACTTCCATAATCCCCATCCTCTGTATTAATCTTTCTAAGTCTTCTTTAACAACAAAACAGAAGGAAAAAAGAACAGGCATCAGTGTCCCATTTCATAATGTAAATGCATGTTTGACAAAGTTGATTGAACTTCTTTCAAGCAGAAGTCATCCAATATTCAGTTCATTACGTGGGAGGGTTTTCCCTTACGCACGTCACAACATCGCCATTCACCGGGCTTTCATTCTTTCGCCTGCGGGGATATTGATAGATCTTGATAGATTTTTCTGTGTTTGTTTTCTTTCTTTCGCTGCCGCTACCATGTCACATTTCCGGGTGATTGAGCTACGAACATTGCTTGTCTGCCAGACAATGGCACATGATGTTGGACTTATCTATTAACATTGATAAGAACTTTGAGAAGATGCCCTTGAGAGCAGAAAAAACAGACAAATAGATGACTGAGAATTTGAGAAAAAAATGGAGAAATGATTCAAATACAATGAGTTTGCGATAGTCAAGGTCACTACATGTGTCTTATGGCTCTCACAGGATAATATGACTATGAGAAGCTCAGCAATGCAGCTGTAGCTAGCGACTCCTGTTTAGGACATAGTACAAAAACTGCAACCTTCCCTAGGGCAATACTTCAAATAATGGATACATGAAGCCCATGACTTCCCCTGCCAATGTTAAATTCTAAGATATGTTCATCAATTTTGAAAAAATTACACGATTGTATCTAATGGAATGATGTTTCTACTGATATGAGCAACCAAAAAGGACTACTTAATTGTTCATGTATATATTTAACCTTTTTAGCACAAAAAAAAATTCCTTTCAGATTTGCTAAGGTTCAAGTAGTACAGTATGAACATATCAACTGATATATAAACATTTGAAAACATGAAAACAGTGCAGGCAAGAGAAAAAGGCTCTCCAAAGTAAATTGAGAAAATCAAAATGGCGTTCTATCTATGATGACACCTCTATTTTGGGGGGAGTGACTAACAGTTTGGGATTTAAGCTAATAAATGACATCAACCTTTCTTTAGTTTTGCAATAAATCTTTGGAATAAATCTCTAAGAGCTCTTGGGGCATGCAATTGAATGTAAATATTTACTATTACAGTAATTGGTAAGCATGCATACATGTACATATATCTGTATTGTATGTACGTTGTGTCAACTGAATGCACCCAACCATCAGACAGTAGGGCTGTGTAAACAGTACAAGAAAGGGGGAATTCATTAATTGTTTCATTTTCCCAAAGTACCCCCGTTTACAATGCAGAAAAACCAATTTGAAAAAGCTTCTTTTTTCAGACTACCATTTACATTACTCGAAAAAACCCATGAAAAACCGGTGTTTGCTAATTCTGTTTTTTTTTTCTGTGAGTTGTGCGCATGCACCACTTGTCGCTGCATGCAAATATAGAACGAAAGTGAGGAGCATGATTTGAGCATTTACACCGCAAAAAAAAAATGGCAGAGTTTCAGCCGGTGTTAAAAAAATTCCACTATCCAGAGGTACAGGTAGGTTTTTCATTGTGTTTATGGGTATTTGCATATACATGTAGGTAGCAACTTCCTAAAAAACTCTGGAATGTGAGAAAAATCCAGTGGCTTTTGCTTGCAGTGTAATTACAGGCCCTTTATACAGTCAAACCTGCTTTAGTGACCACCTGTCTACAAAGTACAAAGGCCACTTTTTGCGTTTCCCTTGGGCGGTCGCTATAGACAGGTTTGACTGTATCACAAAAGGGTTTAGATCTCTAGTAATTCTCTACAAATCTACCTGTATACATGCAGCTGTGCAAGTGCATGAATTAATGGCCACATATTGACCTAGTAGATTCTGAAACCATTTTTAACCATTTGTAAGCTACATGTACATGTGCAGGTAGGCTTACATAATGCAGATCTCCATAAAGGCAATGAGTTGAAAAATCGCCAAACTTTTAGGCCACTTTCCATGCATATACACATTTGGAGCGCCCCCACCCCCTCCCTCCCCCCCCCCTTTTTCAAAAGCAAGGGAGCAACTTTAGAATACCACACCACAAAAATTGACCAGACATTCATAGGGTACCCTACGCTTCACCAATGAAGCTAAATCTCAAGACTTAAGTTTCTTAAGTAACATTAAACCTAATCCTAACCCTAACCCTAACTGTAACCCTAGGTCTTCGACGTAATATGTACATAAACCCTATCGGTGGGGTATTCTAAAGTTAAGCCAGAGCAAGTTTTACTTTTCACAACACATATAGAAGTACATGGAGGTGATGCACACATCTTGAAAACAGACATTCAAAGAAAATGTATATCGTTCTATTTTACACAGATTTTTCACTCTTCCCGTTCTCAGCCGACAAAATATACACTGTACAGTTAACAACTAAGGGTGCGTTCAATCAACACTTTTTCACCCTAGAATCACGGTTTTCAAAGACGTTTAGTTTAAAACACGGTTGCATTCAAACGATTTTTCGTTGGTCGTAAAAATAAACGTGTTTAAAAACACAAACATGAAATGATAAAAAAGATGAGTTTTGTATCATGATTCTGCAGAATCACGGTCGCTAAAATTCGCTTGAACGAACGGAGATCTCAATCATGATTCTATGACGTCATTAAACTCATTATCTATTATATATATAATCGCTATCTATTTCTATTCTTCCTGGGCGGGCTTGAAATGAGCGAGAATCAGCGTTGATGGAAAATTGCTTGAACGATCTCCGCAGTAACCGTGTTTTGTATCGGCGTTTTGATTTGTGATTCATGTTTGTGATTCTAGCTTCATCGCTTGAACGCACCCTAAATTATTCATACCCTTACTTACCAAGTCTTGTAATTTTTAAAGTAAGTGCAAAAATTGATTTGTCCTGATTTATGTTTTGAGAGAATATGACACATTAAAGCTTACATCTAAAATTATTTAAAAAAGGCCCTCCTAATTCAACCAGTTCCCCTTTCATTCTTGAGTTACGAAAACACAAAGAACATCAAATTTACTAGGGGTATGGTTACATGTATTTCAGTTGTTAACTGTACATATACATGTAATGAAAAACAGAACCAAAACAAAGTTTGTTGCTTATTACAATGTACCTGCACAGTGTAGGTTAGAACTTCTGGCACTTCACGATGAAGTCTTTAATCCAATTTCCCTTGCTCAAAACAAGTTCCATCCATGTATAAATCAACAAGAAAATGTCCTTGCAAAAAGCACTGATACCGGGAGCTCCAAAGTAAAAGCAACCAATGTGATCATTTAGCAAACAGAGCCTGATAGTGGTTTACAAAGTCCATGCTCAACTATCCAGATCCAGCAGCTTTGCATCCTGGTAAAAGTCACAGGAATCAAGAATCGGCCCACTAATTGTAAACACACCCACTCTAATTACACCCTTCTGCATGTGGCTGTGCTCAGCTAGCTCTCACACTCCCTGCTTCGTCTGAGGTCATCCAGTTATTATGCTTTTTGCCCTTGTTATCCAACACACTTCCTAATGACCATTTTGTAGCCTTGAACTGGCTCTCCCTCCCTCCCTCTCTCTCTCTCTCTCTCTCTCTGCCCTTCCCCCTCCCCCACTTTCTGTTATAACAATTTTCGTCATCATTTTAACAAATCGTTATGGTTTTGCCCCATCTTTCTGAGCAAGGCCTTAGCCTTCTCTCCTCCCCGCTGACCCCCTCTTCCCTCTCTCTCTCCCTCTCTCACTCATCTCTTCCCTCCCCCAGGGCTCCTCCCCTTTTCTCTCTCCCTCTCCTCCCCCTATCCCCTTTCTCTCTTTCTCTCTCTCTCTCTCTCTCTCTCTCTCTCTTTCCCTCTCTCCCACCTCCCTCTCCCTACCTACTAATGCATTCAATATACTGTACCTCCATGTCCTAACTTCTCTCCGTCCCCCTCTCTTCACTCGTCTCTCGATGGATTTTCCTTCCCTCTCTCTCATCCTTCCCTCCCCCTTCTTATTCTCCCTTTATTAGTACTCAAATGTATCCATGCAAGGCATCATATAACACTTACACTGCCAAGTAAATTTGGCTCAGTAGTAAATTTGAGAACGTAAACAAACTCATAATACACGTATTATGTAATTTTCCAAAGTAGATCATGAAAACCTAGATATGCAGTGTCTCAAGGCTACTACTGCAGCCTCAGGAATTGTCAATCTTTTTAAGCGGACAAGCTATAAACAGAGCATTTGCCCTATCATAAGAATTTCTATACAGGGATAGATGTACATGTACATGTAGAGGGTACTCTGGTTGCCCATATTGTCCGGGACAACTAAAATGATCTATTCAACAACTAATGAAAAGTGAGTCACAGATAAATGGATAGGTGCGAGTCAAATATACACAAAGGAATGGAATTGTATTTGATTAATGAACTAAAGATCAAAATAGGATATCAACATCTAAGTAAAAGATCAAAATGCCAAGACTGTTGTCTGTTGAGAGCCAGAAGGGCTTTAACTCTGTGTTAAAGTGTAATAGTTAATACCCTTCTAGCTCCAAACAGAATTTAGTATGCCAAAATCTAAAAGAAAGACAATTTGATGTTTCCATAAAAAGTAAGCATATTTCCTTTTGTAAATTCACATGCTTTGTATGATGTAGGAAAAAGAAGAAAAAAAATATATATTTATTTTTTATATTTTTTTTAATGAAGGCTGGAGACGTGGAGTAGCGAGAGAGATCGAGCTCTTACTCTCTTTACTCTATGAACTCCAAACTCCAGTAAAAAGAAATGCATCCGAATAAGCAGAAATTTGTTCACCTTTTCTGTTTCAAATCAATGTTTATAAGAAGTCTTGCAATGAATGTACTGGAAGAGGATCAACGGTCCTAGCAACTCAAGTTTGCGTTAGTAGACTATACAGGTTGATCATTATGATCACGTATTAACCGATATTCACTGTTCGTCCAAGGTGAGCGGAGGGCAATAAGAGAGGCGGAGCTTAGTCCTCAGGATCTCATTCATTAGCATGCATGGCACACCTCCCTCTGGACACCTCGTTTACTGTAGAGTATCAGGTTTATCAAGATGATATAATTTCTTTACAACCTGTTTTGTTCCATGTCTGACACGAAAGTCTTTTATTTTTAATGGATATTTGTTTCAACTTTTTTTTCTTTTAGTGACATTGATCACGTTTTGCCTGCCCAAACATCTACCTACATGTACATTATGATAACACCAAAATGGACTCTGAATTATCAATGTCATTACTTATTAAACTAGACCTCATCATTATCAAACATCATCATCACAATCATCATCATCATCACAAACATCATCATCATCACCATCATCATCATCATCATCATCATCATCAATCATCATCCCACCATAACCTTCTTCTTCTTCTTCTTCACCACCACCATCAGCATCATCATCACCGACATTCGTAATCATCCTCACCATCATCATCATCACCATCTTCTAGATCATTTTTTCTTCTTCTTCATCACCACCATCAGCATCATCACCATCACCGACATTCGTCATCATCTCCATCATCATTGCCATCATCATGATCATCATCTACATCATCACCATCAGCAGCAGCAGTACTGTTATAATGTACATGAAGCCACACCAGGACAGTTGAACTCAACTTCCACTGTTACAGGATTGAAGAAAAAAAACAAGATTATAATTGGGAGACAGACTCGATTATGCAAAAGTACAGATAAGTTACCTCTTTCTTTCTCTTTTCCTCTTCCGCTTCCGCTTCGATAACTATTTTTACTTCATCATCTTAATTTCACCTTCCTCCCCTGTCCATCGATATCTCCCGATAAATCTCTCAAAACCACAAACAAGGTTTAATGAGAAGACAAAAGCTCTTGTTACGCCCATGAATTAGCACCAACGGTATGATTACTTTAAAACGCAAGATTTAATTACAGACCACAAAGCGGATGTGATCAATATTCAGAGAGGGAAAATTGATCGGAGTCGCAAATAAAATGGTAGAAGTGTGGGAACTTTGCAGAACTACATGCTCTTTTCCTGAAAGAACTATCAAACTAAAATTCATTAAACATGAACATTTTCTAAGGGAATGATGGCCATTTTTACAAAAAGAGACTTTCATTTTGCAAAAATATTAAGGTTGTGTTTATTTCATGGCATGTAACTTATACAAATCAAAACCACTCTAAAATTTTGGCAGTTTCAGATTTTACAATCTTTACAATGTATGATACGTATTAGGGGATTCAACATCATGAAGCTCCATTTTGTACCTCACTATCCCCTTCTCTCTCTATCCCCCCTTTTGTTTCCTTATCTCTCTCTCTCTCCCCCACCCTCTCTCCCCTCCCCCACTCTCTCTCTCTCTCTCTCTCTCTCTCTCTCTCTCTCTCTCTCTCTCTCTCTCATACACCTAGAGCTACTAACCCTCCCTTTTCTTTGTGCATATAAATAATGTAAGGCCTGGACCAGTAGAAATTACACATGTATTGTACATCAAGGACTATACACGCCTATAAATACAACACGCATGTAGTTTTGAACACCCTTGGAACGTGTGTTAAAACTACCCAACGAAAAAATAAATCGTGGACTAAAGATAGTTCTTCAATGACAAATGTACTGAGCAAAACAACAGGTGATTTTGAGTTACCAAAACAACATACCAGCAGCCAGAAAGCACCATGGCCAATTGGCCATCTAATCTTGACGTGATTCAGACAGAGAGGTGTAATACATTTGATAGACTCTTTCCATGTTATTTCAACTTAATATATTAAAGGTACATTGGAACATTGTGTTAAAACTGTGAATGACAGAAAATGAATTCTCACATACACTGTAATCAGATTAATACACCGAATGTTCAAATAAAAATAGATTGGATTAATATAACTGCCAAACAGTGTTGTAAGAACGTGTAAAGCTGAGTGAGCACTGAGTAGCATATTTATAGAATTAAGAAATCTCAATGAACCGTAAGCTCAACGGTAGCTGCGACATACATGTACAAATGAAGGCCTATATAACTATAGACTTATAGTAAGGTTCACACGATAGTCCAAAACTTAAACTTAAGGTCACAGGTATAAACTTCGAAGTTATCTTGTAGTACTTAGGGACAATGTGGACACACTCATGGTTACAAAACTTTAAGTTAACTTGAAGTTACAAACCATGACAGATCTTTAGGTTATATCGAGTTAACTATGAGCAGCGGGGTTCCAGAGCACTCAAAGTTATGTGCCATGAGGACGCAATTAACTTTGACGTTACGCCAGCTTGTAGTTTAAATAAATGCTTTCCCCGGCTTGTAGGTAACTTTGAATACTTGTTGTTTCGATCCTGTGTGAACCCTTGTCGTGGTTAGTGGATCGTTGTTTATAACGTTGAGGTGTCACAAACTTGAAGTTTAAAACAACATACAGTACCGTGTGAATGTAGCCTAGGTATAGGAATTTGATACACGTGTCACAATAAGCTGACCAGTACAAAACAAACATCTGGTCACTCTTGAGTCTTTCCCAGGTTGCGTTTATTGACCAAATTTTGGCCTAGAATCAGCGTTTTCAAACGTCTTTCAGGCAAATTTTTAAGGCAATAAACGCAAAGCCTTTTTCAAATGTCTTTAGATATGGGCATATTGTAACGCCAAAAAAAGTGCGTTTTGAATGTGACATACAGCCAGAATCGCGTTTCTGAGACACGATAAACGCAAAGCTGTTTTGAACCCCACAAACAAATCCGACCTTCCCATATAGGTCTATGGACTTTCCCAGGCTAATCTGCTTCCCGGGTCAAACGGCGCAAAGCAGCTGCGCAGAGACAAGGCCTTTACTTTGAATCGTGAAGAGACGATATAAACGCGACATCCCGAAAATCACGTTCGTATAATGGGGTTCGATAGTGGGGTTCGATATGTACATATCTGATGGCAAGACACGATAAACGCACCCCCAGACACATCTCCAGGTCAGCAACTCAAATATACGTTGTGAAAATTAAATTTCTCATCATTGTTTAAAAAGAAGAGCTCTAATAAAAGTGGAAATATTTTGTAAACTTTATCATTCTTATATTTAGTGTACTGGTTTAGAAGAATGTGACATCTTATGTACATGTACCCTGGGAAGAATTACTCTTCAAACGCCCTCATATTTGAAATATGATGGAAATAGCTGAACAATTTGGACCAAACTTTCATACTACATGATCGTACATACTGTATACATGTATAGTCTCATGTATTGTTCTGTGTGCAGTGTAAGTGACTTAAAGCAAGACCAAGTCATTTTTTAAAATCATTTTGATGATTCCAAAACCGTACTGCATACTATGCAGAGCCTATAAATACAGAAACAACTTTTTCAGCTTGCTTTCCATTAATTTCTTTCATGATATATTATATGTAATCACATGTCTAGTTCTCAAGTGTGTCTTTAATAAGAATTTAATTTATTTTAACTCAGACTTAAAATCAGTAAATCACCCATGAGTACCAAAGAGATACATCATACATGTACATGTATTATACAGTACATTGTATATATTTCTTGTAATAACTCCTTGATTGTACCCCCTAAAATGCTATTGCACACAATGATGATTTACAGGTGTTGCCTGATTGGGGTCTGATATTTTAAAAGCGGTCATTTTTTTTGTTCTTACTCCACTTCCAGGTCTCTTCCAGTTTCTGACCTTAACCTGTCTGCAGCTGGCCTGGGAAACCTGACAACAACTGGAGTGATACTTATACAATTTGTTCTCTGATCTGTTGATAATGGATATTGAATAGGAAAGGTCATTATGGAACTGGAATTCAGATTATAATCTTTGATAATCTCTCTCTCTCTCTCTCTCTCTCTCTCTCCATCTACCCCCCCACTCCTCCAATTTGTGAATTTATGATTTCATTTTGATTCACCTCTCTCTCTTTCTCTCTCTCTCTGTCTCTCTCCCTCTCTTTTGAAGTTTCTCTCTTGTGTATACTCTTCTTCTATTCAGAGCAAGGAAGTTTAAAACAGACAATTTTTATTTTTCTCTCTCTCTTCCTCTCTCTCTCTCTCTCTCTCCCCCCTCTCTCTCTCTCTCTCTCTCTCTTTCTTACAACATCTCCTCAATATTCTCCAATTTCACATGTATGCAATACTGTACAAGAGCATTACTCATTTATTACAGAACATATTCCAAGCAAGTTACATCAGGGAGATCGGAGGGATTTGTTGCTATTTTAGATCTACATTTTATCAGTGTATAAAAGTAATTGAGAGCTTCATGGAAGAAATAATATATATGGGTTACATAATAATACTACCGGGTAGTCTATTTTTAGGCCTTATATACAGAATTACAGGTGGACTCACCCAAATATTTTGATGACTGTTCTACCCAACATGCCAAACAATGAGCACGCACCCAGTTAGTAGAAACTTCTTCCATCGTCGAGCACATGAATTTAATTATATCACATTTGCAACAATGAAGACATTTAATAATAATTTTAAAAAATATTTAGTTGGCCTCATCAAACTCTTTAAGTTAATGCAAAGTTTTGGGAAATTTTGAAAATTGGATGGATAGTAATTCTTTAAAATTTTGATATATTTGGATGCCCCTGTGGATGTATTATAAGCACTACAAAAATTAGCCCCTAAAACAATTCTGCTTTCGAGCAAATTGAATAATCAAAATTTACCGGGGCTCCCGGTAAATTTCAAATACCCCCTAAGGCCATTCCATGGTAGCTGCGACCCTGAAAATCCTGAAAATATAGTTCTAAAGAGAACTATATAAGCTTAAGAAAGATTGCCAACAGTCCTTCTCAGGACTACACACACTCAAGAAAGAAAGATTACGGACAGTCCTTTTCAGGACTCCGCCCAATCCTCCCCCTATCATCACATGGTGCAACCGTAACATAAGCCTACTGAGTACTGTATATAACTGCCAGATTCCAGAATATTCACAAATTTAATTCTCACCATGAATCAACAGTATGTAGAGTCTGAGTAGACCTCTATGTAGATCTAGTCTAACTTTATATTGTAACAGACTAACATATCGAAAATAATATCGCTAGTGATATTCGTTTGTCTCGCAATGTGGTCAATAAGGAATCTAAAAGATCTCGACATTTCGTGCGCCGCTGCAATACTTCGTCAGGTGATAAAAACTAAAGTAAGCAAGGGTGTTTTATACTCTACGGGAGGACCGGCGCGACGGTCAATAATTTGATCGATAATTGGAACAATAACGCACAAGGCCTATTGGCCGACGCACACGGTGCTCGACCAATCAGCAGGCCGCTGGTTCGGCTAATTATGCACAAGGCCTAATGGTCGACGCACACGGTGCTCGACCAATCAGCAGGCCGCTGGTTCGGCTCTCCTGCTGGGTGGAAGCAATAGCGAGCTCAACCAATCAACTAACATATATATTACAACTTACAAGAGTATTATACATCATAAATCATGGCGCTAATGCGGAATCATATCCATACTTTGACCCGTAACTCCGGCGTGGAGATACCCCACTAAAACAGACCTAAAATCAAGTAAATATTCATGTTTTCTTCAAATAATGGCCATGATTTAAGAGTCGTTAAGTTTCTTACCTGGATCGTGTCAATTTTCTTATCTTTTGGGGAGTATTTTTCCTAAAAATAACTTATAATATACACAGCAAACTGCTGCACAATACAATTGCATACCGTACCGACGATGGGGTGCACGCGCAACCCACCGTCGGTACGTGTATTGTGCAGCAGTTTGCCGTGAATCCCGTGAGAAAGTGTATATTATAAGTCTTCATTTTTAGGAAAAATACTCCCCAAAAGATAAGTAAGTTGACACGATCCAGGTAAGAAACCTAACGACTTTTAAATCATGGCCATTATTTGAAGAAAACATGAATATTTACTTGATTTTAGGTCTGATTTAGTAGGGTCAAAGTATGGATATGATTCCGCATTAGCGCCTAAATCACTGTACATACATGTACATGTAGATCTACCTCTATCTTCTTCAGCCAGGTAGTCTGACCAAGCATCATCTATAAATCCACCCCGATACTCCGGGCACACAACCCGTTCGCATGTCCGAACAATCATTCACGGAGCAGAGACCACTGCATCACGCCCACATCGATATTCTACATGCAACATTTTGACTCAATGTTCCTATTTCCATTTCATTTTCACACCTCAAAATAAACTTGGCCACATTCTTATAAGCTCTAATAAGATAGTGGCCCACCACAAATGTGTAGTCTAGACACGTTTTACTCACCACAAACCTCTCGTTCTAGCCGAAAATCGCTGGAAAGATAGATTGTCAGGTCCACCTGTCAAACTGCCTACCACAGACTGTCAATTGGGGGTGACTCACACGAAAATGCACCCATTGCATTATGTACATTGGTGTTTATTGATTGTACTCCTTTCTAAGGAGACGGGCGTGCGGACAAATTACACAAGATGTGAACGAGATCGGAGTGCAGTCTCACACGAGAAGACCGTGCCAAGATTGCTCGTGACGGTCGGTGGGCCTGGGTGGGAGGAGTTTCCATGGAAACGGATATTTTGTACATGTATAATTAATACTACATAAATGTGAAAGAGGGATTATATGGTTGTACGAAACGTGTATGAAAACTCGACGTACTGATGACATGAAGATGATGAAGATAATTATAATGCCTTTTTTGTTTTCATGTAACGTTTGTTTGATACCTCATATCTAAAGTAATTTTATAATTTATGTGGATTTGCAATAAAAATTGTGTTCATCTCTATGTCTCTCTCTCCCTCTCTCTCTTTATGTCTGTCTGTCTGTATCTCTCTCTCTCTCTCTCTCTCTCTCTATCTATCTATATGTCTCTATCTCTCTCTCTATGTCTGTATGGCTGTATATTTCTCTCTCTCTCTCTCTCTCTCTCACTGTCCATGTCTCTTTTGTTTGATTGTTGTTGTTGTTGTTCTTTCTGTCGTTATTCTTGTTATGTTCTCTGTATTTGTTTGTAGTTGTTTGGTACCTTTTTTTTGTACATGCTTCAGATTTTGAAAGCTGACTGCATAATTTTCACTTTTCTCCTAATGATGTTCTTATTCAGTGTCCAATCGATTTTGTTCTCGTTATAGTGAATTATCATAATTTGTAGGCCTATTTTCACAACATATTGCCGCTAGCCTAGGCCCTATATATAAAATTATCATCCTTATCAAAAGGGACAGCATACTTAGGACCCGGAAACAATGGTGACTGTCAGTTTCCTAAATCTGATTTATTAGTAATACATGTAATAAAATTGTATATTGTCCGCTTACTGTTCATTATTGGTTCTCGTTCCAGACCAACATCATTAGTAGTTCACCCTACATTGAAATCCATTTGGATATAACTGATGTTAGACCCTTTCAAGATTTATGACTCCGGAACAATGTGGTTTCATTTCTTCCAATATATTAACCACATTGGCAATTAATCGTTAACCATAGCCCACCCCCGCAATGTCTTTTCTATTTGTTTTTCTTACTTGACCACAGATGACTAATCACACTGCGTTTTGTTTTTGATTCTCGCCCCGAAATTTATAAATTTGGTATAGCCTATTGTAGTTTAACAAGAATTAATATCAATGCTCAGGTTCCGGGTTTATTGTTAGCAACTAGTTTCATGTCTGGTCCAAACCAGTCTACCTTTCAATTCAATAGTTGATTATTTCGAAAAGCACTGGAGATATTTGCCCTGTAGGTAGTTGTCTATGACTTATGGAAATTATAGTGGCCATACTATAGTATAAAGGGAAATTACTTACTTACTCCTATAATTATAATAACCTTAAATTTTACTCGTTCTTTCTTTTTCTGTCTCTATCATTTTGATATTCCTCTACCCCATGATCTCTATTTTTGGTATTGCTCATTCATCCACTCAAATCATTGAAAAGTTCTGTATTTTTTCTCTCTCTAATTCTTTTCCTTCCTATAAATCAGTAATATTAAAGTGTAATTAAAGATTAATCTTCGTGAGTTCAGTGTGAGGCAAGCTCAATAAACTCTAACAAACTCTAATAAGCTCTAGCTGCTGTTCGGAAAACGACGTTGACGTATCGTCCGTAAGCTGGCGCTATTACACTGCCTCGTTTGGGTAGAATAGATCCATTCGTCGACTTTCTGTCACGTCTTTATCACGTCGAATTTTTGTTATGATACGCTGTGTACTTCCAGTTGATCCGACATGGTGCTCCGGTGACATTTGTTCGGGGATTCATTTCGTGTTTAGGTTTACAATCGGGGTTTATATTATAGGTTTAGGGCTAGGGTTATATTTAGGAGGCTTATAGTTTAACGTTGAAATTAAGAATTTGTTTAAAGGTACTATATGTCCCATTTGCAGGTCAAAAAATGAAAAGGTTTAATTCCAACGGCATTTGAAAGACAATACTTATTTAGAACTTACCTCAAAATGAAAGGGTTTTAAAATGGCATATTGTGGGAAAATAATCACAATTCATTAGTATGACATAGATCAGCTTATCTGTAGATAGTTTATGTAGTTATTGATCCTTTTATCACAATCATTCCATATTTTTTGGTTTAGCTCAATAACTTTTGATTCAGAGTTCTAAGATATATGCCAGATGCAGGAGTACAAAGGTCAATCATTCTGCACACACTGCATCCATTTAAAGGGGGGTGTAGCTTGGCAAATACTGGTTAACGCCATCTACGTCTTCTTTTGGACAACTGCACGTAAACGAATGAACTTGATTCGGTAGTCAGCGACTTATCTCTACATTGTCAGCGCGCGCTAGCGTTCGCGAAACCAAAGAGATCTCTTTGGCGAAACAGACCGAAGTTCTCCTCACGCTTCGGTTTCGCGTATGTTGCACGCAAGTGATTGATGCGATCGCGTCGTCCGTAGTCGTATTAATTTATACCCGATTGGCCACGAGTCAGGCCATGGGAAAGACACATAGTCTCGTCATGCTACACTCCCTTTAGTATAATAGTTGTTATTGTTTGTTTTTACCTGACTGAAAGAAAACACTTTAAAATATTTATATTGGCAACACGTCTAGAGTTCATAAATAGTTGTTTTTCAATCAAATTTGTATTTCAATTTTTCTACAACATTCAGGCCCATGTATATTGTTTTTAGAGATATAACACTTTATTTTAATAATTATAGGCAATAAAAGAAATATATATATATATTATTGTTGCCAATTTGAATAACAAAATGTGATCAATTTAGCCCCAAAATATAAATCCTCTTCTGAAAGGGTTAACGAATAAACTAATGGAACCGGCACTTCATTCATTCATCCATTAGCAATCAGCAATAAAGCTTTGACAATAACCAGATCTCAGTCACTGACAGATTAAGAACTTTACAGTGCTGAAATGAGCTGCTGATGTTTCAATTAACTTTAAACACATCAACTGTATGAGCTGTATTGAAAACAATAATAAATATTACAATAGACTTCCAGACATACAAGGCGTCAGTTAGTAGAATTAAACGAGGAGTGATTAAACCAAACAATACAATTGGCAATAAGGCTGATTTTAGAATGATATCGATATTGTATATTTATCACTATAGACATTATTTTTAGAGAGAATACAGAGACTACATCACTCAAAATTACTATATTGTGGACGATTTTGACAATCTTAAGCGGGATTTCGATCCATCTTCGGAATTTGTGTCGGGGGTAAAAATGTGTTACCCCCCGTCATTTTGTGCAAATGTAGAAAATGAATGCAAACAAAACTTAACTACCCCCCCCACCTAAAAAAAAAACAGAACAGCTCCTAGCCAAGTTAGGTAGGCTTATGATAACTTTTTTTCTGAAGGTTCATATTGCCGAAGGTTCGCTCATCCGAAGTAAGGTCCGAATGCTGAACCCGATTATTAAAGGGCAAGTACACCCGGTACACCTGGTAATCTTCAAACGGCTATGTACTTCTTCTTCTTCTTCTTCTTCTGGTAATCTTCAAACGGCTATGTAGCCTATCACGAAGATGAACTAGTCAGTAATAAAGATTTCAAGTGGTGTGAGGAAGAGATCTTCACACAAAATGGATCTTTACTTACTTTGTTGGTATCGTATAGTATCACTTCGATGTTGATGTTCGCCTGAAGATTTTCTGCTTCACTGAGATGTACTTGACAAACTTCTATCACAATAGAAATTCACTTAAAAGAAAAATGCTTCATTGTTTGTAGTTGAATAACTTCAAAGTTGCAGTTCATACACCCGCCATTTTTCCTCAATTTCGTGCTCAAATCGTAGGAAACTCTGGGAATGCAAACAATGTTTTATGCATGACCTAATACATAAATCATTTTGTTGATGGCCAATCACCAAACAATAATTGGCGTACTTGTTACGTCATTGCTCATGAATAAACATTGACCCTCCAAAATCGTCGTTCAAATTGGACAAAACCCCCATAATGCATCCAATGCAAAACCTATGGAATGTCAAAGGTCACAAATTTAGTTGTTCCTCTAGTCCTCCTACGGATGACATACTGTGTATGATCAAATCTTTTTTGTTTTCAACGGCTGCTTCAAAATTACCGAATATTTATGGGCCACCACAAATATTAAATAACTGTTATATTTACGGATATTTCAGTCGTCTCTGAACCGATTTTGACCCAATGAAGATCATTTGGCCATTTAAATTGTATATTCTTTCGAATTTGACACTCAGTTTTTCATTATCTCACAAACAAATATTTTGTGTAGCGCCCTCTGCAACAAAACTCAACTGTCCCTTTAAAGGTCGGTCCCTAGACATAAATAATCAATCATATCTGATTGATTCACGTCTGTAAAAACCCATTTACACACACACACTCTATGAGGCCGTATTTCGTCGCGAATTTTGTCGTGAATTTATCTTTCCTAGCTTGAACGGTAACCGAAGGGTGAAGCTGTTTTTAACACACCCATTCGGAGATGAAGGTAGATTTAAAGTCCAATGTGTGGAATTGCCAATTTGATAAGTGTAAATATCGCATTCTAAGCATACAACCGCTATACTATTCACACGCAATATAATATATTTTGTGTGTTGTGTATCCGTCAGGCATCAGTGCAGCGATCGCTACCAATTAAAATGGGCATTATGGATATAAGAGGGGGGAGGAGGAGGGGGTAAAACGCAGAACTAAGGGATAAAAAGTATAATTATTCTATAACCTTCTTTTCATTGAATCCCTTCACCATGAGCAAGTCATATACATTTTCTTTGGGTAAACTTGAATATCAATTCTTCATCACCCTACGCTAACTTTTCACCACCTCAGCGTTATGTACATTTGTTATGGATAAACTGGAATATTAATACATGACGGTGACTTGGTGAATAGTTTCTGTGATTTGGTGAAGAGTCAATATCATATGCCACTTTTCCCACAGAAAATGAATATGACTTGCTTAAGGTATTGCAATTCAAAGGAAGACTATAGCGTCATTATTATATAAGATTTTTGTTGTTGTATCTATTACATAGGTAATAGAATAGTTAAACTCTTTTTGTGTACCACTTAGTTCTGTGTTTTACCCCCCTCCCCCTCCTCCCCTTCTTATAAGAGATGATCCTCCGCGGACGTAGTAACATTTTGTTCGCTTTATACGGGTTATTTATTAATAGTTAGTTAAGCCATCCTTACAATCGGAAGACAGGAGTGAAACGTCAACATGGTCAAATTCATGCTCTTTCTGCAACGGATCATTGATATTCGAATGGCCTGACGGTAGGCGTTTTATTGAACTTGTCACAAGCATTCAGGCACGCCGACAACAGACTGAAGAAACAATATGCCTCAAAGAGTCATGAATCGGTCCAATTTGTGGTTGGCATGGAATCGGTTTTGACTGTGTGGTTGAAGTAATGCCGGCTATTAATTTGATATTAGTCAGTCTAAGAAGACGGACACTAGACGAACATCGACCCGAAAAGAAATTACCTTACCACGATTTGCTTATTACAATATCGGTCGGGACTCTGTCTGATGGTGTGACTAAGGTACATTAGAGCAATCAGCACTCGTTGAGTGCGAAATATTTAGCAAAGGCCACAGTTTGGAGTCTCTCTTGAAAACGAACTGCACATTGCCCGCCTTGTTATGCTTGTGGATTGGTTTATTATGGCGGTTGCTGTGCAACAGCCGTCACTGACATTGTGTTATCGTTCTTATAACTACGATTTAGCTTCCAGCTAAGGTTGAATCACTAGAAACTTACTCAACTAGTTACTGAACCTGATGCGTGATACTCAATACTTTCGACCTTCTATACTTTATCTTTCCTAGGGAACTTTTTTTCTCACCAGGTCTCACTTTTGCTCCATGAGTGTCATTGATGCTTATTTTTTTCACTGAGAATGTTCTAATATTGGATCGAATCTTGTACAATCCATGTCAGTAATTTGTTACAGTTGGCAGTAGTGACATGTGCCTCGGGAATGCATCACATTTGATCATCACCGTGAGGCAGCTCATATAATTTGATTTGGATAGATCGAGAAGTGCACCAAGACAGTGTTCACATCGAATGTCACTCTTAAACGTAAATTGGTTCTGAAAGTGCACCCTCGGGTATCTCAAATGATTTAATTTGGATATAGAAGAGCACATCTTCAGTGGGTGCTCAAAGGCCACTGGACTCGGCTGTATATAGACATGCTGATATTGTCGAACAGAAAGCTCTCATTATGGATCTTTGTTATGATTATAAGTTGATCAAGGATAGACGCATGTAACTCATCACTCCTATAGCTGTACCACAACACCAAGTTTTTACCTCCACGCTTTACGACAAGTAATTGTTTTCTGGACATTTACAGGTCATCGCTTTATACATCGGGGCGTTTTCGTAATCAAATTTCTCTTTATGTAACTCAACACTCCTATCACTGTACCTAAACACCAAGTTTTTACCTCTACCCTTTATACGAGAAGCCAGGGTTCTGTTTTTCCTGAACATTAACAGGTCGTCACTCTATACATTGGGGCATTATCGTAATCAAATCGCTTCATGATGAATCGTTACTACCTGACAAAATAATTCCTTAGGTAATGTAATCCCAAAACTGATAACAATATACATAGAAGTTTACCTCTTTACAATTACCCCACTCTCTACAAGGACCCAGTTGCTTCTGAACATTCACAAGACGTGGCTGTAGAAACTGAAATTGCCACCCGCCCAAATCCCATACCCGACAATGATGGATCATTACAATCTTACCACAGGTATACCTGAAGTACAACAGGATATATCCTATCTTCGCTATGTGTTGGTCACTGTCTTCTTTCTGCCGTGTACCATTGTAATTTTTGTCGGAAACACCTTTGTCCTGTTGGCGTATAAGAGGGACAAACGGATCCGGAGAAATACAACCAACGCCTATATCCTCAACCTTGCTGTGGCCGACCTTCTTGTGGGTGTTGTCATGACAATTTATGTTCCATTATATCTTACAGGCACTTGGAAGTTTAGCGGGGCGTTTTGTATCGTCCTGTGGGTACTGGACTACACAGCGACGGACATGTCTGTAATAACGATCATCGCCATCAGCGTCGACAGGTACCTTATGGTGCACAATTCCCTACGACATCGATCGAGACAATCCCACAAGAAGGTAGCCATCATTTGCAGTATCCTCTGGATGACCTGTCTAGCTACCCATTCGACTCTAGCCTTCACCTACTCCTCAAGGACAGGATTCCTGCATGATGAGAACAGAATAGCCGTGTGTAAGCTTGGGTACGGAAAGAATCTGGTCATCCTTGTAATGATGTTCTTGGTTGAATTCCTGGTTCCTGCTATATGCGTCCTCGCCCTGAATCTCACAGTGTATTTTCATTTGAAGATACGTACCAACAAGCTCCAAACCAGGCAAGGTCGAGACCTCCTATCACCTGCAGTTCCTCTGGATGATAGAGCGTCTCAGACAACCTCCCGGAAAACGATAACATGCGGATTCATGGAAGTGGATCAGGTTCTCAACACCAAAAAGCGGCAAGGTTCTTAGCGTTGCTTCTGGGTGTCTTTATACTATGCTGGCTTCCCTTCTATATCAACGGTTGCTATACATTTTTTAATTCCTCTGGCGTCCATACGGAAGCGCTTTTCTATCTAGTGTCATACATTATGTGGATGAATTCTGCCATAAATCCATTCTTGTACGCTTTCACCAACGTATTCTTCAAGAAGAATTTCAATCAGTTTTTGAGATGCAAGTGAAGCAGGGAAGTTTGATGAAAGAAGACTCTCTTTTCAGTTGAAATCACAGACAAAGATGCAGAGATCATTGGTTTCTGTCTGGTAAAAGTATTAACTTACACTTTAAAATATGGTATTCATATTTCTTCTAAAATTATTCATCTTTGTTTTCATAACCTTTGTTTCTTATGTTATTTATGTCTTAAATTTGTACTTATTAAGTGTTTAATATTGTATATACATAGTTTATATTGTGCAGGTCCCTCAGGGATAGCAGTTTATTAGCTGCGGAGGCAACCCTGATTAAATAAAACTGTAAATAAATGAATAATTAAATAACTATGAAATTAAAAAAACAATTGGTTCTTACAAAAATCGGAAAATAACGGTGAATACACACGTACTAAAGCTTTTCGTCCGATTATGGCTTCCTGTTCATTCTCGGATTTACTCTGATGAATGCTAGACTAGGGTTGTGACTGAAGCCTGTGTTGTGTGTTTATGTGTCCCTCCCCTATGTTACAGTGGAAAACACTCCAACCCTCGGATAGGACGTTAAATGGAGGCTCCATGTAGAGGAGAGTCATCACCTTTGCACGATAAGAACCCACTGCATGGTTCCTATAAGTGTAGGGGAAACCCTAGTGAAGTGGTCAACCTGCACAGCCCAAATCAGTTATACCGGAAGGAGATGCACCTCCTCCCAGGCACGAGTGAAGCAAAATGCTTCATAATGATTATTCCAAAGATCGGTTACTCTTGATTATTCATGAAAAATTAAATATGGTTAGTAATTCCGAAAATGGTACGGGGTTCCATTTCATTTTTTAATTATATGAACCATATTTAATTTCGGATTACGAAACTACGTAGTAAGGAAACCTCGGAACTGCGAACCTCCGGTTTGAGCATTCGGACCTTACTTCGAATGACCGAATCTTCGGCAATATGAACCTTCAGAGAGAAAACAAATTATTATAAGCCTACCTCACTCGAGCTGAAACATCTATGGGCAAGGTCATGAAACTTTCCTTGGCCAGGAGCTTTTAAGTTTTTGTTTGTTTGGGGGGGGGGGTGTTTAGGGTGTCTTTGCATTCATTTTCTACATGTGTCTTTCGTAAATGGGGGAGGGGGATGGGCGTCGAACAAAATAAGTACTAAGGTAAGCCATTAGGGTTATAAAAGGGGGTGCACGGTCCGGTTATGCCCCTCCTAAAGACGCCAGTGTTCGCAATCTAGAAATCCAGAAGCTAATAATCTTCAATCGTAAAACGTCGTCTCGATTACGCTCTGACGCAAATTGCGAAAAGACAAAGGACTTACAAATATTGGCTTGTCTCTTTTTGATTACCTCTTCACCCAGGTTTGGTGACGCTTTTTGCTCGAATTTCAGATTTACTTATTCTAGCTTTTGAGAGCGATCGCGAGCAAAGCGAGTAATATAGCAACCAACATGACAATTTAATATCATAAACAAATGGTAGATATTTAAAACAATTATGTAGGATATTCAAACATCTCATTGCCTGCAAAGATGAGATGACGGTTGAGAGTCTCTCTCTCTCTCTCTATCCATCTATCTCTATTTCTCTCTCTTTTAGCTCCCACTCGCCCCCCCCCCCTCTCTCTCTCTTATATTAATTTCTAGACACATCACTTACGAGCGTTTTCATTCAGCTTAAAACTTGAAGTAGTATTAGACTATTAGTTATTGCTGATCTTGTTTGTCGCATGTTGAGACAAAGTGGATGATTACCCTCTCATCACTCAGTAACGAGAAGAAGATTTTCAAAGTAGGCCTACGTGCACGATGAGAGTTTAATTTGTCACGAGTCGGCAGAGTGAAGTGAGCAGGAGAAGAAGAAGAAAAAAAGAAGGGCGTGGGTCCATGGACAGCTGTCGCCATCCGTTAGATTAAAACAAATGATTGAGGTACTCGAGTCCCTTGTGCTGGACGCGCGGGAAGGTTAGACACACAGAATCATAAAGTAACATAGGTTACATAATCGTACATTCTTTGTAACCATGTGGAAAAACAATTTCCATTTATCTGGACAATTAAACAAATCAAATCAAATCAAATAAAATCAAATCATAGTTGGGGTAAGGTTAAGGTCTTTTAGTTCCGTGGATAGTGGATGAACAGTGCTTTGCGCGCGCGCGCGCGCGTGTGTGTGTGTGTGTGCGTGTGTGTGTGTGGGTGTGTGGCTACACCGATGGAAATTCTTTGTCACCAAACAGATTTTATATCTGGGAGCACTGTGGTGCATTGGTGAAGGCTCCTGCATGACTCTGCGAGAAGTCCCTGGTTCGATCCTTGCTACACAATGTAGGTGCTTAACACCCTTGGAAAAGGAGTATGGGTCGTTGCCAGTACTGGGGTAATATTGTAGGACCTGCAGGTACAGCAACGCTGATATGGCTACCTATGATGGGTAAATATAAGAACATATTAATATACAAATAATGAATGCTTATGAGTTCAATAGTGCGAATATTTTCATGATTTGACAGATTAACGTTCTATTCAACGAGGCGTCAGCCGAGTTGAATAGAATTAACGTTAATCTTTCAACGAATGAAAATATATTTGCACTATTGAACGAATGAAAAACATTCATTATTTGTTTTATACAACATCTTTCAACAAATTATGCTTTGCTCCTTATATTAAAGATAAATTAAAGTTGAGTCAGGCCTTCTTGATTACATTCAGATTGCCTCCGCGTCAGATGCGCGCAGCTAATAACAATGGGATACGTGCAGGGCAGAGAGGTACGTACGCGTCGCAGTCTGCATATAATCAAAAATGCACGGCGAATATAACCAAAAATGCACGGTCGTGCAATAGTATTATTTATTGAATATCATGTGACCAACAATCCTCAAATCAAATGACAAGGATCTACGTAGGTGTTGTATAATACAAACTGATTCTAATTAAACCTCATTATTCCTTGTATATGGACGGACGCTAGCTAGCGTTGTATAATTTATGATTCTAGCATTTGTGGTTCTAGCATATTAGAAGTCTTTTCAACTGTTCATCTCGTAATGCATCCTGGTCATTTAATTAAGGGTGAAGTGAAAGAAACGTGATCAAATTAACTGAGGGTGACTTTTCGAGATGATCCTTGTTCGCTTTATCCTGGTAATTTGCTAAAATAGTTAAGCCTAATAACAAACATGTCTGTTGTCATATACTAGTAGCTATTTATTACGTAGTCGCGCACTCGGCGACTCAACGCTAGTTTGTACGCTTTTGTCCGGCTTGCCAGATTCTATTGTTCAGGTGCGGATTAAGGCTGCCTATCTTTAATCACCCAAAGTCTGTGGTCAGTAGAATGGGTGTATATTTTAGATCATGTTGATGTATCGGCATGGCATATGTGTGTGAAGGGGGGAGGGTGACTTTGTTTTATTTGTTAGATTTGTCTGATGTTAATTTTTTCATGAATGTTCTGTAAATATATTGAGTAAGGCGTGACGTCAAAAATGTCTTAGCATGCTTCACCAGGCGAGGATCCAGGGGGCGAGCGGGCCTTGCCCCCCTGGCAAAAAAGACGGACCCGGCCCCTGGCATAAAAAAGATGGTGACTAGAAATTTACCTTTTTTCGAATTTTCGGGGGCATAAAAGAATTTTTTTAGTGCTTCTCACTACCCCCCTTCCCCCAACTGCGGGATTTTCAAATTTCCGGGGCAAAAAAATATATATATGAATAAATATAAACCTAGCCCTAAACCTATAATATAAACCCCGATTGTAAACCTAAACACGAAATGAATCCCCGAAAAAATGTCACCGGAGCACTATGTCGGATCAACTGGAAGTACACAGCGTATCTTTACAAAAATCGACGTGCTAAAGACGTGACAGAAAGTCGACGAATGGATCTATTCTACCCAAACGAGGTAGTGTAAATAGCCCCAGCTTGCGGACGATAAGTCAACGTCGTTTTCCGAACAGCAGTCCTTTCCCGCTGTTTATAGCATTTATTGAGCTTGACTCACACTTATCTCATTATGATTAATCTTTAATTAACCTTTAAGCTTACTGATTTCTGGGGAAAAAATAGAAGACCAAAAAAGAGAGAGAAAGAAATAAAGAAATGTTCAATGATTTTAGTGGATGAAAGAGCAATACCAGAACTAAAGATGAAGAGAAATATCAAAATGATTAACGAAAGAGAAAGAAAGAACGAGTAAAATTTAAGGTTATATATGAGTAATTAAGTAATTTCCATTTAAACTATAATACAGCCTCTATAATTGTCCTAAGTCATAGACAACTACCTCCTATAGGGCAAATATCTCTGAGGGTAGTGAAATAACCTCCAATGCCCCCCTTCCCCCGCATATGGAAACGTTGTATCATCCGCTCCATTTGATTTGCGTGCATAGAACAAATAAGCATTTTTGCATGAAAAAGTGAAGTTTTCTAAAAAAGTGCGTTTCTTTTCAGCATTGGGGTGCCCGGGAGTTACTTGGGGAACCTTTCAAAAGGTATAATATAAACAAATAATATGCAATTTCTCTGTACTTTTGTCGAAAAAACATAGTAATCCAGCACAATGTCGTCTCGTTCCATTGTGGTCAGGCGGCTCTGGGGTGAGCGGCTAATGAATATACTAATCGTTAGCTTTCTTCTGGTATTAAAATTGTTTTTATTGGTTGTATATTGTTGTTGGAATTTACCTATTCACATAATGAAACTACCTGCCCGATGAAGCCAGTGGCCCATGACCCCTGCACTCAACACTGTGTGGGAGTTAGTTTGCGGTCAACTTATTTTATGAGACAAATCCAAGCAAACGTTTCCATATTATTCCCCACCCTTTCACTCGTAACTATATGGAACTGCTTCCGGACTACCCCTCGAAAGACATATAGAAAACGATACCTCTGGGGACATTTATTATGTTTACCCAGGATATGTACTCCAAGACACCCCATGAGGACAAAATGTTCTTACAAATCTTGGCATCGCGTGTTTGTATGATTATCGTTAAAACACCAAGATAAACATTTAGAAAGCATTTATATACGCACCTGTGCAGGTAGTCATGTTATCAGGCTTCATATCGAACTCTCCAAATGCCTCTGTTGATTAGGCCTAAATTAATAGACCATTTACTAAGATATTTAAATTTATGGATGCTTCTTTCCTGGGGACCTATAGTAACGAGATACCTTATTAACCTGTAATTAACGAATGAACTACAATACTTGGAATACAGTCTGCATACATTAGTTGCTGCTATATCGGACAAGCATCGGGCAAGGTTTCGGGTTGTCAAGAACAACTTTTCTTTAAACAGTATGCATACAATTTGAATATGTTTTATTATTTTTGATGTTCCTTTACTTTATAAGCGATATACAAATATGTTTGTTAGATTCTTTGTAGAATATTTTAAAATGTAGTGAATATAAACAAGAAGACATAATAGATCAAATTGATTTGAATGATTGTATGGTAATCACATATTTATTCATTTATTTATTTATTTACAGTTTTATTTGAGGATGAGGTGACGGTTGACGGTCTCTCTCTCTTTCCAGCTCTCTCTCTCTCTCTTTCTCTCCCTCCCTCTCCCCTCCTCTCTCTCTCTTTCTCTCTCTTATAAATGTCTAGACAGGTCCTTTACAAGTGTTTTTTAAGCTTAAATATTGAAGTAGTATCTCTTATTGCTTATCTTGCTTGTCGCATGCCTTGAAAGCGTCGAGGATTACCCTCTCATCACCCAATAACGAGAAGAAGGTTATAAAAGCTCGTGCACGATGAGAGTATAATTTGTCACGACTCGGCAGAGCGAAGTGAGCGAGGAAAAGAGAAGAAACGAAGGGCGTGGGTCCATGGACCATCGCCAGTCCGTTAGATGAATGAAAAAGGATGGAGGTACTTGAGTCCCCTGTGCTGGACGCAAGAAATGTGGCGGCCAGCGCTTCATTAATTTGATATCAGTCAGTCTAAGAAGACCGACACTATAGACGAACATCAACCCGAACTAAAAAAATACCCTACCACGAATGGTTTAGTATTATGTCGGTCTGGACTCGGTCTGATGGGGTGACTGAGGTACATTAGAGGAATCAGCACTCGTTGAGTGCGAAGTATTAAGCAAATTAAAGCCTATACAGTTTGGAGTCTCTCTTGAAAACGAACTGCACATTGTCCGCCTTGTTATGCTTGTGGATTGGTATATTATGGCGGTTGCTGTACTGTGCAAAATCCAACGCTGACACTGTGTTGTCGTTCTTAACTACGATTTAGCTACCATCTTACGGTTGGATCGTTTGAAACTTACTCAACTACTTACTGAACCTGATGCGTGATACTCTATGCTTTCCACCTTAAAGCTTTTTGAATTGGTATATCTTTTCCCAGGGAACTTTATTTTCTCACCAGGTCTCACTTTCGCTCCATGAGTGTCATCTGTGCATATAATTATTATTCACTGAGGATGTTCTACTATATTGGATCGAATCTTGTACTATCCATGTCAGTAATTTGTTTACAGTTGACAATAGTGACATGTGCCTCGGGAATGCATCACATTTGATCATCACCGTGAGGCAGCTCAAATAATTTGATTTGGATAGATCGAGAAGTGCACCAAGACAGTGTGCACATCGGATATCACTCTTAAAAGTAAATTGGTTCTTTAAGTGCACCTCGGGTATCTCTTATGATTTTAATTTGGATCTAGAATAGGACATCTTCTCCAAGTGTTCACATCGGATTTGACTCTTTTAAAGAAACTAAGTTAAGTGGGTGGTCAAAGGCAACTGGACGCGGCTCTCATATAGACATGCTGGTATTGTCAAACACCAGGCTCTCATTAACGATCTCTGGTATAATTATAAGTTGATCAACGATAGACGCTTGTAATTCTACACTCCTATATCTGTTCCTCAACACCAAGTATTTACCTCCACGCTCTAAGAGAAGTCATTATTTTTTCGGATCATTTACAGGCCATCGCTCTATACATCGAGGCGTTATCGTAATTGAATCACTTCATGATGAATTGTTATAACCTGACAAAAGAATTCCTCAGGTAATGTAATCCCATAATTGATTATAATATACACAGAAGTGTACCTATTTACAATATACCCCACTCTCTACGAGGATCCAGTTTCTTCTGAACGTTCACAGGACGTGGCTGTAGACACTGAAATTGCCACCCACCCACATCCCATACCCGACAATGATGGATCCTTACAATCTTACCACAGGTATACGTGAAGTACAACAGGATACATCCTATCTTCGCTATGTGTTGGTCACTGTCTTCTTTCTGCCGTGTGCCATTGCAATTTTTGTCGGAAACACCTTTGTCCTGTTGGCGTATAAAAATGACAAACGGATCCGGAGAAACACAACCAACGCCTATATCCTTAACCTTGCTGTGGCCGACCTTCTTGTGAGTGTTGTCATGGCAGTTCATGTTCCATTGTATCTTACAGGTAAGTGGAAGTTTGGCGGGGCGTTTTGTTTCGTCTTATGGGTGCTGGACTACACAGCGACGGACATGTCTGTAATGACGATCATCGCCATCAGCGTCGACAGGTACCTTATGGTGCACAATTCCCTTCGACATCGATCGAGACAATCCCACAAGAAAGTGGCCATCATTTGCAGTATCCTCTGGATGACTTGTCTAGCTACCCAATCGACTCTAGCCTTCACCTACTCCTCACGGACAGAATCGTCGCATGATGGGAACAGAATAGCCGTGTGTGAGCTTGGGTACGGAAACGATCTGGTCGTCCTTGTTATGATGTTCTTGATTGAATTCCTGGTTCCTGCTATATGCGTCCTCGCCCTGAATCTCACAGTGTATTCTCGTTTGAAAAGGCGTACCAACAAGTTTCAAACCAGGCGAAGTCGAGACCACCTATCACCTACAGTTCCTCTGGATGATAGAGCGTCTCAGACAACCTCCTCGGAAAACGATGACATGCGGATTCATGGAAGTGCATCATGTTCTCAACACCAAAAAGCGGCAAGGTTCTTGGCATTGCTTCTGAGTGTCTTCATACTATGCTGGTTGCCCTTCTATATCAACGATTGCTATACATTTTTCCATTCCCCTGGCATCCGTAATGAAGCGCTTACCCAGCTAGTGTCATTCGTTCTGTGGATGAATTCTGCCATAAATCCATTCTTGTACGCTTTCACCAACGTCTTCTTCAAGGAGAATTTCAGGCAGCTTTTGAGATGCAAGTGAAGACCGGGCAGTTTGATGAAAGAAGACTCTCTTTTCGGTTCAAATCTATTAGTTTACACTTTACAATATTATATTCATATTTCTTCTAACGTTAGTCATCTTTGTTTACATAACCTTTGTTTCTTATGTTATTTATGTTTTCAATTTGTACTTATTAAGTGTGTAAATATTTCATATAAGATGTTTTTATTGTGCAGGGCCCTCAGGGATAGCATTTTATTAACTGAGGAGGCAACCCTGTTTAGATACAACTGTAAATAAATGAATACATAAATAACTATGAAATTAAAAAGACAATTGGTTCTCATACAAAATCGGAAAATAACGGTGAAAATATACACACGTAACTAAAGCTTTTCGTCTGATTTCGGCTTTCTGTTCATTCTCGCTATTTACTCTGATGAGTGCCGGACGAAATAAGCTTTAGCCTTCACCGCTGTTCTCCGAATATTAAATTAACCATATTGATCACTGATTGATTAACAAGTTAAACGGACCGTGACGTCACGGTCGAGGGCCACTCTTTTCCCGAAGGTTCATATTTCCGAGAATGTTTAATTTAGCCAATGATTCATTCGAACTTCCGGGGTGGTAATTGAAGCCTGTGTTGTCTGTTTATGTGTCCCTCCCCTGTTTCAAAGACACAGGCTAGGTTACAGTGGAAAACACTCTGAATGGAGGCTCCATATAGAGGAGAGTTTCCACCTTTGCACGATAAGAACCCACTGCATGATTCCTATAAGTGTAGGGAAACCCTAGTGAAGTGGTCAACCTGCACAGCCCCAATCAGTTTTACCGTTAGGAGATACCCGAGAGTCACAGTGATTTAGTTTGATTTTCTCCTCCCAGGCACAAGTGAGGCCAAATACTTCATAATGATTATTCCAAAGATCGGTTACTCTTGGTTATTCATGAAAAATTAAATTTGGTTAGTAATTTCGAAAATGCTATGGGGATCCATTTCATTTTTTTAATTATATGAACCATATATAATTTCGGATTACGAAACTACGTAGTAAAGAAACCTCGGAACTGTTTGAGCATTCGGACCTTACTTCGAATGAGCGAATCTTCGGCAATATGAACCTTCAGAGAGAAAACAAATTATTATAAGCCTACCTCACTCGAGCTGAAACATCTATGGGCAAGGGCATGAAACTCTCCTTGGCCAGGAGCTGTTCTGTTTTTTTTAGGGGGTGTTTAGGGTCTTTGCATTCATTTTCTACATGTGCCTTTCGTAAATGGGGGGGGGTGGGCGTCGAACAAAATAAGTACTAAGGTAAACCATTAGGATTATAAAAAGGGTGCACGGCCCGGTTATGCCCCTCCTAAAGACGCCAGTGTTTGCAATCTAGTAACCCAGAAGCTAATAATCTTCAATCGTAAAACGTCGTCTCGATTACGCTCTGACGCAAATTGCGAAAAGACGAAGGACTTACAAATATTGGCTTGTCTCTTTTTGATTACCTCTTCACCCAGGTTGGGTGACGCTTTTTGCTCGAATTTAAAATTTACTTATTCTAGCTTTTGAGAGCGATCGCGAGCAAAGCGAGTAATATAGTAAACAAAATGACAATTTAATATCATAAACAAATGGTAGGATTTAAAATAATTATGTAGGATATTCAAACATCTCAATGCCTGCAAACATGAGGTGACGGTTGACGGTCTCTCTCTCTATCCATCCATCTCTTTCTCTCTCTTTAGCTCCCCCATCGCCCTCTCTCTATCTTTTTATTATATACATTTCTAGACACATCCTTTACGAGCGTTTTCATTCAGCTTAAAACATGAAGTAGTATTAGACTATTAGTTATTGCTGATCTTGTTTGTCGCATGTTGAGACAAAGTGGATGATTACCCTCTCATCACTCAGTAACGAGATAAAGATGTTCAAAGCACGTGCACGATGATAGTTTAATTTGTCACGAGTCGGCAGAGTGAAGTGAGCGGGAGAAGAAGAAAACAAAAGAAGGGCGTGGGTCCATGGACAGCTGTCGCCATCCGTTAGATTTTAAAAGATTGAAGACTCGTGTCCCCTGTGCTGGACGCGCGGGAAGGTTAGAAACACAGAATCATAGAGTAACATAGGTTACATAGTCGTACATACTTTGTAACCATGTGAAAAAAAGACAATTAAACAAATCAAATCAAATCAAATCAAATCATAGTTGGGTAAGGTTAATGTCTTATCCCCTTAGTTCCGTGGATAGTGGATGAACAGTGCTTTGCGCGCGCGCGCGCGTGTGTGTGTGTGTGTGTGGGTGTGTGGCTACACCGATGGAAATTCTTTGTCACCAAACAGATTTTATATCTGGGAGCACTGTTGTGCATTGGTGAAGGCTCCTGCATGACTCTGCGAGAAGTCCCTGGTTCGATCCTTGCTACACAATGTAGGTGCTTAACACCCTTGGAAAAGGAGTATGGGTCGTTGCCAGTACTGGGGTAATATTGTAGGACCTGCAGGTACAGCAACGCTGATATGGCTACCTATGATGGGTAAATAAGAAAATTAATATACAAATAATGAATGCTTATAAGTTCAATAGTGCGAATATTTTCATGAGTTGACAGATTAACGTTCTATTCAACGAGGCGTCAGCCGAGTTGAATAGAATTAACGTTAATCTTTCAACGAATGAAAATATTTGCACTATTGAACGAATGAAAAACATTCATTATTTGTTTTATACAACATCTTTCAACAAATTATGCTTTGCTCCTTATATTAAAGATAAATTAAAGTTGGAGTCAGGCCTTCTTGATTACATTCAGATTGCCTCCGCGTCAGATGCGCGCAGCTAATAACAATGGGATACGTGCAGGGCAGAGAGGTACGTACGCGTCGCAGTCTGCATATAACCAAAAATGCACGGCGAATATAACCAAAAATGCACGGTCGTGCAATAGTATTATTTATTGAATATCATGTGACCAACAATCCTCCAATCAAATGACAAGGATCTACGTAGGTGTTGTATAATACAAACTGATTTTAATTAAACCTCATTATTCCTGTTTGCATAATTTATGGTTCTAGCATTTGTGGTTCTAGCATATTAGAAGTCTGATTTCAACTGCTCATCTCGTAATGCATCCTGGTCATTTAATTAAGGGTGAAGTGAAAGAAACGTGATCAATTAACTGAGGTGACTTTTCGAGATGATCCTCTGCGGACGTAATTACACCTTGTTCGCTTTATCCGGGTAATTTGTTAAAATAGTTAAGCCATCCTTACACTTGGAAGATAGGAGTGAAACGTCATCATGGTCAAACTCGTGCTCTTTCTCCAACGGATGATTGATATCCGACTAGCCTGACGCTATATAGGGGCTTCATTGAACTTGTCACAAGCATTCAGGCACACCGACAACAGACTGAAGAAACAATATGCCTCGAAGAGCAATGAAATGGTCAAATTTGTGGTCGGCATGGAATCGAATTTGGCTCTGTGACTGAAGTATGGCAGCCAGCGCTTCATTAATTTGATATCAGTCGGTCTAAGAAGACCGACACTAGACAGGTCCTTTACGGGTGTTTTCTTTCAGCTTAAATATTGAAGTAGTATCTGTTATTGCTTATCTTGCTTGCCGCATGTCGTGACAGCATGGATGATTACCCTCTCATCACTCAATAACGAGAAGAAGGTTATCAAAGCACGTGCACGATGAGAGTTTAATTTGTTTCGGAAAAGCGGAGTGAGAGAGTAAAAAGAAAGGAAACGAAAGGCGTGGGTCCATGGACCGTCACCAGTCCGTTAGATCAGGGAGATCTCCCTGGTTAGATCAATTAAAAAAGGATTGAGGTACTCGAGTCCCCTGTGCTGGACGCTTTCAGGGAACACTCGGGTGATAGCCATACTTGTTGAACGGGAGGGGGTGGTACTATGGTGACCACTGGCGTACTGATGGGGGCGGATTCAGGGCTGTTGCCCCCTCCCGCCCCAAATACCAAAAAAAAATCAAAGGTGGTTTATTTCTAATTCGATACCAATGATTTACAAATGTTGCTGAAATTGACATGATTTTCTGAGAATTGTTCTCACTTTTTTGTTAATTATACTTTTGTATGCGTTTGTTGGAAAATGACGAATTCCAAAATTTACAGTCAGGCAAAAAATATGCCTATTTAGAAGCCTACCTGTCAGGGGCCGGAAAACGGCGGGGCTCCGGGGGGGGGGGGCTCGAGCCACCCCCACTCTAACCCTCAATTTTTTGAAAAAGTATGTTAAAGAGAAATAGAAAGAAAGAAAGAATAGTGACCTGCACAAATAAGGTATCAAAATATGGTCATTTAACCATAAATAAATGCCTAAAACCCCTGATCTTCGGGGTGGGGGCTCCTCCTGCTTTTGTTAAAAATCGGGTTTCAAAGGCAAGTCCTATCCATTGGCATGTTGATGTGAATACATAGAGAACAAATAAATAAACAAAACGGTGAAAGTTTCATCAAAATCAGAGAAAAAATAAGAAAGTTATAGAATTTTAAAGCAAATTAGCGAGTCGAGAATGTCATCCCTTTACTATTCCTTCTACATTTTGTTTATGATTTTTTTTCTCGGACACATCTGTATAAAATTGTCCCTCTATATTACAGAAAGTTACGGTAATGGTGATTTTGCACATATTCCATGTGGTTTCAAGCCATGTTTTACATTCCCAGAGCAGAAAAGTGTCATTTTTTATTAAATTCATGTACAAAACGGATAAAGAAAAGTAAGGGAATGACAACATAATAAACTCGTTAATGAGGCGAAACTTTAAAATTACATAACTTTCTTATATGTCATCCTCTTTTGCTGAAACTTTCTGTTTTGTTTATTTCAATTTTCTCTAATTATTCAATTCAACTTGCGTATGGCTCGGACTTGCAATTTAACAAATAAAGTTAGTCTGAGGTAAGTACAGAGCTCTGATCGGAGTTCGAGAAAATATACAAAAAAGACAAAAAAGTCTCCTTGCGTCTTTGCGCATTTTATAGTGAAAGAATGAGCATATTTTGATGCATAACAATTTTTGGAAGTCAAATAAAATCATAACTTGGCAAAGCCCTAAGGACGACAATTTGTAAAAGAATTTCTCCTGTACGGAGGGATCAATATTTGCTGGTATGTTTATGTATTAGTCTGAGGTATATGTTTTCCCTTAGTTAAACTGGATTTTTAAAGACCCAGGACAAATGATCTGATTGAAACGGATTACTAGACTAGAAACTATGTGATTTTCAAAGTACCACTGAAGATAAAGAACCATGCCTGCCCCAGTTAGTTTTTGTTTAAGGAGGGGGGGGGGCTCAAGAAAATATTGTCCAACCCCCTCCCCCTAACTGATTGGGGTTTGTTCAGGTTGACCACTTCACCAGGGTTTCCCATACACTTAAAGGAATCGTGCAGTTGGTTCTTATCGTGAAAAGGTGGTGACTCTCTTCTACATGGGGCCTCCATTTAACGTCATATCCGAGGATCGGAGTGTTTTCCACTGTAACATAGCCTGTGTCTTTGATACAGGGGAGGGGCACGTTAACACAACACAGGCTTCAATCATTCTACCCCACTCCCCGTGTTGGATTCGAATGAATCCCCCTCCTTGGACCGCTCTTGTTTCTACTTTACATTAATGATTTCCAAACTTCCTCCCCCATTTTGTCATTCATATTTTTTGCCGATGATTCCAATATTTTCTTTACTCATCCAAATCCTTATATTTGTATAATATTTTGGGATATTTATGTATAAATTGTCCAGTAATGAACTTCCTGAAAGTTTTATGATAATATTTAAGAAGAATAATTATTTTTATAATTACTCCACTCGGCAGAGTGGTTCCTTTCATTTACCACGAACGCGCACTCTATTTGCCCAAAAAACAATCATATTTTCTGGTCCAAAATTTTGGAATGATCTTCCAAACAAAATTACTACAAGCCCCTCTCTGTGTGTATTTAAACGTAAATTAAAATTATCATTATTGCTTATGTACTCAAAATAATTACTGTTTAGTAAGGTTTTATTAATTTATATAACCTTAAGTAAGTAAGAACGTTTTTTTAACACAAGTTGTTAGTTGGCATGGCACTATGTCGTCTTTTTTCTTTTTTTCTTTTATTCTTTTTTTTGTTATTGTTCATACCTTGTTCGTTTTCTTTTATTACTTTTTTCTTGATTAATATTGATTAGACACAATTATCCCTGGGAACCAAATATTTTTACAAGCATTGCTTCTTTTTGGTTCCCCCATATATCACGTTATGTTAATTACAAACAAATTGTTGATTATGTAATATTTTATTGTACTTTAGTCTTCAATACATTCATTTAATTGTATTTCGTTTTTGAATGTATCGTTTGTTTGTATAATTACTTGTTCAAATTTATTTTGTAAAATATGGAAATAAATTCAAATCAAATCAAATCAAAATCCCAATATTATTGCTGACGTTGTAAACAATGAATTACTGTCTGTTTTGCAGTGTATGAATGCCAATAAGTTATCTCTTAATGTTACTAAAACGAACTATATGCTTTTTATTACCTCCATAACATCACTACCTGGTCACATTTCCATTAATGACACAAACATTTTATTTGTTGAACACACAACATGTCTTGGTCTTGTTATAGACTGTAAACTTAATAAGAAAATCCAGGTTAGCAACTTATATAAACTTTTATCACGAAATACTGGTGTCATCAGCAGACTTAAACACTTCTTTCCTCTTGATGTCCTGTTAAATCTATATTCCACCTTAATTTCCCATATTTAAATTATGGTATTCTAGCTTGGGGCAACTGCTTCAAGACTTAAATGCATAGTATATTGGTCATTCAAAAAAGAGTCCTGAGAATAATTCACAATGTTGGTTTCCGGTCACATTCAAACATTTTTTTTCTCAACAATAACCTTTGACATGTGTCTGATATGTTTCTCTATAATCTGGGTATTTTCATGTATCAACTTACAAAAAAAAATGTCTGATTTTATTGCATCTCTTTTTACAAAGAACTTGGATATTCATTCATACCCTAACAGGAAATGGAATGATTTTCACATCCCCCGTTTACGAACTACATTTTCTCAAAAACAATTGTGTATGCTCACTGGTCTATCTTTCTGGAACAATCTTCATCCTGATTTACTTCACCCTTCTTCTGTTCATCAATTTAAATATAAACTCAAGTTACATCTTTTGAATGCATACAATAATAATGATGATTAGACATTTGATGTCAATTCAATTTAATTTATTCAGCCAATCATTAAAAACAATTTACAATCACACTGGTATTTGGACCCCTGAGAAGCAAAGCTTGTAAATGGGGCCCATTAACATACAATTAAATAAAATATAATACAAACATACTATAACAAACAAAACAAAAAGACATATATGTATATTCATACTTATTACAAAACAATTACAAATATCTTGCAAACACACTCAGCCATACTCACTCACTCACACACAATGCAATGCATTTAAAAGCATATTATAAGAGAGAGAGAGAGAGAGAGAGAGAGAGAGAGAAGGAGAGAGAGAGACAGAAAGAGAGAGAGAGAGAGAGAGAGAAGAAGAAGAAAAGAGTAGAATATTAACAAGAAAAAAGAAGAAGAGGAAAACATGAAAAATGCGAAACATGAGATTAAAACTTATAGTACTACCGAGTTTTACAACTTCATAAATAGTTCCCTTTTGCACAAAACTTTAAATCTAGACAAAGTTGAACTTGATCTGATGTCCTCGTTTAAATTATTCCATTTGCTTATATATATGTATAATGTTCTTTTCCCTTATAACTTGTACCATTTTACATTTCATTGCAATTCTAGGCGTGCTTCTGCTTCTGTGACATAAGTGAATTTGATCAGGGAAGGAATGAATAATTCATGACTTCATAGGTGGATACTCTGCTATTTATTGGCTCATTACTCCTCTACCTTTTTGTGTGTTTCTTTTTCTTTCTTTTTTTTCTGTATTTTATTGAACTCGTAAACAATTATTTGTCAAATTACTGCCCTTTTACATTTTATTATGTAAGTCTCTTTAAAGTAAACATTTTCTGTCCTTGTCTTTTTTTCCACGTCTCCCGGGAACCTATTCTTTACAAACTATGCTTTTCTATAGGTTCCTGCATATTTCACAGTTTTGTGCTTTTCTTGTCTGGGTTTCCTTAATACCCCCTTCACATACACGGATTTTTCTTACGAGTCAACTCGTAGTCAATCGCAAGCATCCGTAAATAACTCGCTGGTAACAACTCTTAAATAGGTCGTAAAAGTGGCCAAATCGTAAGGATCCGTGAAAGATCCGTGAATTTGTGCGATCCGTAAGGACTCGTAAGGAAAATCCGTGTATGTGAAGGGGGTATAACATGATAATAGTTGTCAAACAAATTTGATGATATGTAACTTTGTAGTCTGATTAATTTGTCAATTACTATAATCATTTTTTAAATTATGAAACAATATGTCTTTTATCTATATTTTGTTATCTGTATTGTATCTGCATGTGAAATATGAAACCAATAAACTCAAACTCAAACTCAATCATTGGCTATATTCATTGGATATAAACATTCAGAAAACGAGTGCCCCTCATCCGTCCTTTTAAACTCGTAAATCAATCAATGATCAATATGGCATAATTTAGTATTCGGAGAACAGCGGTGAATACAGACATACTATAGCTTAATATGTCGTCTAGAACTCTTCACAGTAAATCGCTAGAATAAAGAGAAAGCCAACATCGGACGAAAAGCTTTAGTATGTGTGTATTCACCGTTATTTTCCGTTAAGTACCAATTGTCTTATATTTATTTATTTAGTTCTGATATTTATACAGGGTGTTACATATCACCAATTTGGTGATCTTCCATGAGGCCCTGTTTGGTAAGAATAAAACAAATAACAGCAGCAAAAACAAAATAGATAAATACACAAGCATATAAACTGTATAAAACAAATTAATTGGTATCCTCATGAAATAAGTGATCATTCAAGAATTATTCTTGATCATTTAAAAGAAATATGTTAATAGAATTTTCAATTTAAATAGAAAATACATTAAAAAATGAAAATAAAATGAAGAATAGATGATAACCACGTATTTAAAAGAAAGAAGAAGAAAATGATTGAAAACGTACATTTTTTTATAATCTGATATAGCTTAACACAAAGGATACCAAAATTGTTATATACATATTTACATTAGATTGCTCTTTAATTAATACACTTAGGTCGTTTACAAGATAGCTGAAAATGGATACATTACATGTATGTATACATGATATAAAGCTAACCGTGTCAACCAAATTTAATAATTTTGCCATTAGGAAAACTTGGTTAGCTTCGCACGAACCCCCCCCCCCAAAGTTCACTTACAAGTCATCTACAGATAACAGGGCATTTAGAGTGTGTTTAAAGATACTATGTCCCTTTTGCAGCCAACATCGGATTCTGTAGAACTTTGCAAGAATTATGAATATGTCATGTATGTCCTATCTGTGAAATTTAACCGTTAGCAGTAACCTATTATTCAAATTATGCAAGGAAACCCGTTTACTTTCTAGAATTCACTGTCAGACACTATTGAGTGATTGACTGACATCTTTTTTTCTTTGGTAATAACATACATACAATGAGCTTTATCATGTAGGCCTACATGAGCATTTGTCTACATCAATAACCCACTACTTGTAATGGCCAAAATTAAACTGATTGAATCTTTGTGCAGTACAAAACGTACGACCAATTGGTACAAGGGTCTGAAAATCAGAATATTTACTTAGGTGATTGCAATCACTTATGTCGATTCGACAACTAATGGTTGTTATTTTCGCACAAAACGCCATTTTCAAGCCCTTTCGTTATGAGGTAAGTTCTAAATAAGTATTGTCTTTCAAATGCCGTTGGAATTTAACCTTTTCCTTTTTTTGGCCTGCAAATAGGACATAGTAACTTTAAAACTGTTCAAAGTAGGTGACCTCTTGATAGAACTTTCAAGTTGATTCCATACTCTAATTCCAGAAATTAGAGGACTATTTTTATATGTGTCCGTCCTAAATTTAGGTACACGCAATGCATTCCTTACATCATGTCTTGTGTTGTGATCATGTAGTGAACTGACATGACTTAAATCTTTCTGTAAGTATGTTGGTGCCATGGCATGGATTGATGTATACATCATCACTGCACGTCCGAACTGGAAACATGTCTGAATAGGCATCCATCCTAAGTGACTAAACATAATTATCATTTGGAGATACTTCAAATCCTTCTCCAAGCACTACACGTGCAGCTCGTTTTTGAACCTTTTGTAATTTAATCGTTTGTCTTTGAAATCGCTCAGAACAAACCGAGGAACAATAATCGAAATGAGGAAAACGATGGCATTATATAGAAGTTTCAGAGATCTTGTTGGAACATAACTTTTGGATCGCTAAATTACACTTATTTTTTTGAGCAGTTTTAATAACTTTTTCCACATGTTCCGTCCAACGTAACTCCTCGTCAATCATGACACCCAGGCATTTTGCCCGTTTTACTCTTTTCAAACAGCTGCCGTTTAGTGTGACAGAAAAATCATTTACTCTGTTAAGAACTGATCGTGGTCCAATAAGTATCACATTTGTCTTATCCGCATAATAGTTAATACTTTTATCATATAGTTGAACTGAAGAGAGAGAGTCTTCTTTCATCAAACTGCCCTGTCTTCACTTGCATCTCAAAAACTGCTTGAAATTCTCCTTGAAGAAGACGTTGGTGAAAGCGTACAAGAATGGATTTATGGCAGAATTCATCCACAGAACGAATGACACTAGATGGGTCAGCGCTTTATTAGGAACGCCAGAGGAATAGAAAAATGTATAGCAATCGTTTAAATAGAAGGGAAACCAGCATAGTATGAAGACACTCAGAAGCAACGCCAAGAACCTTGCCGCTTTTTGGTGTTGAGAACCTGATGCGCTTCCATGAATCCGCATGTCATCGTTTTCCGGGGAGGTTGTCTGAGACGCTCTATCCAGAGGAACTGCAGGTGATAGGTGGTCTCGCCCTTGCCTGGTTTGGAGCTTGTTGGTACGTCTCTTCAAACGAAAATACACTGTGAGATTCAGGGCGAAGACGCATATAGCAGGAACCAGGAACTCCACCAAGAACATCATAATAAGGACGACCAGATTGTTTCCGTACCCAAGCTCACACACGTCAATTCTGTTCTCATCATGGAGGAATCTTGTCCTTGAGGAGTAGGTGAAGGCTAGAGTCGAATGGGTAGCTAGACAGGTCATCCAGAGGATACTGCAAATGATGGCTACCTTCTTGTGAGATTGTCTCGATAGATGCCGAAGGGAGTTGTGCACCATAAGGTACCTGTCGACGCTGATGGCGATGATCGTCATTACAGACATGTCTGTCGCTGTGTAGTCCAGCACCCGCAAGACGATACAAAACGCCCCGCCAAACTTCCACTTACCTGTAAGATACAATGGAACATGAATTGCCATGACAACGCTCACAAGAAGGTCGGCCACAGCAAGGTTGAGGATATATGCGTTGGTTGTGTTTCTCCGTATCCGTTCGTCCCTTTTATACGCCAACAGGACAAAGGTGTTTCCGACAAAAATTACAATGGCACACGGCAAAAAGAAGACAGTCACCAACACATAGCGAAGATAAGATATATCCTGTTGTACTTCAGGTATACCTGTGGTAAGATTGTAAGGATCCATCATTGTCGGGTACGGGATTTTGGCGGCTGGCAATTCCAGTGTCTGCAGCCACGTCCTGTGAACGTTCAGAAGGATCTGGATCCTTGTGGATAGTGGGGTAAATTGTAAAGAGGTAAACTTCTGTGTATATTATTATCAGTTTGGGGATGGCATTATCTAATTAATTCTTTTGTCAGGTTATAACGATTCATCATGAAGCGATTTGATTACGATAATGCCCCAATGTATAGAGTGACGACCTGTGAATGTTCAGGAAAAACAGAACCCTGGCTTCTCGTAAAGGGTGGAGGTAAAAACTTGGTGTTGAGGTACAGTGATAGGAGTGTTGAGTTACGTGAAGAAATTTGATTACGATAACGCCCCGATGTATAAAGCGATGACCTGTAAATGCCCAGAAAACAATTACTTTTCGTAAAGCGTGGAGGTAAAAACTTGGTGTGTGGTACAGCTATAGGAGTGATGAGTTACATGCGTCTATCCTTGATCAACTTATAATCATAACAAAGATCCATAATGAGAGCTAGGCCGGTGTTCGACAATACCAGCATGTCTATATGAAAGCCGAGTCCAGTGGCCTTTGAGCACCCACTAAACCCATTTTCTTTAAAAGAGTCAAATCCGATGTGAACAATATTGGGGAAGATGTGCTCTTCTATATCCAAATTAAATTATTTGAGATGTCCGAGGGTGAACTTTCAGAACCAATTTACCTTTAAGAGTGCTATTCGATGTGAACACTTGGTGAAGATGTGCACTGCTCGATCAATCCAAATCAAATTATATGAGCAGCCTCACGGTGATGATCAAACGTGATGCAGTCCCAAGGCACATGTCACTATTGTAAACTGTAACAAAATTACCGACACGGATAGTACAAGATTCGATCCAATATTAGAACATCCTCAGTGAATAATATATGCACCGATGAAACTCATGGAGCAAAAGTGAGACCTGGTGAAAAAAGGTTCCTAAGGAAAGATATACCAATTCGAAAAGCTTGAAGGTCGAAAGTATGGAGTATCACGCATCAGGTTCAGTAAGTTGTTGAGTAAGTTTCAAGTGATTCAACCTTAGATGAAAGCTAAATCGTAGTTAAGAATGATCACACAATGTCAGCGTCGGAAGTTGCACAGCAACCGCCATAATATACCAATCCACAAGAATAACAAGGCGGGCAATGTGTAGTTCGTTTTCAAGAGAGACCCCAAACCGTAGCCTTGCTAAATATTTCGCTTGCGAGCTGCTTGCTCTAATGTACCGCAGTCACCCTAGCAATCCGAGTCCAGACGGACATAATAATAAGCCAATCGTGGTAAGGTAATTTTTAAGTTCGGGTTGATGTTCGTCAAGTGTTGGTCTTCGTAGACTGACTAATATCAAATTAATGAAGCGCTGACCGCCATACTTCTTGCTTCTTCGCTCTGCCGAGTCGTGACAAATTAAACTCTCATCGTGCACGTGCTTTGATAACCTTCTTCTCGTTATTGAGTGATGAGAGGGTAATCATCCATGTTGTCACGACATGCGGCAAGCAAGATAAGCAATAACAGTAATGGAATTTAATTGATTGAATTGATATCTTTATTTATACACGGTTAAAAAAGCCCAAACAGTTACAAGACTGATTTCCATTGGGGCCGTGTTAAACAATATAAATACATTAAATAAACATATCATTTGTGATTTTTTTATATATTTTTTTTTTAATGACAATGGTACATCAAATGACATATTTTAAACAAACACGAAATAACAGGATCAAGATAAATATTTAAAAAAAATAACAATAGAATAGTACCGCCGGAAAAGAATACGTATATGAATAAAGATAATCATGGGTGGCTGAACAAGAGTACTGTAAATATACTACAAATTCAAATTGATAATAAGAATTGTTACTAGTACAAATAAACTGCCGGAAATGATATATATAATTAAGATACTACATCAAGATTTAAGCTGAAAGAAAACACTCGTAAAGGAGCTGTCTAGACATTTATACAAGAGAGAGAGGGGGGAGACCGTCAACCGTCACCTCATCCTCAAATAAAACTGTAAATGAATAAATAAATAAATATGGGATAACCATACAATCATTCAAATCAATTTGATTTATCATGTCTTCTTTTTTTATAATTAGTACATTTTAAAATATTCTACAAAGAATCTAACAAACATATTTGTATATCGCTTATAAAGTAAAGGAACATTAAAAATAATAAAACATATTCAGATTGTATGCATACTGTTTAAAGAAAAGGTGTTCTTGACAACCCGAAAGCTTGCCTGATGCTTGTCCGATATAGCAGCAAGTAATGTATGCAGACTGGATTCCAGGTCCCCAGGAAAGAAACATCCATAAATTTGAATATCTTAGTAAATGTGTCTATTTAGGCCTAATCCGCTTAGAGCATGTAGAGAGTTCGATATAAAGCCTGTCTAGCCTGTCTAACATGTCTACCTTCACACGTGCATATATTAATGCTTAATTATAACTGTTTATATTTGGGTTTTTAAACGGTAATCATACAAACACACGATGCCAAGATTTGTAAGAAGATTTTGTCCTCATGGCCGTTACGGGTGAAAGGGTTGGGGGCATAATATGGAAACGTTTGCTTGGATTTGTCTCGTAAAAGAAGTTGACCACATACAAACTAACTCCCACCCAGTGTTGAGTGCAGGTGTCATGGGCCACTGGCTTCATCGGGCAGGTAGTTCCATTATGTGAATGGGTAAATTCCGACAACAATATACAACCAATAAAAACAAGTTTAATACCAGAGGAAAGCTAACGATTAGTATATTCATTAGCCGCTCACCCCTCAAATCCGCCTGACCACAATGGAACGAGTGAGGGCTTGCGAGAGCGGCCGAAAAGCAATTGAAACTCGCTATTTTGCTCTTCTCCAACACAAAAAGAGGCGACATTGTGCTGGATTACTATGTTTTCTCTCACAAAAGTACAGAGAAAGTGCATATTATTTGTTTATATTATACCTTTTGAAAGGTTCCCAAAGTGACTCCCGGTCACCCCAATGCTGAAAAAAACGCACGTTTTTTTAGAAAACTTCACTTTTTCATGCAAAAATGCTTATTTGTTCTATGCACGCAAGTCGAACGGAGCGGATGATACAACGTTTCCATATGAGGGTGGGGGGGGGGGCAATGGAGGTTATTTACTACCCTCAGAGATATTTGCCCTATAAGACATAGTTGTCTATGACTTAGGATAATTACAGTGGCTATACTATAGTATAAATGGAAATTACTTACTTACTCATAATTATATAAACTTAAATTTTAGTCGTTCTTTCTTTCTCTTTCGTTAATCATTTTGATATTTCTCTACATCTCTTTTTTGGTATTGTTCTTTCATCCACTAAAATCATTGAACATTTCTTTATTTCTTTCTCTCTCTTTTTTGTCTTCTATTTTTCCCCAAAAATCAGTAAGATTAAAGGTCAATTAAATATTAATCTTCATGAGTTCAGTGTGAGGCAAGCCCAATAAACGCTATTTACAGTGTGCAAGCTCTAGCTGCTTTTCGGAAAACGACGTTGACTCATCGTCCGCAAGCTGGCGCTATTACACTACCTCGTTTGGGTAGAATAGATCCATTCGTCGACTTTCCGTCACGTCACGTCGAATTTTTGTCACGATACGCTGTGTACTTCCAGTTGATCTGACCTCTTTGATCTGACATAGTGCTCCCGTGACATTTGTTCGGGGATTCATTTCGTGTTTAGGTTTACAATCGGGGTTTATATAAGGTTTAGAGCTAGGGTTATATTTAGGAGGCTTATATTTTGCCGTTGAAATTATAAACATTTGCAGGTCAAAAAAATGAAAAGGTTAAAGGGAGTGTAGCATGGCAAATACTGGTTAACGCCATCTACGTCTTCTTTTGGACAACTGCACGTAAACGAATGGACTTGATTAGGGACTTTTAGATTTTACACGACGAGAACGTGGACTGCCACGGTGACATCCTTTTAAGGTAATGTGACGTCCTTTTAAGGCACTGCCGGGCACGGGCCAGTGCCTTGAAAGAATGGCACACGTTGCAGTCCACTACGTCGACGTGCAAATCTAAAAGTCCCTATTAACGGTAGTCAGCGACTTAATAGGGACTTTTAGATTTTACACGACGAGAACGTGGACTGTCACGGTGACATCCTTTTAAGGTAATGTGACGTCCTTTTAAGGCACTGCCGGGCACGGGCCAGTGCCTTGAAAGAATGGCACACGTTGCAGTCCACTACGTTGATGTGCAAATCTAAAAGTCCCTATTCTCTACATGGTCAGCGCGCGCTAGCGTTCGCGAAACAGACCGAAGTTCTCCTCACGCTTCGGTTTCGGGTATGTTGCACGCACGTAAATGCTGCGGTCTCGTCGTCCGTAGTCGTATTAGGGCATTTTCGTCGGGTCGTCTCACGTCGTCAGGCCAAATTTGAGAACACGTTCATCCACGATTTGAGGTTCGTCAGAAAATTCGAACCCCGTCGTCAAAATGACGTCATCTTGCTACATCGCAGCGTAAATCAGAAAGGAAAGACAGAAAGAGAAAGTGATAGAATGATAAAATCAAAGAATAACATAAGAGAAGGTGATGAAGGAAGAAACAAAGAATAACATAAGGAAAGACAGAAAGAGAAAGTGATAGAATGATAAAAAAAAATAATAAAATAAGAAAAGGTGATAGAAGGAAGACACAAAGGATAGCGTAAGGAAAAATAGAAAGAGGAAATCAATAAAATAATAAAAAAAACAAAGAATAACATAAGAAAAGGTGATAGAAGAAAAAATAAAGAATAACATAAGAAAAGACAGAAAGAGAAGGTGATAGAATGATAAAACAGAGTATAACATAAGAAAAGGTGATAGAAGGAAGAAACAAAGAATAACATATGGAAAGACAGAAAGAAAAAAGGATAAAGAATAGATAATGGAAAGATAGAAGAGAAGATGAAAGATGGAAAAACAAAGAATAACATAAGGAATGGTAGGAAGAAAATGATAGAACGATACAAACAAAGAAATACATAAGAAAAGGTGATAGAAGTTAATAGAAGTTAATAGAAGATAGAAGATAGAAATTATGCTTTAATGGTGGATAAAAATGTTTAATCACAACTCATTATTATGACCTAGATTCAAGATTCAAGATTCAAGATTCAAGATAATTTATTGTCTGATTTAAAAAATACAGAAATTTGTCCTCCACTTGCGAGTGACATACATAAACAGCAACATAGACGATATATAAATACATTCAAGGATACAAAGAAAATACAACAATAATAATAACGGCAATAATATAAATACATGTAACAGAATCGACATGTAGACTTGTAAACTGGCATTAAAAATTGAATCTCGACAATCAGCTCATCTGTAAACAGTTTATGTAGTTATTAACCCTTTTATCACAATCATTCCATATTTTTTGGTTTGGCTCAATCACTTTTGATTCAGAGTTTTAAGATATATGCCAGATGCAGGAGTACAAAGGTCAATCATTCTGCACACACTGCATCCATTTTTATTTCATGACTATATGTTATGTCTGATACCAGGAATTTAAGAAAGGGAAATAAACTTTAAAATATATCTTAATTGGCAACACATTTAGCGATTTTTAAAAATCGTTGTTTTTCAATCAAATATTTATTTTCAACTTTTCAACACATTGAGGACCATGTATATTGTTTTCAGAGATATAACATTTTATTTTGATAATATAGCAATAAAAGAAAGAAAAAATATTATTGTTGCCAATTTGAATTATAACATGTGATCAATTTAGCCCCCCAATACCTTCTGAAAGGGTTAATGAATAAACTAATCGAACCGGCACTTCATACAGTCATCCATTAGCAATCAGCAATAAAGCGTTGACAATAATTACCAATCATTCACTGACAGAGTAAGAAATGATGCAGTGCTGAAATGAGCTGCTGTTTCAATCAACTTCAAATACATCAAATTAATGTATGCGTGGTATTGACACAATATCAAGGCGGCGGTCTAGTAGAATTGAGCAAGGATTGAGTAAACAGAGCATAAAATTTGCAATAAGGCCCATTTAATGATATCGTAATTGTATATTTACCATTATAGACATTTTAGCGAGAATACAGAGACTACGTCACTCAAATTACTCATTCATTAAGTTACTTAATTCTGGGGACGATTTTGACAATCTTAATCAGGATTTCGACCCATCTTCGGAATTAATGATGGTGCTAAGCATATACAATTTGGTTCACCTAGTAACAAAGAACACGTGGAAAACAGCACAATTTATCATGTCAGTATAATTTATAGTCATATACAAAACTGGCGTTATTGAATGTGAAAATAATGAGGGGAGCTGGATTTATTAACTTGGGTAATCACTCTTTGAAAATTAAATTTCACTCTTTTGATAGATTCTCCATGTATGTAATTTACATTTAACAAATCAATTATTAGCACCACTTATAAATTTGATGTCTTTTGTGTTTTTTCGTAACTTTAAAAATGAAAAATGGACTCGTTAAATAAGGGCTTTTGTTTAATACTTTTAGATTTAAGCTCTCACCATATCAGCAAAGATCGAGAGTGATTTTTTTACCACGGAATATATAGACCTAATTAAGCTCCAATTTTTTATTATTTTTGTTGTCAAACCTTCTTCTTTGGAATGGGGGGGGGGGGCACTCAGGCCGCTTCGGCCCTAACCCTGGCTGGTTGGATGTTGGATATTTAACCTCTTTATAAAATAGATGACCGGCATTTAACTATAAAAATTCTGGACCATGATGAAAATGAAACCCGGCGTTGGGTTTAGGGTTTTGTTCAAAATCGGCTTTAAAAGGCAAGTCCCATTCATTTGCAAGTTGAATTGCATAAATGGAGAAATATTTAACAAACAAAACGGTGAAAGTTTCATCAAAATCGGACGGAAAATAAGAAAGTTATGGAATTTTAAAGCAAATTAGCGAGTCGATGATGTTACTATTTTACTTTGTTAATAATTTTTGTGTGTGTGTGTGCGTGTGGACACATCTGTATAAAATTGTCCGTCTATATTACAATAAGTTACAGTAATGGTGATTTTGCACATATTCCTTGAAGAATGAAGCCATGTTTTACATTCCAAGAGCAGAAAAGTGTCATTTTTATTATATTTATGTACAAAACGGATATAGAAAAGTGAGGGGATGACATAACAAACTCGTTAATTTGCATACATCTCATGTAAATGCATATCACTGTTGCATGAAATTATGCGAAACTTCAAAAATTCTATAACTTTCTTATTTTCCATCCGATTTTGATGAGATTTTCACTGTTTTGTTTGTTTAAATTTTCCCTAATTATTGAATTCAACTTTCGGACTGGCAATTTAACGAATGAAGTTAGTCTGAGGTAAGTACAGGTTTAAGGCGCTTGACTTGAGATGCGATGGTCGAGGGTTCGAATCCCGACACGGCACTAATATCCTTTTGCAAGATATTAACCTGCACTTGCTACTCTCCACCCAGGTGTTAAATGGGTACCGGGTAGGATGCGACCGTCATTGTTAGTCAAACAGTTTTAGAGCGTCAAGTAACGCCTGGCTGGAATGCTCCACAGGGAGTGGAGATTGTGCACATAGTGTGTGCGGGCAAGCACTGAATCCAATGACCGGGGTAATAGTATATCTGTAAAGCGCTTAGAGACATTTGTATTAAGCGCTATATAAAAGCTGAATATTATTATTATTATTATTACAGAGCTCTGCTCGGAGTTCGAGAAAATACACAAAAAAGACTAAAAAATCTACTTGCGTCTTTGCGCACTTGATAGGGATAGAATGAGCATATTTTGATGCATAACAGTTTTTGAAAGTCAAATAAAATCATCACTTGGCAAAGCCCTACGGGCAACAATTTGTAAAAGAATTTCTTCGTGTACGGAGGATCATTATTTGCTTGTATATTTGTGTATTAGTCTGAGGATTATGTTTTCCCTTAGTCATTGAAATGGAATAGTAGACTACGGACCTTTGTGATTATCAAAGTACCACTGAGACAGTCTAAAGATAAAGACACATCCTAAGCTATATCACAAACATTTATGTTTTACAATGCAACGTAAATTCTTATAAACATTCATAATTATATATGCTCTATAATTATGAGCCAATAACCATGGCTGCACGAGTTAGGTTTTTTTATTTTTAAAGAGGGAGGGGGGGGGGCTCAAGAAAAAATTGTTCAACTCCCCTAACTGATTGGGGTTGTGCAGGTTGACCACATCACCAGGGTTTCCCCTACACTTAAAGGAATTGTGCAGTTGGTTCTTATCGTGCAAAGGTGGTGACTCTCCTCTACATAGTGCCTCCAGTGCTTTCCACTGTAACATAGCCTGTGTCTTTGAAACAGGGAAGAGGGCACGTTAACACAACGCAGGCTTCAGTCACCCCCACCCGCAAACAGGGCAAAGGTGTTTCCGACAAAAATTACAATGGCACACGGCAGAAAGAAGACATTTACCAACACATAGCGAAGATAGGATACATCCTGTTGTACTTCAGGTATACTGGTGGTAAGATTGTAAGGATCCATCATTGTCGGGTATGGGATGTGGGCGGGTGGCAATTCCAGTGTCTACAGCCACGTCCCGTGAACGTTCAGAAGCAACTGGATCCTTGTAGAGAGTGGGGTAAATTGTAAATAGGTACACTTCTGTGTATATTATCATCAATCATGGGTTTACATTACCTATGGAATTCTTTTGTCAGGTTATAATGATTCATCATGAAGAAATTTCGTAACGATAATGTATATCATATATAATTATACAGAAAGCGACGACCTGTGAATGTTCATGGGGGTGGGGGGTCCTGACTTCTCGTAAATGGTGGAGGTAAAAACGTGGTGTTGAGGTACAGTTTTAGGAGTGTTGAGGTTCGTGCGTGTATCCTTGATCAACTTATATAACAAAGATCCATCATGAGAGTTTGGACAATACCAGCAGCCGCTTCCAGTGGACTTTGAGAACCCACTGAACTTATTTTCTTGTAAAGAGTGAGATCTGATGTGAACACTTGGTGAAGATGTGCAGTTCTCTATCCAAATCAAATTATATGAGCTGCCTCACGGTGATGCTCAAATGTGATGCATTCCTGAGGCTGAGGCACATGTCACCATTTCCAACTGTCAAAAATGAATGATAAAGATAGCAACATATTAGATCCAATATTAGAACATCCTTAGTGATTTATAAGCACCGATGACACTCACGGAGCAAAAGTGAGACCTGATGAAGAAAAAAAAAATCCCCGGGAAAAGATATACCACTTTTCAATTGGCAAAGCTCGAATGTCGAAAGTATCGAGTATCACTTATCAGGTTCAGCAAGTAGTTGAGTAATTTCCAATGATTCAATCGTAAATGAAAGCTAAATCGTTGGTCTATTCCTAGTTATATCAATGTAAACAATATGTCAGCGTGGGATGTTACACAGCAACCGCCAAAATATACCAATCCTCAAGGCGGGCAATGTGCAGTTCGTTTTCAAGAGAGACTCCAAATCGAGCCTATAATGCCTGGATTACATTTGCCCCGGGTGCCCTACGATAAATTAGTCTACGATTTTTCGTGCGATTTTAGGGGCATCGTAGGAGGCTACGGGCTACGATGTTTGTGTTTACATTATCTACGAGCATCGTGCCATTTCTTGTATTAGCCCTCGGGGGTAGGCCGGGGCAAATCCGTACAGAGGCTGATCGGAGATTGTACGGAAATCGTGCAATTTCAATGCAGTAGCCGTGCAGTTTCTGAAGCCTCCGCACGGAAATCGTACGGAGCCCTTACAGCTTCCGTGGTAAGGTTGCGCGGAGAAGGCGCAGTGACCGTGCAGCCGCCGTGCCAATTTTAAGCGTTTTTTGCCTCCATGTTCACCGAAAAATCGTGCGTTTGCTGCACGATCAGCGCGAGTCCTCCGCGCGATGCCCTTGTGGGGATTGTGCAATGACACCTACGACATGTCTACGGACTACGGGCTTACGATTTTTCAAATTTGTATATCTTTTGCCTGGATTACATTTGCCCCGGGCGCCGTACGATAAATTAGTCTACGATTTTTCGTGCGATTTTAGGGGCATCGTAGGAGGCTACGGGCTACGATGTTTGTGTTAACATTATCTACGTCGAGCATCGTGCCATTTCTTGTATTGGCCCTCGGGGGCAGGCCGGGGCAAATCCGTACAGAGGCTGATCGGAGATTGTACGGAAATCGTGCAATTTCAATGCAGTAGCCGTGCAGTCTCCGCAGCCTCCGCACGGAAATCGTACGGAGCCCGTGCAGCTTCCGTGGAAAGGTTGCGCGGAGAAGGCGCGGTGACCGTGCAACCGCCCTGCCGTTTTTAAGCGTTTTTTCCCCTCCATGTTCAACGAAAAATCGTGCGTTTGCTGCACGATCAGCGCGAGTCCTCCGCGCTATGCCCGTGCGGGGATTGTGCAATGACACCTACGACATGTCTACGGACTACGGGCTTACGATTTTCAAATTTGTATAACTTTCTGCGAAACAAAATCGTAGATGCCGCGGAGCCCCGCGGAGCCCGTGAATCCGTACAAAAATCTCACGGCCGCCTCCTGCCTCCGTACGGAGGCCGCACGGAAAAGGGGATACGGGGAGGATACGGGCTCCGTAGACTAATCGCAGGCCAAATGTAATCCAGGCATAATTAAATAATTCGCACTCAACATTTTTTTTTTTGGGGGGGGCTAACGCCCCCCCCCCAAATGAAATTAAACCATGACTTATTTTCAATTCCATACAAGAGATTTATAAATGTTCTTGATATCACATGATTTTCAACAAAATGCGCGTTTCTCCATTTCTGTTGCAAACTGACACATTCCCAAATAGCCAGGAAGAGCATATGTTTTTATAGTCACACTAGTAGATAACCGTATATTCAGTTTAGCGAAAAGTCTGGATACCCGTATGTCCGGCCTAGAGAAGAGCTTAGAGAAGACCGCGGCAGCTCTAGGCGGTACGCGGGGGAATGCGCAGTCGCCTGCGCCCAGGGTTTGTTTTGGATGTGGCGAGGAGGGTCATTTCCGGAGGGAATGTTCCACAGGCGCGGATCCAGGGGCGAGCTGGCCTTGCCCCTCCTCCCCTCCCCCGCAAAGAAAAAGAAGAAAAAAAAGAGAGAGAGAGAGAGAGAGAAGGGGAAAAGGAAAAGAGGAGATACAGGGAAGCGAAAAAAGAGGAAGAAGAAAAGGAAAGAAGGGAGATATCAGTTGCAATTTTCCCGCCAACAAGTTGTGGATCGGGGCAAAGCCCTTGCCTCTCCCCCCCCCCCCCCCCGCCAAAAAAAAAGAGAGAAGGGAAAGGGAAAGAGGAGAGCTAAAAGGGAACACACAAAGAGGAAGAAGAAAAGAAAAGGGTAAAAAGAAGGGGAGATCAGTTGCGATTAATCCCGCCAACAACATGTGGATCGGGGGCGAAAGGCCCTTGCCTCCCCCTAGCAAACCTAAAAGAGAGAGAAGGAAGGGAAGGGAAATGGAAGGGGGAGGGAAAAGAAAGGTCAGGAAAGAAAGAGAGAAAGAAGATAGATAGGGGAGATCAGTTGCGATTTTTCCCGCCAACAAGGTGTAGATCGGGGGAATTAGTGTCCTGCCAGTGTCACAATAAAATTCAAACGTGGTTCATTTCTAATTCGATACCGGTGATTTACAAATGTTGCTGAAATGACATAAGTATCCGAGATTTTTCCTCACTTTTAGTAAATTATACTTTTTTATGCGTATGTTGGAAAATTAGAAATTCCTAAATTTACAGTCAGGCAAGAAATATGTTTATTTAGAGGCCTACATGGCAGGGCCCGCAAAACGACGGGGCTCCGGGGCCTCGAGTTTCGCCCCCTGTTTAACTGTTACTTGATTTAAAAAGACGTTATCAAGCACTGCTTTTTATGGCCTCCATTGTGTTAGTAGATGCCAGGAAAACATGACTTACGGGCCGGGGGGTTCAAAATAGCCCCCAATAATCGCCTCGCCGCTACGCGGCTCGTGGAGGATGCTCTGCATCATCATTGGGTCAAACTGTTTAAACTGTTACTTGATTTAAAAAGTCGTTATCGTGCACTGCTTTATGGTCTCCATTGTGTTAGTGCATGCCAGGAAAACATCACTTACGAGGGTTCAAAATAGCCCCCAAATCGCCTCGCCGCTACGCGGCTCGTGGACGATGCTCCGCATCACTTATGGGGGTTCAAAATAGCCCCCCAAAATCGCCTCGCCGCTACGCGGCTAATGGACGATGCTCTGCATCGTCATTGGGTCAAAATGTTTTAACTGTTACTTGATTTAAAAAGACGTTATCAAGCACTGCTTTTTATGGTCTCCATTGTGTTAGTAGATGCCAGGAAAACATCACTTACGGGCCGGGGGTTCAAAATAGCCCCCCAATATCGCCTCGCCGCTACGCGGCTCGTGGACGATGCTCTGCATCGTCATTGGGTCAAACTGTTTAAACTGTTACTTGATTTAAAAAGACGTTATCGTGCACTGCTTTATGGTCTCCATTGTGTTAGTAGATGCCAGGAAAACATCACTTACGAGGGTTCAAAATAGCCCCCAAATCGCCTCGCCGCTACGCGGCTCGTGGACGATGCTCCGCATCACTTATGGGGGTTCAAAATAGCCCCCCAAAATCGCCTCGCCGCTACGCGGCTCATGGACGATGCTCTGCATCGTCATTGGGTCAAAATGTTTTAACTGTTACTTGATTTAAAAAGACGTTATCAAGCACTGCTTTTATGGCCTCCATTGTGTTAGTAGATGCCAGGAAAACATCACTTACGGGCCGGGGGGTTCAAAATAGCCCCCAATAATCGCCTCGCCGCTACGCGGCTCGTGGAGGATGCTCTGCATCGTCATTGGGTCAAACTGTTTAAACTGTTACTTGATTTTAAAAGTCGTTATCGTGCACTGCTTTATGGTCTCCATTGTGTTAGTAGATGCCAGGAAAACATCACTTACGAGGGTTCAAAATAGCCCCAAATCGCCTCGCCGCTACGCGGCTCGTGGACGATGCTCCGCATCACTTATGGGGGTTCAAAATAGCCCCCCAAAATCACCTCGACGCTACGCGGCTCGTGGAAAATGCTCCACTTCGCCATTAGGTCAAATTGTTTTAATTGTTACTTGATTTAAAAAGACGTTATCAAGCACTGCTTTTCATGGTCTCCATTGTGATAGTAGATGCCAGGAAAACATCACTTACGGGCCGGGGGGTTCAAAATAGCTCCCCAAAATCGCCTCGCCGCTACGCGGCACGTGGACGATGCTCTGCATCGTCATTTGGTCACCCCCTAAGCAAAAAGCTAGATCCGCCCCTGCTAAACAGAAATAGAAAGAAAGAGAGAAAGAACGAAAGAATAGTGACCTGCCACTGTCACAAAATAATGAGGTATCAAAATACGCTCATCTGACCGTGATTAAATGCCTAAAACACCTGAGCTTCCGGGGGCTACGCTCCCTGGACCCCACGCCAATTAGTGTCCTGCCAGTGTCACAAATAGGTTATCAAAATATGCTCATCTGACTGTGATTAAATGCCTAAAACCCTGAGCTTCCAGGAGCTCTGCCCTCTGGACCCCACCTAGGCCCCTAAGGCGGGCCCCTGAATGCTTATCTGACCATTATAAAATGCCTAAAACCCCTGAGCTTCTGGGGGCTCCGCCCCCTGGACCCCACGCCAATTAGTGTCCTGCCAGTGTCACAAATAAGATATCAAAATATGCTTATCTGACCGTAATTAAACGCCTAAAACCGCTGAGCTTTCAGGGGCTCTCCCCCCTGGACCCAACCAATGGCCCTAAGTCAGGCCCCTGGATACTCATCTGACAGTAATTTATTGTCTAAAACCCCTGAGCTTCCGGGGGCTTTGCCCCCTGAACCCCACGAGGGGGCCTAAAGCGGGCCCCTGAATGTTCAATGACCGTTATAAAATGCCTCAAATCCCTGAGTTTCAGGAGAGACCGTCAAACGTCACCTCATCTTTGTGGGAATTGAGATGTTCGAATATCCTAAATAATTGTCTAAAATACCTACCATTTGTTTACGATAATAAATTGTCATTTTGTTTAATATAACTCGCTTTGCTCTCGATCGCTGTCAAAATCTAGATTGAGTAAATTTGAACTTCGAGCAAGAAGTGTCACCCCCCCCCCAAAAAAAAAACCTTGGTGAAGAAGCAATTAAAAAGAGGCAGACCAATATTTGTAAGCCCTACGTCATTTCGCAATTTGCGTCAGAGCGTAATGGAGACGACGTTTTACGATTGAAGATTATTAGCCTCTGGATTACTAGATTACGAACTCTGGCGTCTGTAGGAGGGGCATAACCTTGCCGTGCCCCCTCTTTATAACTTTAATTGCTTACCTTAGTACCCATTTTGTTCGACGCCCCGCCCCCCCCCCCATTTACGAGAGGCACATGTAGAAAATGAATGCAAAGAAACCCTAAACACCCCCCCTGAAAACAGAACGGCCAAGGAGAGTTTCATGACTTTGCCCATAGATGTTTCAGCACAAGGCTTATAATAATTTTTTTTGAAGGTTCATGTTGCCGAAGGTTCACTCATTCGAAGTAAGGTTCGCAAGTTCGCAGTTCCGAGGGTTGGTTACTACATAGTTTCGTAATCCGAAATTAAATAGGGTTCATATAATTCAAAAAATGAAATGGAACACTGTACCATTTTCGGAATTACTAACCCTATTTAATTTTTCATGAATAACCAAGAATAACCGATCTTTGGATTAATATTATTAAGTATTTGGCTTCAATTGTGCTTTGGAGGGGAAAGCAAGCTGAATCACTGTGACCTCGGGTATCCCCTTCCGGTATAACCAGGGGCGCCAATCCATTTTAAAATGTGGGGGGATACACAATGGAGTAAAATATGAAGTGGCGCTAACGCGCCACGTTCCGCGCTTGCGCGGACAGGGAGGGGGGAGGGGGCTGGCCGGCCCATCAGAAGTTGAAAGAAAATTGGATTTACAGACCAAGTTGGCGTGATTTGATGCATACTTTCTAGTAATATTTGACTGAGAATCATTGACTAGATTCCAACAGATTTTTTTCCTGAAAGGGGAATATCTTATGTCACTATTACAAAGGCTCGGAAACACATTTGCTATACAAGCTTTATTATTGTCATTATTATGTGAAATGATTCCATGGACTATCTTGATAACAACAGTTAGGTTTAAAATTAGTTACTACATGTACTTGTATTGTTATTTATGATCACTAACATAACGTTTGGGTACACTGTTTATGTATATTTTAAGATATTTGTTTCATCACTTTCGTCAAATATTGAGTGCCCATCCATTGTGACACTGTGTAAGACAAAACAAAAAAGGCAACTTGTAATTAATGACTGTAATTTGTAAACATTAAACTATATTAAATATTAAAGTATAAATAAAATGGATGTAAGTGAGTAATAAGTGACCATCTAGATATTGAACATTATGATAACTCTGAAAAATCTCTCAATAACATTCCATTTACCATTTATCATTAATTAAATGTCTACAAAATGCTCAGTCCACCTCATATTAACGATAAAGAAAAAACATCTTCAGTTTACACATCTTCACTTGAAATAGAAAGATAGAGTATGACATATCTCCTGATAAGTGAATCCGAAATTTCAGTTAGTCGAAATGTTACAACTTGGCGATAACCATGTTTTATACTTGAAATCTCGGAGTTTGTGGTATAGACAAATAAAGGTCCATGGAAAATGAACCCACAAACAATAAGCCGTATTCATAAAGAAATAAGTAATTATTAACTAATAGAAGCTTTAAGTAAAAGCACACGCTAGATAAGTAAAATGTGTAGCTTATGTAATTGCTAAAATCACATTCATAACCTTTCACTTTAAATATGATAACACCTGTTACTTGCTGCGGCTAGCAAGTTCTCAAGTATACTTATACTAACAACGGCAGCTCCAAAAAAGCGTGTTTTTTGTGAAAATCTCAGCAACACAAAGTATATTTCAGAATTATTACGACTGAATTATAAAAATATATATATTTCATATAAATTTGATTGATTTTCAGTAAAATGAGAACAAAAAGGAAATAATACCAAATTTTTAAGCCAAAGTAGTTACTACTTTCTTATAAGTAAATGTTTCTAGATTAGTAAATGCTTGAATGTTTATTAACAAAAGTGATATTTCACAAATTGCATTTTTAGCTTCTCAGACAGTCTGGTCATGAATGTGGAGTTCAAAATTATTATACGCTTTATTTAAAATCCAACAAGTAATAAGACTTGCCCTCGCATTATACAAAACATGATAAAGGTGTGTGCCACGGGCAACGGGACACAGGGTCTGGTCTTACGCAGTGCAATACTAGAGTTTCATGGTAAAGGAGGTCAAAAACATGGGGGGGGGGGACATTTGATATTGTGTCCCACACCCTTGACAATTTTTTGGGGACATGTCCCCATGTCCACCCCATGATTAACGCCCATGGGTATAACTGATTTGGGTTTTGCAGGTTGACCACTTCACCAGGGTTTAATGACTCTCCTCTACATGGTGCCTTCATTTGACGTCATATCCGGAGGACGGAGTTTTTTCCACTGTAACATAGCCCGTGTCTTTGAAACAGGAGAGGGGGCAAGATAACACAAAATTTTCATTCATTCCCCCCCCCAACCCCGTGTTGGATTCGAATTAATTATTTGCTATATTCTCGGAAATATAAACCTTCGGAAAACGAGTGCCCCTAACCCGTCCTTTTAAACTCGTAAACCAATCAATGATCAATATGACATAATTTAGTATTCGGAGAACAGCGATGAATGCTAAAGCGTATGACGTCTAGCACTCATCAGAGTAAATTGCAAGAATAAACAGGAAGCCAAAATCGGGCGAAAGGCTTTAGTACATGTGTACTCACCGTTATTTTCCGATTTTGTAAGAACCAATTGTCTTTTTAATTTCATAGTTATTTATTTATTCAATTATTTACAGTTTTATTTAAGCAGTGTTGCCTCCTCAGTTAATAAACTGCTATCCCTGAGGGCCCTGCAGGATTAAAACATAACTTATATAAGATATTTACACACTTAATAAGTACAAATTAAAGACATAAATAATATAAGAAACAAAGGTTATGAAAACAAAGATAAATAACTTAAGAAGAATATGAATATAATATTGTAAAGTGTAAGTTAATATTTTTATAAAAGAGAAACCAATGATATCTGCATCTTTGTATGTGATTTGAACTGAAAAGAGAGTCTTCTTTCATCAAACTGCCCTGTCTTCACTTGCATCTCAAAAATTGCTTGAAATTATCTTTGAAGAAGACGTTGGTGAAAGCGTACAAGAATGGATTTATGGCAGAATTCAGCCACAGAAAGAATGTCACTAGATGGGTAAGCGCTTCATTACGAACGCCAGAGGAATGGACAAATGTATAGCATTCGTTGATATAGAAGGGCAACCAGCATAGTATGAAGACACTCAGAAGCAACACCAAGAACCTTGCCGCTTTTTGGTGGTGAGAACCTGATGTGCTTCCATGAATCCGCATGTCATCGTTTTCCCAGGAGGTTGTCTGGGACGCTCTATCATCCAGAGGAACTGCAGGTGATAGGTGGTCTCTACCTTGCCTGGTTTGGAGCTTGTTGGTACGTCTCTTCAAACGAAAATATACTGTGAGATTCAGGACGAAGACGCATATAGCAGGTACCAGGAACTCCACCAAAAACATCATAACAAGGACGACCAGATTCTTTCCGTACCCAAGATCACATGAGGCTATTCTGTTCTCATCATGCAGGAATCCTGTCCTTGATGAGTAGGTGAAGGCTAGAGTCGAATGGGTAGCTAGACAGGTCATCCAGAGGATACTGCAAATGATGGCTACCTTCTTGTGTGATTGTCTCGATCGATGTCGTAGGGAATTGTGCACCATAAGGTACCTGTCGACGCTGATGGCGATGATCGTCATTACAGACATGTCCGTCGCTGTGTAGCCCAGTAGACACGATACGATACAAGACGCCCCGCCACACTTCCACTTACCTGTAAGATACAATGGAACATGAATTGCCATGTCAACACCCACAAGAAGGTCGGCCACAGCAAGGTTGAGGATGTAGGCGTTGGTTGTGTTTCTCCGGATTCGTTTGTCCCTCTTATACGCCAACAGAACGATGGTGTTTCCGACAAAAATTACAATGACACACGGCAAAAAGAAGACAGTGACCAACACATAGCGAAGATAGGATAAATCCTGTTGTACTTCAGGTATACCTGTGGTAAGATTGTAAGGATCCATCATTGTCGGGTATGGGATTTGGGCGTGTGGCAAATCCAGAGTCTAAAGCCACGTCTTGTGAACGTTCAGAAGTAACTGAATCCTTGTAAAGAGTTGGGTAAATTGTAAAGAGGTACACTACGGTGTATATTGTTATCAGTTTTGGGATTACATTACCTGAGGAATTATTTTGAGAGGTTATAACGATTCATCACGAAGTGATTTGATTACAATAACGCCCCGATGTATCAAGCAATGACCTGTAGATGTCCAGAAAAAAATGACTTGTCGTAAAGCGTTGAGGTAAAAACTTGGTGTTGAGGTACAGTTATAGGAGTATTGAGTTACATGCGTCTATCGTTGATCAACTTATAATTATAACAAAGATCCATAATGAGAGCTAGGTGTTCGACAATACCAGCATGTCTATATACAGTCGCTTCCAGTGGCCTTTGAGTACCCACTGAACTTACTTTCTTTAAAAGAGTCAAATCCGATGTGAACACTTGGTGAAGATGTGCTCTTCTATATCCAATTAAATTCTTTAAGATACCTTAGGGTGCACTTTCAGAACCAATTTACTTATAAGAGTGACATCCGATGTGAACACTGTCTTGGTGAAGATGTGCACTTCTCGATCTATCCAAATCAAATTATATGAGCTGCCTCACGGTGATGATCAAATGTGATGCATTCCCGAGGCACATGTCACTATTGCAAACTGTAAAAATTACTTACATGGATAGCACAAGATTTGATCAAATATTAGAACATCCTCAATGAATAATATATGCACTGATGACACTCATGGAGCAAAAGTGAGACCTGGTATAAAACAAAAGTTCGCTAGGAAAAGATATACCAATTCGAAAAGCTTGAAGGTCGAAAGTATGGAGTATCACGTATCAGGTTCAGTAAGTAGTTGAGTAAGTTTCAAGTGATTCAACCGTAGATGGTAGCTAAATTGTACTTAAGAACGATAACACATACAACTAGGCGTTGTGGCGTGCGCCTGTAATCCAGCTAACAGTGGAAGTTACAAACTGATTCAGCCGAGGACGCAGGTTCGAAACTGAGTCACGTCTTTCGGATGGTGACGTTTAAGGGTCGGTCCCCAGACGTAAATAATCATATCTGATTGACACACGTCTGTAGAAACCCAATACACACACACACACACGCGTCAGCGACGGATGTTGCACAGCGACCACCATAATACACCAATCCACAAGGGAGACGGCCGGGCAGTGTGCAGTTCGTTTTCAAGAGAGACTCCAAACTGTAGCCTTTGCTAAAAACTTCGCACTCAACGAGTGCTGATTGCTCTAATCATGGAGCTAAAAGTCTTTTAGCTCCATGCTCTAATGTACCTCAGTCAGCCAATCAGACCGAGTCCAGAACGACATCATAATAAACCAAGGTAATTTTTTTTAGTTCGGATTGATGTTCGTCAAGTGTCGGTCTTCGTAGACTGACTGATATCAAATTAATGAAGCGCTGGCTGCCATACTTCTTGCGTCCAGCACAGGGGACTCGAGTACGTCCATCCTTTTTAATTCATCTAACGGACCCCCGCCCTTCGTTTTTTTTTCCTCGCTCACTTCGCTTTGCCGAATCGTGACAAGTTAATCTCTCATTGTGCAAGTGCTTTTATTGTCTTCTTCTTGTTATTAAGTGATAAGAGGGTAATCATCCATGTTGTTACGACATGCGGCAAGCAAGATAAGCAATAACAGATACTACTTCAATATTTAAAGAGAAGGTTGAGTTCTGGGAAGAGGTGAACAATAATTTTTGAGCGTTATCATTGTTATTATGCAAGTGTAGAAGAACATCAGATTAAAAAAAATGTTCCCTGAAAAGCATGGCTCTTGTAATACCTTGATATTCTAAATATGGCATGTGACAGCATAAAAAATCGGGACGGATTTTTATGCCACATGTTCGTGTAGTCCCATATACATATTTCTGTGTACAGTGCTTGTAACTTTACCAAGGCTGGGCCAAATTTCTTATCATTTTGATGATTCCAGAACCTTGCAGTACACACCAATACTTATATGCTAGATGATCAACCTTTTCTGATCGATTCCATACCGTTTCTTTCACAATGCAATCGCATGGCCAGAACACAACTTTATCTTTAAGTTGAAAGAAAGCACGCGTAAAGGACGCGTCTATACATTTATATAAGAGAAAGAGAGAGGGGGCCGGAGATAAGAAAGAAGAGAGAGAGAGAGCGAGCGAGAAAGAGAGAGAGAGAGAGAGAGAGAGACTGTCAAATGTCACCTCATCTTTGGGCATTGAGATGTTCGAATTTCTTACACATTTTTCTAAAATATCTTATCTACCATTTAATTTTAATGAATCGTCATTTTGTTTGCTATAACTCACTTCGCTCTCGATCGCTCTCAAATCTAGAATAAGTAAATTTGATATTTGAGCAAAAAGCGAAAGCCACCCCACCCCCTCCGGATAAGACATTAATTATAAAGAGACAGACCAATATTTGTAAGCCCTTCGTCATTTCGCAGTTGCGTCAGAGCGTAATCGCGTCGACGTTTTATGATTGAAGATTATTAGCTTCTGGATTGCTAGATAACGAGCACTGGGTGTATAGGAGGGCATAACAGGGCCGTGCCCCCTCCCCATTAAAAAACCCCAAATGGCATACCTTGGTGCTTGTTTGGCTTGCCAGAAAATCCTAGCTATATCGTGCCCCTCTTTTACAAAATCCTTGACTCGCCCCCACTCACTGGACCTTTCGTGTTATAATAGAATAAGGCCAATTTTGGTTGACACTTGTTGCGTTGGTGGCGCCATCTTCATATTACGAAGACAAACAAGATATATATTCAAAGCAATGACGCACATTTTGCCAGAAATGGTATCATGAATCCTAATGGACCCCTATGTGAAAAAGTGATGATGATCAGGGTGTTCGATCCCACAAGTTGATATAATTAAAATGTTCAAAAAATATATAGTAATATACAAACGAGGGGGTGGATGTCTATGCTCCCGCAAACGCGAAATAAAAAAGTGCTCTGGGGGAATACACGCATACGTGCTCCTTCAAATATTGTGAAATATTTAACCTTAATTAAGGCTGAAAGCTGAGGCAACAGGGCCTGCGGGGCTGCTGAACATGCTGAAGACAAATTGCTACTAAGATATTTAGGCCTAACTTTGTTAACGTCCTATCGGTTCTTCTCAAATGGGTAGGAAGGGGATCTACCAGGTCTGGTTTCTGTTTTTCGTTTTTATTGTTTTATTTTTTTCCTGCAAAAAGACACAATAATTTACACTAGATTACAGGAGATTACTCTACTCAAAGCAATTGACAAATTGCTCTGTTCTTTCTGAGTCAAAGTCCGTTCAAAGCACTATGAAAACGGCTGTGGCTTTGGAAAAAAAACAGAATTAGCAGAATGATTATCTGTTTCTTGAAACATACGAATTTGTTTACCTGTCTTTTTAGCAATGCTTTGTCCGATAATGGCACATATTTGGACTCTGGACTTTCTGCTTTTATTTCCGTGCATCTTGTGGCGCCACTATATATAATCATTTTCATTCTTCTTCTTCTGCTTCTTCTTCTTTTTCTTTTTCTTCTCTTTTTCTTATAGTTCTTCTCTTCCTACTCCTTCTCCTTCTTCTTCATCTTCTCCTCCTTCATCATCATCATCTTCTTCTTCTTATTCTGCTGCTGCTTCCTCTTCTTCTTATTCTTTTTCTTCTGCTTTTTTTCTTCTGCTTTTTTTCTTCTGCTTCTTTTTCTTCTACTTCTTCTTCTTCTTCTTTTTCTTTTACTTCTTCTTCTTCTTCTTCTTTTTCTTCGTATTATTATTATCATTATTATTTTTTATTATTATCATCATTATTATTATTTACTATTTTAATTACAACTATTACTATTATTATTATTATTATTATTATTATCATTATTATTATTATTATTATCATCATCATCATCAATGTTATTATTATTATTATTAGAAGAAGTAGTAGTAGTAGTAGTAGTAGTAGTAGTAGTAGCAGCAGTAGTAGTAGCATGAGTAGTATCCTCATTACAAGACGTCACCTACTTTGAACAGTTTTAAACACACTCTAAATGCCCTGTTATCTGCAGATGACGTGTAAGTGAACTTTTGGGGTTTTCGTGCATAGCTAACCAATTGTTTCCTATTTGCAAAATTATTAAATTTGGTTGACATGGTTAACTTTATATCATGTATAAATACATGTAATGTATTCACTTTTCAGCTATCTTGTAAACAACCTAAGTGTATTAATTAAAAAGCAATCGAATGTAAATATGTATATAACAATTTTGGTATCCCGTGTGTTAAGCTTATAATATCAGATTTTTAAAAATGTACGTTTTCAATCATTTTTTTTCCTTTCTTTTAAATACGTGGTTATCATCTATTCTGTATTTTATTTTCATTTTTTAATGTATTTTCTATTTAAATTGAAAATTCCATTCACATATTTCTTTTAAATGATCAAGGATAATTCTTGAATGATCAGTTATTTCACGAGTATACCAATTAATTTGTATTATACCTGTTTATATTATTGTGTATTTATCTATCTTGTACTTGCTGCTGTTATTTGTTTTATTCTTACCAACGGGCCTCATGGAAGAACACCAAATTGGTGATATGTGTCACCCTGTATAAATATCAGAAACAAATAAATAATTAGTAAATTATTATTATGAACTAAAATTGACCTCTACACTTCTTTCTATATTCAGCATTGACTCCACATCGTTGTATATAGCCTATAGGCATGGGCATAAACTTGATACACTATGCATGCTCGGCTCCTCCTCAAAACAAAGGTTAAAGCCTACCAGCACAATATAGGGATACTTGGTAACTACTTCATCTCAGCAAGACGTAGCTTGCAATTCACGACCTTTAAAAAAACACAATGTTATTGTGTCATAATTGCAGGCGCCATGCATGTCCGTAATGAGACCCGAGGGCGTGATTGTTTTACGAGCTAGAGGAATGATTACCCCCGTTCAAAGATGCTCATATACAATTCATGATCACGGCATCGATTCGCAATGTCAGGGATTTTTCTCAACCTGTCGTGGAAAACTATCAATACTTGCTCTCATTTAGTTCGCTAGGGAATGAGGATTGATTATAGTATGATTGGCTCAAGCCGCTCAACTGTCTCATTTCGAGTGATCTAGTGTTGTCTGGATGGTCCAAATACAGCTGTAGGGGTATGTTGTGAAGCGTGTTTATCTGGCACGGAAACGGCGCTACTATACGAAATACTAGTAAGTTATGGATTGGATTTCTTCAGTAGCTCTATACTAACACAAGAACCTTTGACAGAGCAAGGTTAAGTTATATTACAACTGCTGACACCCATATCCGATAATGATGGATCATCATAATATTACCGAGGATATATTTGAAGAACATCACGAAATCTCTTATCTTCGCTACGTGTTGGTCAGCTTGTTTTATGTACCATGTATGGTTATAATTTTTATCGGCAACACGTTTGTCCTTATGGCTTACAAGAGGGACAGGAGAATTCGAGAAAACATAACCTATGCCTACATCCTCAACCTAGCTTTTGCCGACCTACTTGTGGGGGTTGTCCTGGTGATTAATACAGAAAGCTTTTACACAAGGACGTGGAGTTTTGGAGGACTGCTTTGTATTATCGCGTGGGTGCTCGACTACTCTGCAACAAATGTGTCTATGCTGACGATCATCGCCATCAGCGTCGACAGGTATCTTATGGTACAGAATCCGCTTCGATATCGTTCAAGACAATCCCGCAAGAAGGTAGCCATCATTTGCAGTATCCTCTGGATAACATGTATAGCGTCCCATTCGGCTCTGGCCTTCACGTACTCCTCAAGGACAGGATTCCTGCATGATGAAAACAGGATAGCCGCATGTGATCTAGGGTATGGAAATGACGTTGTCATCATTTCTATGATGTCCGTGGTGGGGTACCTTTTGCCTGGTCTCTGTGTCTTTTTTCTGAATCTCAAAGTGTACTTCCAACTAAAGGGACGTTCCAACAACTTCCAAACTAGGCTAAGCCTGGACCAGTTGGCATCAAGTGAAGTTCCTTTACATGATGGTCGCAGTCGTACCAGCTCCTGTAGATTAGATGACATGCGGATTCACGGAAGCTCAGCGTCAGGTTTCCAACATCGAAAAGCGGCAAGGTTCCTGACATTTCTTCTGATTGTCTTCGTCTTATGTTGGTCACCTTTCTACATCTATCACTGCTATACCTTCGTAACTTCCTGGGGGAACTACAGCGTTGTTGTAGATAATATCGTTTCTCTCATTCTTTGGTCGAATTCTGCCATCAACCCATTCTTGTATGCTTTCACCAACGTCTTCTTCAAGGAGAATTTCATGCATTTCCTAAGATGCAAATGAAGTGATCTTCGAGGAGAATTTCATGCCTTTTCTAAGGTGGAGCAGACCCAGGGCCTATATAGGGCCATCGAGCCTGCTAGGATGTTTGGTGGTACAGGCAGCCCCCACCCCCATTTCTCGAGAAACTATGTTCTATGCACTGTAACTGTAATGAATGTGGAGTTCATATTTTAACCTTTCATTTGCCGATCGATCGGCACAAAACTATAGGCACTAAATAAGACCCAAAATCGCTTTGTGCAACACAAACGTGACAAAGCTAGGCTTTGCAAAATCACCCCTGGCTTTTCAATACCTGTATCAATTTGGCTTGCACTGGTAACAGTTGATAGAATAAGCTTGAAGCCTTTGATATATCTATCCAGACTATCCCCTAATAATGTGGAATAGGGAGATTAAGTGTTTGGCATCTAAAGGGTTAATGTTCATGGTATTGGTTTGTAGCTTACAGTGTGTAGAGTATCTAAAAGTCACAAGCAAAGTGGTACAAATGGCTGAAGCACAATCTCTTTTCAATCCACTTTCTTTCCTCTATCATGTCAGATATACCGTATCCTGAATTCCAGAGTAATTTGACAGAAATGGGGAGTTATTGTGGGTCTGGTCGCCCCTCCCCCCCCCCCACGTTAGGCATATACGTTGTTTGCATTTGAATATATTTAAAATGGGTTAACGTCTTTGAGTTGAAATGAATTGTAAAGGTATTTGTTTTAAGAATTCCAAATGGCAGCAGTAGGCTGAATGACATGGATCGTACAAGAGCAAAAAACATAAGAGGAAGATTATTTATGTACATGATGCATGCATTATAGTCAAGTTTATTGGAGCAACTTTGGTTTTCGAGAACGAAATAATCTACCTCAGGCCATTATATCTATAGATATTACGAAGGATATATGAAACGGTAACCATAATATTGTTTAAACTTTTGTTTTACTCTTTGTATACTAGGTTGATACCTTTCGGAAGAAAAATTAACCTCTTTAACATATTTATTTATCCATTGCCATCAGCCTTTAATATCATGTTTATGTTTTGGTCTTGTTAAGTGATTCATTAAGATTGTTCGTTGATTTTGATTTAGATAAATTTAGAATTTAAAAGAAACAAACTAACCTCTTTAAAAAGATAAAAGGTTATAAAAAAACACGATCAAATACAAAACCCGCAAAGGGAAAAAAATACGACATGAAGGCAATTTTCGCTCATTTCTTATTCAAAACATTACCCAAGGTGGGCGTAGAATTATCCAAAAGTATACGTCAGAGCCCTAAGTACACTCCTCTTCATCCATTTCACCCAATAAATATTTACAGTGTGTCTTGAACACAGCCACGGATATTCGTATTGTAATTGCAGTTCATTCATCACTTAAATAGAAAATCCAACATTAAAAGACAGCAGTACTACTCTAAAGATAAGCAGAAAAGTCAGAAAAAGAGACTGGTTAAGTTTGAATGAAATCGTACACAAATCAAAGTATAATTTTATTTTTCAATGATGTAATCAATATATTATACGTATGGGCGCTTCAAATTGGTTGAATCCGTATAATGTCACGTTGACGCAGGGCCGGACAACTTCCAGTTTGTTCCAACACACAAAATAAATAACATTCGAGAGGACCTATAATAATATACTATTCATAATATATTATATTGAGTACTGCCCCAAGGGAGAGGGCACTTAATAAGACCCCCCCCCCCATAAACTAGTGGTATGTTAGTACAAACGTGAGAGTTGTCCATGACTACGTCACAATCTACTGACTAAATTGCCAATTTGAGATTCGCATAGGCTTAATAGTGATCTCATTTTTCAAACACAACGCTTTCATCATTGGTCTGATTTATTTCAAACTTTCACCATTCTTGTTTCTCTTATCTTTCTGCTTTTATGCAATTGAACTTATCACAAATGATAGGTTGCCCTTTAAGTCACAGTCTCTAATGGCAATTTGCCTCTAGCGACCCATTATGTTAATGATTTTAACATAAATCATTGATTATTTGTCTGTGCTATAGGCAGACGTATTAATGTATGTGACATTAGAGCCTTTAGAGGCCTGCATGATGTTTGGCATGCAGTCTCAGGGGAAAGCTATATAGAGCTTTCAGCTGGTCGATGTAAAACGTGACTGCATGGTTCATTATGACAGAATTATTGTTCAAGATGATTTTTGTATTTCCGGATTATCTACGTCTGGGGAAGGCGACCTTAAACGTCACCATCCGAAAGACATGCCTTCAACGTTGGAAGGTATACGTGTACAGTCAAACCCGTCTATTGAGGCCACTCAAGGGAAACAGAGAAAGCGGTCATTATACACAGGTGGTGCCTTTCTAGACAGGTTTTACAACCCATCTCTTTCACGAAGGACATAAAATATACGGCCCCTATAGACAGGTGGCCTTTATAAAGAGGTGGCCACTAGACGGGTTTGACTGAATAACAATATGATATCTAGTTATTAATAATGCCTTAAATAAGTAAAGCCAAATTAGATCGAAGATACAGACCGAGAAATTTGGCCTGTTGACTTTTGACCTTCAAACAAAAGGACATTTCATTAACTATTCACAAAAGAAAATATTCTCATCATGATCATGGATATCAATTTTTAATTATTTTAAGAGTATTGTTCAATTTTAATGAAAAGTCGGTTTCATCATATTTTTTCTTTGTTAAAGGGGGAGGTTTCTCCGAGTCTGAAAATGCAACGTTTTTGAAATTGAAGGTACATGTATATATATATATAGCCAAAAAGAAATGGCCTAACAACAATACAGGTAATCATTATGTTACTGAAATTTTCGTTTTCTAGTAATTATTTGACTTGTACGAATTTGGTTGACTCATCCACGACTCATTATATGTTTACCTTTCAGGTAGGCCTTGGGGGGGGGGGGGGTCATTTCCCCTGTTGTTATTAATATTATTATTAGTTGGCAGTTACGTCATCATGTCCAAAGTTCTGATGAACATCAAGGACTTTGTGAAAAAGCGCATATAGACTTTCCGGTACATTGTGTTATGTGCTATACAAATATAATTAAATCATTAACACGATATATTAAAAACTTAATGGCAATTTCATCAACCTATTGCATTGCCAAGACAAAAATCCTGTTTGGTTTGTGTAATATGCCATTGTAATATTAGAACTGACAAAGTGATAATCAAGGCTATTGACATTATTGCTTTGCGACTATTATGCCTGCACATTCGGGCGTGGAAAGGGCATCATTTGGCCCAAAACGGGGCAAACAGAATGAACAGAGACAAATGGGAAAATAACAGTTGAAGAGAGAGAGAGAGAGAGAGAGAGACTGATTTTTTTTTTTTTGGGGGGGGGGGTTATAGGGAGAGACTGATCAATTGAGTACCTATAATAAACACTTGCCTTAATTGCTGATTTTTCCGAGTTTGGGAAGGGGACCCTCTTCAACACCAATCTCTTGAGATATTCATCATCTTCCTTTCGATATTCAGAAAATCATTTTCATCACAACACGTAGGCCGAATTTTAAAATATTCGTAGCACAGCAGTATTGTCTCGCTCGAGCTCGATCACCGTGGAATGTTTGCATAGATATATAGGTATATAAATGTATTTTCATAATAGGTACTCTATTATGAAAGTTTGATATAGCGCCATCATCGACAGGGTTGCTTAGAAACATAACGCCACCGCAAACTAATCAATTATCCCACCGAGAGTATTTTTAAAGGTAAATATTACCGTTTCCTCATTATAATCATATCAGTTCACTTGATCATATTATTCGTGTTATTATGTATTAATAAGTAATGCAATTTCAATAGTGGCAATATTTTGTAGGGTCTACAAGTACAACTAGACCATAAAATGAGCGTTGTCGAGATTTCTGCAAATTCCGTTCAGCGTTGTCCCACGTGTTGTAAATGATGTTTGTTATGTCGTGTATGTTTTCACCGAATGTCTACATACACTGATACAGACTACAGTCCAGACAGTCTAGCCTACAGCAGTACAGGCTACAGAAACATGTCCACATTTGTTTTGTCTTTTGATGTGGGTCTGATTTGCCTTTGTTTTTTGGGTTGATGTTTTGCTTTTTAAAATGTAACATCCATAATTTTCTTCTGTTTTTGTTTTTTGTTCAGTAAACAAAAAGATTGATCTAGAATCTAGATCTAGTCTACTACTAGGCCTAGGCTAGGGTGTCTGATCACGCACCCGATGTTGTGTGCTAAAATCCTTCCCATAGAGATTGCACGCAGTCCTATGCAGTCTACGTACATTGCGCGATCATGCAAAATTGGTCAATGTTTTTATCACCAAATCGAAATTCAAACCTAAATCGCTCCTGATCCTGAAGGTGAAACTCAATAAATGAGGTGTCATATGAAAGAGCAGATTTTTCTCCATATTCCCCAAAGGGGCTCACTTCGGAATTCTAAAAATATTTTGATCAAAACAGCGATTTAAACATCGTTTCCATCGTAGCTCCGATCTTTGCCACTTTCCTGAACCGAGCCCCCCAGGCTTATGTAGGGCTAGACGTAAGGAAAATATCCCAGTGTAGGAATATATGTGGCCGATAAAACAAAATGAATATTCTTACCGTTACTTTAATCTTCTGAGCTGATATTGCGAGTGGAGGACGAAACGGGAAAGGAAGGACGAAACAGGAATGGAAGCAGGCAGAGGAGGAATAGTGCGAGTAGCGAGGTGATGAAATATACACGTGGAGCGACTAGCTAGCTAGCGAACGCGAAGGAAGAAGGCACACAAGCCTTACAGTTCAATATTGCACTTTCCCAAAATAAACTAGAAGACATAAATCTGAATTGCGATAGAGTCCTCAAAAGAACGATGTTGATGAAAATTCTCTATTAAAAATGAAACCGACGAAATAACGCTTGTTGTAAAGTCAAGACTCTTCCTATAAAAGCACGTCCGAATGTCGAAACTGAAAATGGAGGAGTGAGTAAAATTTGTGTGTGGAGACTTTTCCATGTACGCTAAAGGTGTGGTGATTGGCTTATTAAAACAATAAGGTGCGGTCCGATTGGAGTAACTAAAATAACACTCTTGTTGCTGGGTGGTTCCACGGATGAAATTAACTAAGAGAATGTTTAGAATGTGCAGCTGTAGATTGTTATTGTTATTGAAGCTGGCTGAACGGAAAGTACTAACGAAAGGTATGCTTAAAATGCTGAGTATTTACAATGTTGATAAACATTTGTGACCTTAGAAAAGTTCAAGTCACTACACCAGCACTTATTTTTTCACTAGCCCCAAGGGATCACAAGTGATTACAGTTTGAAAATACCCTTCCCCACATTTTTCGGATCAGCTAAGTAGGGAGGCATGAGCTCCGCGCCGGCCGAACCCATGGTGATAGCGCGTAAAATCTGCACATGAACATGCATGGCACCGCATGTGTACAGACCCGGAAGTGGGTGCCCATTGAAGACAATGGATTGCCGATCGCCTTGAGTTGCGCATGCATTTAAGCAACACGCGTACGCTTGCATATTGCACAATTCAGCTGTTTTGCTATATTTAGCAAAACAACATAACTCTGAGTGTACGTCTTTTTTGTCGATTCTGACAAAAAAGAGGATGAATATTGTAGGGAATTGAAGGGGCTGTAACTTTTGATAGAAACATCGGCAAAGTCTTGAAATTTGAAATGTATTATTCTGAGTGAATAATTTTTTCAATTATCCAACCATAATGGTGAAAAACAATCCAAAAGGGAAAATTGAAAAATCGTCCAGACACCCTACTAGTACTAGATCTAGACCCCTAGGTCTAGACAAAAATCCACACATAGCTGCATCGCTATCCTGGCTAGCCTTAAGGGCTTGGTGATAATGTGAAATATTGATATTGATATCACCAAGCCTTAACTGGCTTCCATAGACCTGTGCGGAGAGGCATGTCAACAGACCCCAAAATGCGTCCGAAATCACCCCTTCCCACACCCGACCAATATTGGACAGTGGCCTTGATGAATTTTATGCCACTTCTACATCTAATTGCCTACGAAAAGTAAAAATCATATTTAAATTTAAGGAAATATTAGCAAATATCTTACCAGAGCGATACAGCTCGGGTGCTTCTCCACATGTACCGTGAGAGTATCCTCTTTACATAATAATAACGTTGACTTCTGACTCGTGTTGATGGGACTTCCGTAAAAGTGCTGCTCCCGTAAAATGTGCTGTATAGTGTTATACCTTCAGTATTAAGGAAGTTACAGTCATTTTTGACATCGAAAATTAAGCTGTCGCTCCCCATTCATTTACTATTGACTTAAGAAAAAAGCTGTGATCGAGGAACAACCGGAAACCAAAAACAATAAAAACAAGGTCAATCTGACCGAGCGCGCATGCGTATATCTGTCTGGAGAAAGTCACTCGATTTTCACAACTTTTCATTCCTGTTATGTTTATAAAATCCACATTCATTGTCTTTCTCCTGGCCAAAATGAATGGTTTCTTTTCATATAATGTACGAATGATGTATCAATTATCCATATTTTACATGATTTCATATTAACAATCAGTATTTTCATATAAAAACTGGGGCAGAAAACAATATTTTCTTCGCATCGTCCGCATCAATCGCACGATCACCACACAACAAGTCACGTACATGTACATGTGTACGTACACACGCATGCGCTGTACACCCTCACCGGTGACTGCCGTTCGAAGTTGCAAAACATGACATGACATCCATCAATTCCGGGGCAAAAAATACACATTTCTCGTCAAAGGATTTCGATAAAATTTCACAAGAGCACAGATAAATAGGTAAGCTATCAGTCTACCTACTTTTTAAAAATTCCTGACGACCCGATCCTTAAGTAAAAGACGGTGGAAGTTGACTTTCATTTTGTTTGCTCTCTGGTGATCGTTGTGATGAAAATCTCCATACAAAGTGGATACCAAATTAAAGAGGCAAGTGTAGCGAATACAATAAACCTAGTATCCGAAATATCAACCCCTATAACAGCTACGAAAACGGTGTTTTAAGGGGAGTCCCCCAAACCAAACTGTTCGCATTCCGGCGCGCACACAAGGAATCAGATTTTGATCACCGCACAGCGCCGGGATTGTAACGTACCTACTCTTATATCCTTTTAGTTTTATTTTAGATTTCCATCTTATTCTTAATCCATGCAATAATTTCATATGAAATTTTCAACAAACTCTGACTTCAGAATCAGACTCTAAGCTCTAGTCTCAGAGTTGAGTATGAACTTTGATTTGGAATTTGTATTCGGACTATTCCCACAAAACTTTTCAAGGCAAATTTCAAACATTGGAAAGGGAATGGGCTAGGGAAAGAAGGTGATATTAAAGAAATGGCTATGCCCTGGCAATCATGATCTGATTACTAATCTGGTCCTACACAATCTTCTTCTTATTCTTCTTATTCCTCTGTTGGAGTCAGAGGTCAGCAGTCAATTCCTGAAGGATTTATAGGTAGTGAGATAGGCTTTCATTATGGGTTTGTCCGGCATGTGAGGGCTTATTACACATTCCACCAATTAAACCCTTTAATGAAGGCACTTGCAAATATGAAATAAGCCATGATATTAATAAATAATAGACATTTATTGCATTTCATTTTCTGGAGAAACGATTTGTATATCATGGATTTCCTTTATGACTTGCCATAGATTCTGCTCTAATAATAACAAAGTGTTTTGCAGCATCACAATCATTGTAACGATTGATCTATGCAAATTAGATATATAACAAGCACACATTTTCCCCACACCAGAGTCGTTCATCGCATGATATAAAAAGATGGACGAAGAAGTAGACATCAGGACTGCCCCTCAGCAGGATAGCAACAAGTTTGACATGCTCTGTGATGGTGTCCTCAACTCGGTAGCCTTGGTACAGGCAACACTCGTTGAGGTACAGAACTTTGATCAGTTGACTACTGAAGTCTTCAATTCCCATAGGCTTAATAGAGGGACCATAGTGTCCCTGCAGGAAATGGTATACCTGCTTGTTAAAGTTGTTCAGTGGCAAAAAGAATCCCTAATCATGATTTCACTACTGTATCATTGGATGAAAAGGATAAAATCCAACAAAGAACAAAATTTAAAAATCTCATCTCATCTCTTTTTTTTCCTTTTATGTCAGTCTTTTAATTTCAATGTCCTTGTCTTCCATCAAGGCTAGTGATTTTTTAAAGAGTAAAGGATTCAAAATTCTTCAAATTGGCTATGTATTGTTTAACTGACACATTATTTAAACAAATCATTCAAATAAATGTACATTGTAAATAGCGTTGATTTTCATTTTATTTTCTAATTTCTTAACCATATTATCCACTTCCGGTTCCCTTGTGATTCCTGAAGTTGCAAAAACTTGGGGGAAAAGATCCTTTGCTCATGCGTGTCCTACATTATGGAATAGCCTTCCTGAAGACGTCAAAAAGTGTATAACCTCAGATTTTAAAAATCATGTAAAAACACTTCTGTTTAATTCTTCATTATTTCTACATGTGCCCTGAGCACTCCACAGAGTGGATTTGGTGCTCTATAAGTTACATTTGTTATTATTATTATTATTATTATGAATTTGTGAAATTTCTATTCAATTTCTTGGATGTTCCTTGTATGCAGTTCCTCTCTTTGAAAGATGAGCTCCTCATCCATGCTCTACCACCTACACTGATGGCAAGGCTTATCATGGTGTCAGGTAGAATATTCAGAAGGTAAGTCATATAGTAGAAATGAAAAGGCGAGGAGGGGAGGGAGAAAGTGAGGGGGGCGGTGAGAGAGGGAGAGGGGGAGTGAGAGAGGGAAAGGGTGGGATAGAGAGGATAAACTTCTATGAAGTAGAATATTTAGAAGGTGTGTCATATAATAATAATGAAAAGAAGAGGGGGGGAGGGGTGGGAGTGATAGAGAGAAGGGGTGGGAGAGAAGGAAGTGGGTGGGAGGAAGGGAGAGAAGAAGGGGGAGGATAAACTTCTATGAAGTAAGAAAACGGGAGAATGAAAGATTAGAGAAAAGGTGAGATAGAGAGAGGATGATATATCTATTGAAAGATAAATAAGGAAGAACAAAAGGAAGAGAAAGAGAGAGAGAGAGAGAGAGAGAGAAAGACACACAAACAGAATAATTACCATACTTACACAAATAAAATGAGTACTGTATTACTGCTGATCAATATATTGATTTCCTTTGACGATCTTTCATATCAGCAAGGCAATCCATAATGATATTTGAAGCATGGTGGCTTTAGCCTGTTTATACATGAATATGCCTCTGCAACATTGCAGTGTTTGACTAGCTCAGATTGTACCACAGTGCATATTATGTCTATAAATGTGGGATGGATGGGGGATAGCAAGAATATTTTATAGGCTATCACCTCAAAATGAATCAAATCACATTCTATTATTTCAGCACCAACGACCTTCAGACCCCAGTCAACGAGCTGGTGAGACTGGTCCGAGTTTTCTCTGTTTCTTGGGAGGAGAAGAGTGCCGCTCTGAAGAAACTTCACAATGACTACGAGAGCAAGCACAAGCAGCTTAATATCGCCGTCAGAAGATTGCAGCTTCTTGATGCACAGGTATGACCGGACATTAAAAAAAATTAACCTTTATGATATATACCACCAATTAAAAAAAAAATGTACCAAAGATACGATTCTGTGAAACAAGTGGTCGCGCACAGCTCCATTTCTATTGCCCACTTTTATACAGATGTAGTTTCTTGATTTCTTCACGATTTGAAGTGCCTACTAGACTAGAAGGTTTGAGGGCTATGTCATAAATGGATCAATCCAGTTTGTTGTAAGCATGACTTTAACCTAGGAAAGCAAACACTGTGAAATACAAAATTTCAAACCTAAGCTGCAGGAGATTATTGATATTAAATAGGTGCTTTGCAGAATGGATTTCAACACACTCACACCAAAGAAGGAAAAGGAAATGGTATAATTTAAATTCTTGTTCTTTTGACAGGCAAAGAGAATGGCGAAGGAGAAGCGGATCATGATGTGGGAGAAGCTCTTCTCAAAGGTCACTAGCTGTAGGGGTCATGGAAGAAGATGGAAGTTCCTTATCGATAACTTCAAGCAGAAGTCTAAGCTTGGGTAAGTTTTGTTACTAAATTTTGAAAAACTACAGTGGTGAAAGAATTTCATTAATTTGATATGTTGTACCAGTGGACAGTTGCTTCTATATATCAACCTCTGTGTGGCAAACCATAAGATTTGGTTTCTGATTTGTACTAATAGAAATGTACAAGAAATATGTGATGTTTGATAATATATCTCATACTTCATTATGTTGAGAACCAGATTCAAAAGAGGGGAGGAGGGGGAGCTGTCTTACCCTGTTTAATACACTACACTTTTTCTGGCTATGCCTCTGCCTATGTTTCCAGCATGAACTCTTACAAAGGTTCCATATGCATGGAGAAATAATAGTAATAATAATATGTTACATTCATATAGTGCATTACATAATACATATACAATTTCAAATACCTGTCTTTCATTTACTTACATACAAATATAAGTTAAATGGACAATTTTTTATTACAAATATAACACAGAATGGAGCATCTGCAAGCCTACATTGAGTCGTTGGACAAAGAACCTGATTCTGATGGTGAAGGGGGAGATAGGGAGGACAGCAGTGAACTGGATGGCAGGAGTCAATCGTCAGTTAATGAACTACAGTTACTCAGCTCAGTAAGTATTATCAAGTCTGCTTCATGCCACATGCCAATTCTTGCTACCGCCACTACCGTATTTGGCCATAGAGGGCAGCACCGGCCATGTGTATATTTGGCAAAGGCAGTTCTGGTCCCGATATATACAGATACAATGGGTCGAGAACTGGAAAGTACAATGGAATTTACAGTTTCAGAACCAATAATTAAACTATAAGTAACAGATTATGATGGTGCCAAAATGGATCTCATCAAATCATCTGGGGATTTCATGAAACCTGAATAAAGTTTAGTACAATAAGGAGTTAGTTGACACTGCTGTACATTCTGTATGGAAGCCGGAAAAAAACTTGTCTTATCGTCTTCCCCATATCGTACCTGCCCTTGTGCTGACCTGCGCAGTGTGGGAGGCAGGTTGCCATCTACTGTCGAACAGGGTATTTGCGGTAGGGTAAATTATTGTGAGGTTAGAGGAACACGTAGTTGAAAGAGAAAGTTGCTGGTATTGTGGTCAAGATGTAAATTCATTGGTGAGCTAGCTCTCTCATTAATAATATATGTCGATCAGTTTGGATAGCATAGTAGATCAAATTAAGTCTTCCCTTCAGAGCCAGAAGAGCATTAACTTTGTGTTAAAGTACATGAGTTAACACCCTTCTGGCTCCAAACAGACAAAATGTCCCCTGAAAAGGATTGCTCTAGCTTCATATGCCCTCATATAAAACACATGACAATAAATAGATTCTAAACAATTTTGACAAAATTGTTGTGTGTAGCCCCATACACCCATTCCTGTGTGCTGCAAGTGCATGTGTTGTTCAGTCAGATTGAGTCAATTCTTCTTACTTTAAGCATTCCAAAAGCTTGCGATATACATAAATTATTATTATTATATTATAATACATGATCGTCTTTCCCAATTGCTTCCATTTTGCAATTTTATCTTTACATGGAAGATTTATAACAAAAAAACTCCTTGATTAAATGAAGGTGATACCTGTGGTAATTAGATACAGTACGTACGTATAGCCTGTACTGAGCATGCCTCAAGACTTGCGTTTGTTGATGAATCCAATATGGTTGTGTAGCACGTGCAGCACTTACTGGTATAATACCCACGTTTATCACGGCCAATGTAACTAGCCATAATACATGAACATGTAGGTCCATATTGTGCAAATTCAGATAAACCAAATCCTGGCTTTAAGATTTTAGGAATTTAACAAAGCAAAATTAAGACCTTAGACTTAAGACCAACTTCCTTTATTAAACCCGATACTGAAAAAAAACTTAAAACTAGTGTGGGGTTTATTTTCTGTAGAATACGGGGCGTAGAGTCAGAGTCTAAATCTTTTGTGTGTTTTAGTTATGATGAGCCTGATCACTTTCAGTTTTACTTATATAGTACCTGAATTCTTCTTATCCTTGATTTCGGAATAAGTGCAGTAGTTGGAACAGTGAGGATTTAATGAGAACTAAAAACCTGTTCCTATTTTTTCCTCCTTTTTTACATTTTAGTCCGATGAGCTTGATTTCACGGAGGAATCAGAGGACGAGGATGATGGCAAAGGTCATGAGAGTACAGCTAGAGCGACCGTACACACACAGCAGGATGAGTTGGATAGTGATATCGTGACACCAGCAAGCAAGGTACGTAACGCTTTCCATTTTTAGTTTAAACTGTTCAAATTGTAATTAGTATACATGTATAAAATATTATTGGACTAAGAAAGGCTTCTCTATCTTCTTCAAGTTCTGAATTAGCTCAAGGGTCGTAAACTTTTGATATTATGGAACACAGTATTTATCAAAATAGTCAAGTAAGAAATGGATCATGATTAAAAACATTGCTTATGAAATCTAATTTGTGATGGGTTTCTGTAAACTTGGAAGCACTGTGTGGTGGAGAGATGCAGAAGACCTACCCTTTCCACACAATATATATATACCCATATATGATTTTAGTAATGGGTCCCTACTTGAATATTGGGAATTGTGGGCCCCATCTATTATAAAGATTTGCAATGTTCCTCATTGAACACAAGTCCTCTAATCGATTGCAAACATGCAAAGTTACAGTTGAGTTTTATCAATCGCAACACTTTATAGTAGAGGGCCCAGGAATTGTTAACAGTTTGCAAATATAATTATTTTAAAAAATCAAGATGCAACGTTTTGGATGACATGATCTTATTTTCGAACTTTCTGCCCTTTGTTGCTATAGCGAGTGACCTTCAATGACCCCAAGAAAGGATTAGGAGGGGATGGTCCAGAGGTTATTCCAGAGACAGTGATTGTGGAGGTTCCTGCTCCAAAGCCCCCTTCTGCTGATAAGACTGTTTGGACTCATGAGCCTGAGTACGATTGGTTCTTTAATATCAAGGTAAGTGAAGTTGTAGTTAGGCATTTGGGAAGAAAAAAAAGGGCAAATTTGTATATATCTGTAAGGTTATTCTGTTTAAAGAAATATTCTTAAATGGTTTCATATGTTTTTGAGAATTTGTTGTTACTGGTGCTTGATTTGCCTGAATTCACACCACTTTTTATTAAATCATTATGTCTGATAAATGTTGTTTCTTTTTTTATTTTTTATCCTACTTCTCATTTTCTTCTGACTCGTTCTTCCCCCGAATCTTTGTATGTTCTTTGTTTTTCCTTTCCTCTTCTTATCCTTTTATTCTCCCCTTTTCTTGTTCTTCGCCTTTTATTTTTTCTGCCTTCTTTCTTCGTCATCTTCTCCTTCTTCTCATTCTTCTTCTTCTTCTCCTCCTTCTCCTCCTTTTTCTTCTTGTTCTTCTCCTCCTTCTTTTGTTCTTTTTCTTCTACTTCTTCTCCTTCTTCTCCTTCTTCTCCTTCTTCATCTTTTTCTTCTTCTTCTTCTACTCCTCCTTTTTCTTCTTCTTCTCCTTCTTCTTCTTCTCCTTCTTCTTCTTCTTCTTCTTCTTCTTCTTCTTCTTCTTCTTCTTCTTCTTCTTCTTCTTCTTCTTCTTCCTCCCCTTATTCCTCCTCCCCTTCTTCCTCTTGTTATTCCTCCCTTTCCCTCTTCTTCAATATTCTCCTCCTTTGCAATCCCTAGGTCTTCCACCCGGTTGGTATCACTGGGCCGGACATCAAATGCAGTATCAATTTTAAGAAAGATTTCAAGAAGACTGAGTTTTATGCCAGACAAGTGTCCAGGGGTAAGCATTGGTGCATTCATTAATACAATCATTGACAAAAATGTATGGATTGGTAATGTCAGTTTGTAGGAAACATAAATACAAACTTGGTCATTCAGTGATGCACCGATGCTCTAGTCCAGCCTATGATATGATGTTCTAATGCACTTTTAAAGTCCTTTGCAAGTTTGATCCTGGCCTCAGTATATATGACTGTGAAAGTTGTGATTTGTATTTTGTATTAACATTCTTTTCTCAATCAATTTAGTGATCAGTTGTGGATATCATATCTTTAGGATATGCACAACATATCTGCAGAAAAGGGTTTTAGACGTACGTTCACATCTTCGGTCATGACTCAGCATGATTCGGTCAAAAGTAGGGAATATAATATTCAGCTACATGACCATGATCTGAATTTAAGGTTGCAGGATCCACACCATACTAATCACATTTTCATTAATCAAATTATTTGATTGATTTACATTTGCAGAAAAGAGTGGTAGAGTATCGCAGCTCCGGTCTGGGCGCGGCATGATCGGATCCAAAGTAGGGAAGAACAACCAGTCTCCCAAGACAGTCACATTACAGGTGCCTGAGGATAGAAAGCTGGATAATAGGTGAGACATGTCAGGTGACTGGCCCAAGGGTCATGTGACCTGATAACTTTTGCATACCAGTACATATGAGTAAAACAGTCAATAATGTTAAAAAAACAATTTAAAAAAAACACAATAATAATACTAATACTTGTCCAAATGCATGGTTAGTGAAAATCAAAAGTTCTCCCTGGTTTTGATTTTGTCTGAGGAATTAAAAAAAAAAAGAAGAAGATCTTTAAAATAGGAAATATCAATGACATGTATTAACGCTGCATGTACATGTACATATCCATGTAAACGTGTACATGTAATTTGCATGGATTACCGTGCAATGATATATTTATGAAGCAGTTTTTAGCGTATATATTTGCAAACACATTGGCGCATGTCTTGTAATTGTCATTGAGATCCTAAGCTAATGTGCAGAACAGAGAGAGAGAGAGAGAGAAAGGAAGGGAGGGAGGGGGAGGGGGGAAATGGGGGTAGGGAGAGAGATAACATAATTGTTTGCCATCCATTTTGGTGAAGTTCAATTCAATTCAATTCAATAAACATTTATTTCCTTCAGAAAACAAATGAACATATCATGGAATATATATTTACAATGTTAAGTAGGAAGGAGGCAACATTCCCTATTAAAAAGCACAGGGCTTGTAGTGGGGTCGCTATAACAAAAGAGACATATGATATACAAACTGCATAATAAGTTAATATTGACCTCCTTAATGTTTGCTTAAATCTGTTCTTCTGTTGCGTCAGATGGCAGAACCTGACGTTTCCTATTGGTGACTGCCCTCTCTTTGATATGGAAGATGCTCTGACAAAGAAAGATGAGGCCTCTGATGAAGCTAAAGATGGAGAGAAGGATGGAAAGAAAGAGGTAGTTGTCTGTATATCTATCATTTTTATCCTGTACCCCAGTAATTATAAACCATATTTTGAAGAAAAAAAATTATACTCATCCATATCATGGATTTTCAAATTAATCCGTTGGCAGAAAAAAACAATGACATCTGCAAAAATGATTTTCAATTTTATTTCTAAAGGCTCTATTCTAATCACAAGAAAAATAACTATGTGTCGAAATCTTGGTCATTGTAATAATCATCTTTGGCATAGTGTGATATTCTTTATGAGTCTTGATGATCCTTTTAAAAAAGAAGAGGGGAGTTTTCCTTTGTTTTTTTCTTTGTTTTGAATTTCTTTGTATAATATACTTTCATTTTTAGTACAAAAAAGAAATAACATCATGCCATGTATAATTGAAATAATCAATTCCTACATAGTTTTCCTTTTTCAAAGATGCTCTATGATTCAAGAAGAACAGTTATAAAATTAATCTACCTTATTTAATACCTTATTTAATCTCATTTAATACCCTAATGCAGCCTGAAGATGAAGATGGAGAGGAGGGAGAAGAGTTAGACGGAAAGAACCCATCCAGGGTCCAGTCTGGTCATTCGACAGTCTCGTCCTTGGGAGGTGAGATGCCGGTCAAGCTAGGTGTCCATCAAGGTCATCTGGATGAACTCATCGCCATGGGTAACATCGACCTTGCTGACCAACGAGGCGAGGTAAAAAATTATTCCCCATTTTCATCTTTATTATTGTAATAAACATGAATAACTATGTAATCAAAACAATCAATGAGTTTGCCTGAATTCAGTTTTTGTTTTGTGTATATTCTAAAACTAGATATTCCAAGCTTTCTAATGTTTATAGTTTACTTCAGTGGAACCACTTAATTTTCATAGCACAATTAAGAGCAAAAACAGATATTAAGTAATCTCCATTTTCCCCTTTCCTATCTCTCTATTTCTCTCTCTGTTTCTCTCTTTCTTTTGACCTCCTCTTTATCTCTGTGTTTATCTCTCTCTATTTCCCTCTACCTCTTTATCCCTCTCTTTATCTGTTTCTCTTTCTCCCTGTCTCATTCTCTCTTTGTCTTCTCATTTAATCTCTTTGCCTTCTCATTTAAGTTTATAGTCTTTATACCTATATGAAGATGAATGTGTATACCTACCTTGTGTTTTATTATGTATTTTACTTCAACATTCAGCACAATCAGCTTGTAGTTTTACCTTTTGATAGATATCTCCTCAATTGAATTTAATATAATTTACATTTTCCTTTTCATATCTCTTTGCTTTCTCTCTCTGCAGGACATCCCAATATTTGACAATGCGGAAGACACCGGAGAGACAATCCCTCACACGTTCCCCATCTATCCCATCAAACCTAGCAGGAAGCTGAAAGCCAGCCCAGAGGCCCCTGTCGGCTCTCTACCAATCATCTTCTTCTACACACGCGTCCACAAGCCCTTCACCTTTGAGAAGGACACAGGTATACAGCAGTAATGCTTATAGACAGTCCCCGACAGTGGTGTCTCTCATAATATCTGTATAGTTCCCTTGCACACGAAAAGTGAAAGTTTCCTAGATTCTGACATGACAATAATGATAATAATATCTTTTTTTTGTTAGTATGGCATCTTTCCAGCTACAAATAACCGATCAAAGGGCTTTTCCGGTGTAATATTACTTATAAAAGTTATTGAATCAGATATGAATTATGAATAACAGAGGTCCAAGCAATGATCCCTGCGGTACCCCATAATCCCACATGACTGTCGGTTTCACTCCTATTATATTTGTCATCATTTTGTATTATGATAATTATATACTTGAAATACATGTGTTTCATTTTAATTTGTATTATGTATGAGAAGTTTTGACCGAATAAAAAAAATAAAAAATAAAAAAATAAATAATAATAATAATCCCACATGTTACTGTTTTCATTTGAGATTCATGGCCATTTATGAAATGAGTAATACAATATTTATTGAAAATGAATGTACCCTTGTTTTTTATACAATCATAAACTGTATATATATTTTACTTGTTATTTCATTTTAAAAGAATGTGTTTAAGTTGGTTAGGCAGTTTACACCCTGCCCTAACCTATTGTGCTAATCTTTTTTGATTGCATTTCTGTAAGGAATCATTGTGTTTTTGCTCTTGCAGAGACTGCTAGTATTACTGAGATTGTAGAGGACCTGACTGGGGTTGATCTGACAAAGATGAAGAAAGAAGATCTTAGCATCAACAAAGAATATGGCGATCGATGCCTCTCTGCAATGACTGTCAGATCAGTTACTCCTTCAGAAGCACCAGTAAGTTCTCCAGCCAATCTTGATAAAAGGGTTTATTTTTGTCCAGGTTTAAACCCCTAACACTGATTTTTGGAGCCTCAATTTTTTCGTTTGTTTTTGACCAATGCAACTTTTAATGAAAACTGACTTTCCCTTTTCATTATGTTGAAACTATTTCCTGGAGTGCAAACTTGTTTACAAAAAGATATTATTCTATATGTACCTCCCAAAGTTCACATTTTAGAGTTTATTTCTTGTTTAATAGTTGAATCTATTACTATCAATGTTTTCCATCAGAAGTGACCTTTATAGTGTATCTTCCTATTGTGGTTTTGTTAAGGGATGGATAATTATTTTCGTCAAAACTGATAGTAAAGCATTCACATTCTTATGTGGAATTTGCTGAACACATCGTGCATAGAAAAGTCTAACGATACATTTGTTTGTTTGTTTGGCTGTTTGTTTTTCAGGAAATGGTATCCAAGGCAGAGCTTGATATAGTAATAGAACAACACAACCAAGAACTGACCGTCCTAACTGAAGATTTTGAGTAAGTTTTTATTGGAAATTCTTTCTCAATACTACCCTACTTTTCATTAATACAGCGTTTCTCAGTAATGCATTGTTTCTCTTGTTGCTTGTCAATACATTGTTTATCATGGTATTACAATCAAACCTGCTTTAGTGACCACCTGTGTAGAAAGACCACCTGTCTACAAAGACCACATTTTTGGTTTCCCTTGAAAATGGTTTCTCATAGAAACCTGTACTATAGGAACCTGTATATGAAGACCACCTGCCTGTAAAGACCACTGTTCTTGTCTCCCTGAGGTGGTCTTTATAGACAGGTTTCACTGTATATGCTAATGGAGTCTGTATGTATAAGACATATTGGCTTGAGCACTGTTTCTACCTATACATTTGTTATATTTTTGGTTACTGTACTTAGTTGATTTCCTGAAAGTGTACAATTGTCTGAACTGTTCACCCTTGTTTTGTGTTTAGAGCCAGGATTCGAGATCTGGCTGCGGCCTTGGAAGCTGTACAGACTGATCAACTTAACCTTCTGAGTGGAGCTCCACCAGGGCAAGGAGGTAAGCATGCATAGGGCACAGTTTGGGTAGATGAATGTGACGGTGGATAGATAGACAGATAAATGGATAGATTGAGAAAGATTAAATAGATTTAGGTTAATAGATTGATAGATAATTCATCAGTACAAAATGTGCATATTGAAAAACTTGAGCTCAGTGGAGCTCCACTAGGGCAAGGAGGCAAGGATAGATGGAGAGCAGGGGTGTTTCATAAAGCTGTTCGTAAATTACGCACGACTTTACGCAAGACTGGAACATGTTCTTGTGTGCTAATCAGATTCTCAATCATTTACATGTAGCACAAGAACATATCACCAGTCGTGCGTAAAGTCGTGCATAACTTACGAACAGCTTTATGAAACACCCCCCAGGTTGGATAAAAATGAAGATGGAAAATGAAAAGAATTGAGCAGATCGATTGATAAACAATGATGCGCAGACAGGAAAAGGGAAAATTCTTTTTGCAGCCCCACAGGGAAAAGAATATAAGGATAGAACAAGAGAATATAGATAGACTAATATAATGACAGGTAAAGGTATAGATAGATAAAAGAAAGAAAGATGATAGTAAGACAGACAGGTATCGACTTAAAGATAAATATGAAGATGGGTAGATAGGCAGGTACTATATACATAGATAGATAGATAAATGGATGAATATTAAGATTAAAAAAATAGATAAACAGATAGGCGGGTATATGAATGGATGAATATCAAGATGAATAGATAGATGAATAGATAGATAGACAGGTAGATGCATTGTTGAATAGACAAAAGACAGAAATATAAAGCATGGTGCAATTTATCTCTGATCATGATTAACTGTTTTCCTTTCCACTATTCTGTTTCATTACACTCTTCTTGCATGTCAACCCCCCCCCCCCAAAAAAAAAAACATTAAAAACAAATCAGATGAGCCTGAAGAGAGGGTTATGGAGATGGGTAAGAATGTCCTTTGATAATGGGGTTTTGGTTTCTTCTAACTTCCTAGTGGTCTTCTGGTGAACAGGCATCTATTATCTGCATTTTTTTCTTTTGTTTGTCTTTTTGTTTTAAGTAACACTTTTGGGAATGACATCCCTAGAGTGACTTTTGGATGTTCCTCAAGACTCTTTTACAGAGAATCTTTCTATGTGTTATTCGTGAATTTTTTTGATGGAGAATATCTATTACTCTCATTCACAGTGACTAGGAGAGTCTTTCATCAATAATTTGCTCTGTGTATGGCATTTAAACTTTCTAAGTGTCATTCAAGGATAATCTCTTTGACTTTCTTTGACAGAGAATCTGTCAGAATATTTGTTTATGTTTTTTGCTGAGCATCTTCCTGTGTGTCTTTCAAAGCAAGTCTTCCTGATTATCTTTCGTAAGGAATACTTCTGAGTACTTCACAGACTATCTTTGTGAGGATCTGGCACAGGATCTTTCTGGCAGTCTTTCTTATGGAATTTTTCTGGTTGTCTTTCATATGGATATTTCTGATTGTCATTCACAAGGAGGTTTTTGTAGATCTTTTACTCAGAATCTCTTAAAGTTTCTTAGAAGAGAGTCATTGAGTGTTTTTTTCACATGAAATAATTCCAGGGGTCTTTATCAGGGAGTCTTTCTCACAATCTTTCTTACTGTCACTCACACAGAAATTCTGAGTGTCTTGCACTTTGCGAGGATCTTGTACTGTGAATCTTCCCAAGAAGTCTTTCATAGATAATATCTGTGATTTCATTTCACACAAAAAATGTCTGAAGTGTCCTTCAACACTTTTCTAAAGATCATTTTGTAGAATAATATGTTAGGATGTCTTTTACAGAAAAATTTTCCCTTACAGTTGCTACTTCTAGGTCTCCCTTCAGGGGTTGGACACCTGGTAAGGACAGCCAGTTGGTTGTCCCTCAGCCACCGGACAAGGACCGGTCTAGCAACAAGAAAAAGGGCAAGAAAACCGGGATGAAATTGCCAGAGTGGGGCAGCGACCTACCCAAAGATGTGAGTTTCAATTATTCATGTAATTTGTCAAATGTGGAGTTGACATACAGTTTTAATTTGCTCATAAAGTATATGGTAAACAGCTCATGCATTAAAGAGATAGTAAAGAGTATAAAATATTTATGATGTTCTGTTCTTGAAATGCAGCATATGTAATGACAATGGTATGTGGCAGTAATTTACAGATATGAGATTCTTTCTATTTTCATTCAAATCGCTTCGTTGAAAAAAATTGTTCAGTTCTTGGAGCGGCTGCAGATGTTCAATGAAGAGAGTGAGAGAAGACGGCAGGAGCTGGAGAAGAAGACAAAAGATGAAGTGAGCAGTCATATTGAGAAGCAGTTAGCTGGGACATATAAACTCAGCTTACAGGATGTCCAGAGTCCTGATGCAACCAAAGGTAAGAATTTGTTGCTTCTTTCCATAGGCTTTCCTGGAATCATCATTGTCTGGGGTATTGACCTAAGGGTATTTTACATAACATAAACTCTGTAGATGTTTTGGATAGTTAGTTGTCTAGTTTTCAGTTTTGTGGGGTGATATTTTTTTTTTTTTTTTTTTTTGGGGGGGGTGACTTTTTAAGGGGTGATAGTCTGGGATAGTCACCGCAATAGTCATGTGACATCAATAGACCAATCGCAGTTTTACCTGCAAACCTGTTTTTACAATAGTTTTTTCAAAAGTGTTTGTCTTTAGATATTAGCTTGCCAGCCCATGTTCATGTCTACTAGGACTGGGCAGCTGTACAACTCCGATCTCACCACTACTTCCTTCTGTTTCTTTAGTCCACAATCATGTGATATTATTTGACCAATCGCATGGTTGAACTTGAACATACTTAATAGCTACCGTATACACATGTAAAGACCATTGTGCTTTAAATGGCCACAGTTTTTCTTTCGCTTGAACAGTGTTTCATATTAATCTTGTAATAAAGTAACATGTTCATAGAGACCAACTGCTTTATCTACATGTAGATCCATTTTCTTGTCTCCTACAACTTGATATTATACAGGTTTTATTATTTGATGTTTTGTTTTCCTTATTTTTCTCTAGACATTAGCTTGCCGGCCGTTTTCATGCCCACCAGGACTGGGCAGCTGTACAACCCCAGAGCTCATCATTACTTCCATCCGTCTGGTTCTACAGGTCATCTTAGACTCACCCAGCCTCCTTCCATCTTTCAGCTGCCACCCTTACCGGCAAAACATGTATCCTTAAATCTGCAATGTGTTGTAACTAATAATGACCTTCCACCTCAAATTGGCAATACTGATATTTTCACACAGACTTGAATTTTACGTGGAGAAATTCAATCACATCTTAAACATTTGAACAAATGATATAAACAATGTAATTGATGTAATAAATATTACAAGATTAATAAATAAAGATTGATAATAACAACCTTATTGCATTAATCATGTCCCTTTAGCAACTAAACCGCCCGAAACCGCCCCTCCTGTTACTCACTGAACCGCCCGAAACCGCCCGTCCGTTGTCGTCTGTTTTCAACGCGCTATAGTATCCGTTCTAGGGTCTACCATGATAATTTTATTGTGCGTGATCCTTACAATGTCTACAGTAGGATTCTGCATAGAAAAATAGCGCATGCTACATATTGTTCAGAACAATGTCAAAATGAGAGCAATATTGCAACATCTTCCAGTGAGTAATAGGCTATTTTACAAAATGTTTACCGGTAGTTGCTAATTGGTTAATGTGGTAAGTGGAACCATTAGGCCCTTGCAAATAATGAGCTTTAAATGTGACCTTGTAAATGGGTTTAAAGGGTGGTATGTACATGTTTATGAAAGTTTTACAGATGGTAACTTTAATGATCTTCCTTTGATTGCTTTAAGTCCAGTCATTGTGTTTATGTCCAAGACAACTTTTCTTTTCCTTAATACAAATCTTTTTTCCAGCAAATGTCGGTGATCAATCTATTTGACATTAGAAAGAGCATGAACTGGGCGATGGCGCAGGAATGGGCAGAACGCATACCCCAAACCCCTGCAGAGCTGTTGGCCACTACCCCTCATCCTGGCACCCCCATGACCAATAATACAGAGCCCAAGGCTTATACGACTGCAGATGATGATACCAGGCAATAGCATTTCGAAATGGGAGAGCCTACCGGTAGTGTAACAGTTATGGAGGGACCTTTTCTCTTTTTTTAGAGCCGTGCCTCCCTGCATGGGCAGACCGCATACCCCAAACCCCTGCAGAGCTGCTGGCCAACACCCTTCATCCAGACACTTCTAGGACCAATAATACTGAACCCAAAGTTTTTATGGCCGAATATGATGGAACTTGGCATTGCCATTTCAAATCATGGAGGGACTATTGACGATGGGATGGGCAGTAGCATTTAAAAATGGATTTGGGGAGACATTGAGGGAGTAATGAAACAATCACAGATGGAAACTCTACTGATAGAAATCCAGCTGTTTTTTGAACCAGACTACATCACTACGCCCAACCCCCCAATCTTGCCCACTGTTCCTTATTAATTAAACCCCTTAAAACGAAGTAGGTAATAAACACTCCTTTTGTATCCCCTTAACCCCCTTCCTGGACCCCTCCCCACCCCTAGCCCCTAATCTTCCAGGCTACATGACTATGCCTTCCCTCTTTTCATCACCCTTAAACAATACTGCCCTCTGTTCATTAATAATAAAACCCTTAAAACAAGTAGGTAATATACACTCCTTTATATCCCCTTACCCCGACCCCCTCCCGAGCCCCTAATCATCCAGACTACATCACTACGCCCAACCCCCAATCTTGCCCACTGTTCCTTATTAATTAAACCCCTTAAAACGAAGTAGGTAATAAACACTCCTTTTATCCCCTTAACGCCCCTTCCCGGACCCCTCCCCCACCACCCCCACCACTCTAGCCCCTAATCATCCAGGCTACATGACTATGCCTTCCCTCTTTTCATCACCCTTAAACAATACTGCCCTCTGTTCATTAATAATAAAAACCCTTAGATTCAATAACCAGTGTGTCACTTTAAAATCCGCCTGTGCGCGCCCATGTGCACGGCCGTATGACACAACGTATGTATTATATGCATGTAGAGCTGTTAACTGAAGTTAGAAACCCAAAATAATAAAACACACTAAAGTATAGGATAACCGTTTGGGTGACATTTCCGAGCATCCGAATGCTTCCGAAGACGTTGCTTCCAAGACCTATGATGCCGAAGATGACGTTCTGTGTGACGTCACAGGTCTACTAAATAAAATAATAAAATTCACTTTTTGGCTCAGATATATACTGTTTCGTATGTTTTTCAGCGTTTTAACCCTCTTGAAACCATTCTAAGGCGTTCCATGCGATACAATGTCAAAATGTTGGCTACAACATACATATCTGGGGCATTTTAGGTCATTACCTGGTATTTTACTACGAAAGTAATTGAGAGTGTTCCGTTAAAGCCCTAGTCGTGTGGTGCGCCACCTACCGGTGGTTCCGGGAACATTGCGTCTAGATGCTCAGCCTTAAAGACACATAGAAGTCAGCTCTCATGGGGAATTCGACACTGTTCGGGTGTTTACCCAATAACAGGTGTTTTCAATCACCAGGGTTAGCCTTCATTTTTATGACCATTAGACCTTATGTAATGCTTTGCTTTTCCCTCACCCGAAGACTCTCCGAGAGACTAGTACCCCTTTCAAACTGGCCTGATTTTCATCGGATGCATCCAATGAAATGGCCACTATGAAAGGTACAGAGGAGAAAAAGCCAATTAAATAGCCGATGAAAAGAAGAGAAATAGGCGATTAAATTCTCTTTCTATCGGTGCGACACCGATGAAACAGCCACTGTGAATACGTTCAGGAGAAAACACTGATTACATGAAAATGGTCAAAGGTCGCAGTCACGCGCCCTTTATCGTAACCAGCTGTGTTTGTTGACTTTTTGTCGAACATGCTGCATGCTAGCTAGATGGGGCGCGAGCTTAATAATTGCGCAATAATTCTTCACTTCCGGCCAGACCTCGCCACAGCGAGTAAATTTCACCGGCAGTATGAAAGCGACAGCGGGGAAAACGGCATTTCACCTTTGTTTACATAAGGAAAATCCAATCGGTATTTTCATCGGTGTGACTCCGATAGAACCATTTTGAAAGGGGTATAGGAGGTAATTCTTGAGTGGCCTACGGGTTTGCTGTGTGCAGATTTGTACTCGCATTAATGGTATTTCCACCAAGTCTGGTGTCAGTGAATTATGGCCTTCTGCACATAGAAACTGACGATCCACTCCCTTTAAAGATGGTTTGTCCCTTTTGCAGACTTAAAAACTCCATGTATCCAATGGTATATTAAAGAGGTGTATTATAGGAACCTCCCACTATTAATGAAGAAAAAAAATGGAAACTGGTTTCAACAAATGAATTTTGAATATGGATTCCAGATATTTATTTCTAGACTCGAAAAATATTTGTATGTATTTAAAAATTCATTTGACTGTTATATATCTCTTGATTTGAGAATAGTTCCCTCTGCGGCAATATAGCTATATAGCTATGATTAATCAGTGTTTTCTCTCTTCCTTCCATATTGCTACTTTTCATAGTCAATCATATTTCCTTGAAAAGTATTACATCAGAAACCAAAAATCAACATTAAGTTTGCACGTCAGTACTTCATTCACTGTCATCTGACATCACTAAACATGTTGAACAAAGTATTGAACAAAATCAAGTTTTAGCAGAACACTGTTTTTCTTAATGAAATCTTACTGTATTTTGGGTGTAACTAAGTGTATGTATTTCTTCTGGAAATCTGAAATGGAATTATGATTAGTGAACTTTGATACCATGAACCACCATGAGAAATGAACAAAAAGAAACCATGATTTAAAACTTGGCTCATGATTTAAGTCATATTTTTAACTTTTGTATTCAAGACCATGGGTTAAAAAAAAGAGAAAAGATAAGTGATTAGAAAATTAATGTAATTATTAATTGACATTTGTGACTTCAAATCTAATTCATCATAGAAAATAACAATTTTATTTCTAAAAGAACTTTTCCTTCAGATTTCACCTCATTAATCTCATTCAGTATTCTATTCAATAAATCTTAACTTTGATTGCTGTGATTTTCTACAAAAAAAGTGTCAGATATTACAGTTAAATTTTCAGTTAAAATTTCAGATAAATGTAATGATCTACCACAAGATATACATCTATATGTATTTCTTCTTATTAAAACTATTGACTTCCTGAGAAAAATATCATGGATGAAATTTTGATGAAAAAAAAATCATCAACAAAAATTATTAGAAATATTTTGTACATAAGAACTTAAAGAAGAAAGGCGAATGTACATCTATTTTGAAGACAAATATATTTGCACTTGTTATATTACCAAAATCATGAACCATAACTTTTATACCTTATATTCATTGTGTATAACAAATAAAATGTGTTCTATTCTTGAAAAAGGTTTATAAAACTACAAATATATTTTGCTATGCAATGTTATTTCTATGTACTAAAGAATGAATATAATCACGTCTGCCGTCCTTGATCAAATTAATAGCTCCTACATGTATGTGATGTATATTTTGTATATTTGATAAAAAATGTAAATTTTGAAATAAATGATATATCTTATGAATATGTTATTGACTTATGCATGTCATGTGTATGATAATCTATAGTCCATTTCAAATCTGTTGAATGCCCCACACAATGTACGCCTTACTCATTATTTCTTTCTTCTTTCATCTCTCTTGGGTCTCTTTTTCTCGCTTTTCTCGTTTTTCCTTCTATCCCTCATTTGTTTTGTCTTTTGTCTCTCTACCATGCGATCTCATATTCCCTCTCCCTAAACACATCTCAATATTTTTCTCTTTCTCTCAGTCTCTCTCTACATCTTCATTGTCTCCCTCTCTGTCTCGATTTATGTTTCTTATATCTCGTATTCTTCCTCTCCCTTATTACACTGTCATCCTTAATTTCTTTGGTCTTCAAGATGAGATAATCATAAAGGGCGAGAGGAGAAAAGGAGATAGGGAGAGGGGAAGGAGAGATAGGGAGAGCAAGAGAGAGAGGAGAAAAGGAGATAGGGAGAGGGGAAGGAGAGATGGGGAGAGCAAGAGAGAGGGAGAGCAAGAGAGAGAGAGAGGGAGAGAAAGAGAAAGAGGGAGTGAGAGAGAGAGAGAGAGAAAAATTATAGGCAATGAGATAAAATATACACAGTAGAAGCATAGAAGTGAGGTGAATTTTGTATAAAATTTATCATCAAGTATTTGCATGGATTTAAAATGATTTACTCTGATACTAAGCAATCTTGATTATATTTTTTTAAAAGGAAGACCATTTCACACTTGTCTTGTTGTTCGAAAAATGGTCTACTTGGAGGATTTTTTTTTTTTGATTTAAAAGGGCCACAATGTTGAGGTGTCACCGGACTGTAAATCACAAGGTCAAGGGTTCCAATCCCAGCCTGACACTTTAGCATGCATTAAATGGTGAGTCATTAATGTACATGTGCCACTCTCAGCCCTGGTGAAGTAAGGAACCCAGCAGGAAGTTGTTCATTACATGTTTTGAGTGTATTAATATTAGGGACATTTGACTGAAGTTTGGATACCAGTTATCATTTCCAATGTATTTTGGAGGTTGCCTGTACACAGTAGAGACATTGTTTCATTTGTACACAAGAACAGCATACTGAGGAAACATAAACTTATGGGGTCATCCTCTATGGGGTTGTCCTCATTTTTTGCTAAAAATAAATAATCCAATAACCAGTGATTCATGATTTATCATCATTTCAATGGTCTTTCTGCAGCGATCACGTTTGTTAAAACTCAAACCACTGTCCACCTGCACACAATCATTTCAAAAACTTTGTACAAAATGGAACAGGATAAGATCCAACATATCAACAGTCTCTCTCCTTCCGCAGTGATCAAGGTTGTCATGTATCAAACCACTTGGAGGAGCCCTTTGTCCTGGTTTCACTGCCTCGTGTCAGCTTCTGCTTGTACTTGCTGACCATGGCGTTGAATTGTTTTTCCTCCCTCACATCACGAGTCTGCGGCTTCCTCTTCTGATTCTTCTGCAAGTTAGAAAGAGAGAAGAGAATTCAATTTAACCAACTTATATTCATTTTTAATTTAATCAAATGAAGTTCATCTGATAAAAAAGAATTAAAGATGCTGCTATGGAGCCTATCTCCTACATTGATAGAGAGTTTGAACAAATTCCTTACTTAAATTTCTCTACCTGATTTGGCTAGTTGAACATGTATATTGATATAGAAATGGAGATTCTAAAGGGAACATAGACAATAAATACTAAAGGGAAACCCTACAATTGTATTTAACCCCAAATTAGATCCTTTGAGTTCTGTTAAGTCTACTACTCGCGTTGGAATCTTCCAGAAATCGATCATCAGTGAACTGCATGTTGTGAAGAGAAGAGTCATTGGGAACAAAAAGAGTGAACTTCATGTAGGCCCGAGAATACAGCTTAGTTCAGCTGTGTAAAGGTGTGTCATGACATCCCCCCCATCCCATCAGCAGCTTGCTACTACACAGCATAACTTGTAAAAATCCCTTACGTGAGCACCGTAATATATATTATAACTCTTTACTCGATGAGGTTTGAAACCCGAGACTGCCAGCCACATTGTTTGAAGTATTATATTTCATACATGTGCATGTGAAAAAAGCGGAGTGTGGCAAGCAATTGATTGTTTGTTTCAATAGTCAACTTAAAGCCCCACTGCACTACTTGTAGCTACTTGCTCCCTCTATATAGAAAACAATGCCTAAGCGGTCCCCCATGATCCTCTTTTCCTTAATATGTTAATTGAGAGCTGAGATGATGAGATAACCACCTGTCAGTGACCATGCTGGGAGGTCTAATCCCTCCTAGCCAAACTAGTGCAGACAGGCTTTAAGTGCATAAAGAGTAAAAGTCCTGCATTAATTTTGCTGTTACCCACCTGCTTTTCTTTCCTGAGTTCCTTCCTGTCCACCTTCAGTCCGCCAGCCGGTTCCGGTGTCTTCATGCTGTTCCAAACCTGCTTCTGCAACACCAGCCTCTTATCCTTCATTCTCTGTCTCTTCTCGTCTGCCACCTTCCCTCTATCCCTCCATCGATTCTTGGCCCCAAAGTGGCGTGGTAACCCTTTCTTCTTTCCATCCTGTGGCATGACCATGGTCCTGTTGGCAGGGACTTGGGGTTCGGCACCAGTCTTCTGCTGGGCTTGGAGTCTCTGCTGTGAGTAGGGCTTTCGTGGTTGCGCTTCTTCCTTCTCTTCTTCATCATCTTCTTCTTCAGTATTTTTGCTAAACGCTTGTCTCTTCATCTGTTAAAGAGTACAAGGAAAAAAAGGCATTTAGTTTTTTGTCTTTTAGAGAGAAACCCTGTTTAATGCATAGAATGCATAGAATTGCAATAGATCCAATGGATCACCACTAAATCATACCTGTGACATCAATAAAATCTGTTCATTAGAATTAAAGATAAAGTTGAGTTCTGGTCATGCGATTGCATTGTGAAAGAAACGGTGTGGAATCGATCAGAATAGGTTGATCATCTAGCATACAAGTATTGGTGTGTACTGCAAGGTTCTGGAATCATCAAAATGATAAGAAATTTGGCCCAGTCTTGGTAAAGTTACAAGCACTGTACACAGAAATACGTATATGGGACTACACGAACACGTGGCATAAAAATCTGTCTCGATTTTTATGCCGTTACATGCAATATTTAGAATATTAAGGCATTTGAAGAGCCATGCTTTTCAGGGAACATTTTTTATTTGATGTTCTTCTACACTAGCATAATAACAATGATAATGCTCACAAATTATTTTTCACCTCTTCCCAGAACTCAACCTTCTCTTCAACTCTGCATAACTCCAGTCGCACAAGTCCAATTTTCCCTAAGTGGAATCACATTTTTGTGTCCAAACTATGCAAAACATGTGTTATGTACAATTCATAAGTCGACTTTTGCATGAGGCAACTATTTTTGGTGGTCCCAACAGATTCGACTTATGCAGAGTGAACTGTAAATGGTTTGATGTCTATTATACAGTGCGTCCCAGAAAAAACGAAACCGAGAAGTATCGTTGTTTTATCATAACTTAGTCATAACAATAATTAATAAATGACACATATTTGTAAAGCTTAGAGTCTCCTCTTTCATTTGATGCTACTCAAATGATGCATATTTCACGCATGAGTGATTAAAAGCAATTTGAAGGAAGGAAACCAAAAAGTCATTTGGCGGGCGGTATCTGAATTTCGAAGAGAAAATTACATTTCTAGAAAGTTCATTTTCTGCCCTTTCATATGACACCTCAATCAGGAAAATGAGCAGGGAATAACAAAGTTCTGCTTGTTTAAAGTAATGCTTGCATTCCCATAATTTTATCAAACAAATACGTTTTCACTGGCTGCCTGCCCTAACAACACAGAAAGAAGACTCCGTTTCGTTGACGATCAGCCATGCATGAATACTTTTGATAACTCTCTTTGATGCTACGACAGGCAGCCATTGAAAACGATTTCGTTTAATCATCGATACTTCTCGGTTTCATTTTTTCTGGGACGCACTGTATATATAACAATAGTAATAATAATATGACTTGTTTACCTATGGTAGCCTCATCGGTATTTATACTGTTCTCCCTGAGGGCCCTGCAATCATATTAATTATGCTCGGTGCTGATACATGTACATGTATATGTCTACACTTGCCACTCTCCACCCAGGTGTTAAATGGGTACCGTTAGGAAGGAATTCCTTGAATGCTGTGAGCGCCGAAATCGGCAGCCTAGCATAGAGGGGTAATATTAGAGTGCCTTGAGCACCTTGCAAGATGGATACGTGCACTATATAAGAATCCAATATTATTATTATTATTATATGTAGGTGTATCTTTTCTATCGTGCTGCATGTGAAATACAGAGATTCATACAAGCCTTTGAACTAAACAGAGCACCTGACAGTAGGACAAGCATTTTGGTGGCCTTACCTAGATAAAATAACAAATTAAAACTTACCAATGCCTTGTCTCTCCTCTTCTGCTGAATTTCCAAAGCACGTCTGTTTTCCAGTGAGAAACCAACAATTGGCCTCTGCAAGAAGAAAATAAGAATAATGAAAATATAACAAGGAAAAGAAAATATTTATCCATTATTTCACTACTTATTAGCTTGTGATATTGTTGAAAAAAGCTCCATCACCAACACTATTCAGATTTCCCGCAGATCCCCTACAAGCATGCATTTTTCAGTAATTTGTATCAATTTTAAAAATACACTTTACAAAAACAATGTACTACTATTCATTCTAATATCTATACAAAAAAGTACTACTATATATATATCTTTTGAAATACAAAGAAAATGTACATGTACTACTATTTATTCTAATTTCTAATTTCAGTGCTTTCACTCATATTAAATTGTTTACAACATTCAATTTTTTCTGTGAATGCATTACCTTCTCTGGACCAAAGAGCTCAGCATTGTTGTTGAGGTGTAGGAGAGCAGCTAAGGCATGCTCGTACTGGGTGAACTCAACGAAACCAAAGCCTAGAGACTTGGAGACTCCTGCGCACTGGGGTTGTTCACGTCTCGCATGATCCTTGCCTGAAAGACAAAATAAAACAAAAAAGAACCAAATGAGTGAAGCAAAATGAAAAGATTTTGTCAAAATAAAACAAAATAAAAGGCATTTTTGCCTGAAAAACCTAACAAAACATATCATAATAAAAACCAGAACGTCAATGACGTAGCGCTCATCCGCATCTCGCAACAACAAATATCGTAAATTTTATGTGGTACACTTTTGAAGTGGTCAAAAAATAAAAATTTGAAACCCATACTATAATACATCACTGCCTACAGTACTCAATTAACAATGCATGCATGCAATGTACATGGGGTCATGTACTAGCACACAAGTCACTAGGGACTTTTAGATTTGCACGTCGACGTAGTGGACTCAACGTGTCCCATTCTTTCAAGGCACTGGCCCGTGCCCGGCAGTGCCTTAAAAGGACGTCACATTACCTTAAAAGGATGTCACCGTGGCAGTCCACGCTCGTCGTGTACAATCTAAAGTCCCTACTAGCTGACTCAGATCAGCTAGACTGGAATGCTCCATTCGCAAACGGGGTGTGGGGTAAACAGACTGGAAAGCAACACAAATCTGTTACAAATCGACCACCATTTCTCTAAATCTATATTCGCTAGTACATTTATCATTTCTTGATATATCCTATCATTTATATATTTTTGCCAGATTGGGCCACCAGCATAAACAATAACTGTGAGCATTGTTCTACCATGGACCCTACTACCATAGTTCTACTTATCCAAAGTGTGTGTGCAAGGGGGTATGCAGTGTGATTGCCATGCCTAGGCCTATCCTGGCCTTGCGCTAGTAGCGAATTGCCGGCAAATCTTCCCGCCTCTCTCAGTACAATAAGAAGTAGCGCCGGGAGTAGCGCTTTGCTGAAAACAAAATGCGTTCTGAACATTTAATTTTCAACCTCTCTTTTCTCCTCTTTTTAATCCACAAATCAAGTGTTTTCTGTGAGGGATCAAATTTGCAAATAATCATCCTAATATTTTGCACAAAACTTTAAAAATGAAATGAAAGAGAAGAAGCATTAAATTTATTTGTCATTTTTGGAATAAATTTGAATAAATTACCATAATTAATCAATGGAGCAAAATCTCAAAATTCTGTGTAGAATTTTATTAAACCAAATTTAGCCCTACCAGATAAAGCAAACCAAATCAAAATCGGTCAAGAAATGAGGGAGAAGAAGCAATTTTTGTTTTTTCTGAATAAATTTTGCATTAATTACCATAATTAATTAATGGAGATAAATTTCAAAAATTCTGCATAGAGGTACATGTAAAGTGTACTAAAGTTAGCTCTATGATATAAAGCAAATCAAATCAAAATCTGTCACAATATGAAGGAGAAGAAGCATTTTTTGTGATTTCTTAATTATTTTTGGAATAAATTTGCATAAAGTACCATTAATAATTAATGGAGCAAAATCTCAAAATTCTGTGTAGAAGTTTAGTGTTCCAAATTTAGCTCTACCAGATAAGGCAAACCAAATCAAAATCGGTCAAGAAATGAGGGAGAAGAAGCAATTTTTGTTTTTTTTTGGAATAAATTTGCATAAATTACCATAATTAATTAATGGAGAACAATTTTAAAATTCTGTGTAGAAGTTTAGTGTACCAAAGTTAGCTCTACCAGATAAAGCAAACCAAATCAAAATCGGTCGAGAAATGAAGGAGAAGAAGCATTTTTTGTGATTTCGAATAAATTTGCATAAATTAGCATAGATAATGAATTTCACGATTCTGTGTAGAAATTTTAAATCCCCCTCCTAGCCCTATCATATGAAACAATCAGAATCAAAATCGGTTGAAAAATAACGAAGAAGAAAAGCATTTTGAAAACTGTGGACGGACGGACGGACGCCACGCCATAAGCTCATCGGGCCCTTTGGGCCGGATGAGCTAAAAAAACATGAGAATTGAAATATGAACAGTAAAATGAACAATGTGACTTTTTCTTTATAATGCTTCAATTTTCAATCATGTAGGCCATTTGAGCAAAATCCATTTCAATTAGATTGAAAAATACATATCTCAGCAAATTTAAACTTGTGCAAAAAGAATTTAGCCTATTTTGATTTTCAGTAAAATATGAATCTTCTTGCAAATATATTACTTACTTTAGAGGAACTATAAAAAAAGAATCACCTCGATAACTTTTGCCTTCTTGTCTCCCGCTGCTTCCCTTGCTAGCTCTTTCAGTTTCTTGCCATCGACTGCCTTGGGAAGATTGTGGATGGCTAGTCGGGTCGGTGACACAAAGATGTTCAGGTTCTTCAGCTTCTCTTTCTTGACGTTTTCTATCTTGAGTCTCTTGTTCATGAACTGCTCCGATAAGCCTTCCGCTGCCTTGGTACCCGGTCTGATCACTGAATAAATATATAAATAAAATATAACTATTTTACATAACGATAATTTATTACCGACTTCACTATACAACTGAGCAATTCCAAAGTAAAAATAATAATAATAATGGAGTCTTGTATAGCGCTCATATCTGGCACATTGCCACTCAAGGTACTACACTACATAAAAAACGTATTTGGTAATTTTGTGTCCCAAACATTATCAGGTATTATAGAATAGATAATGCACTTGATGATGAAGAAGCATTTGAAGTGTGATGCAAGCTACAACTTGATACAATCATCAGGTATACCAAGAATCTTTAATGCAGTAAGGTACGGGACGAAATACATTGGACTTAATTACCTACAAGTACATACAACACATTCCATATTTTGGTAAAGGCAAGATTACCAAAATAAATCAAGATAGTATCTCCTACGTAATAATGCAAAGGCGCTATCAATGTCTCCTGCCACATGAAATAAAATTAGAAAAGTGCAGTTGAAATGAAATCAGAAGATTCAAAGACAGTCCACATAAAGCGGCAAAAGGGTTTGTCACTTACGTCCTTCTCGCAGTAAATGCAGATTCCTCTTGTCCTTCTGTTCTTCCTTTGCTTTGTCCTTATCAGCTGTCCTCAGCTTGACCGCTTCCGCTCTGCTGATGGCCGGACTCAGAGCTAACAATCGCCCGTTTAACCTCACAGAGTCACCCTTCATATGAAAGTAAGCATGCCTTGAATATTCAATTTTTCTGAACGATTTGACATTTGCCCTGGTGACATTAGCTCTAGGCTCTACCACCTTAAACATAGAGCTAGAGTTGCAACCATTTGACTGGGTATAGGGTTATGGTCAGGGTTAGACTTAGAGTTAGATACTGGGTCTAGGGATGAACTTAAGAAAATGACTAGTGTATGAAATTGACTGCTGAGCAACACTGAAGCATGTGTAATACAATTGTTTTATAAGGATTATAATGGTTAATGCTTTGTTAACGGTATCTGTCATGTGGCGAAATCTAGTATAATATTATGTTTGTAAAATGATTAAAAAATAGCAAATGACAGGTTTTATAGACATGTATGACCTACACGTGTAGAAGAAATAATGAAACAAACATAAAAGATACAAATATACAAATTTTCGGCTTTAAGCCTTTGTCAAGTTATGACAATTTTTTTCAAAACCACCGATTTGTATGACCTGCACGTAAAATGTACATTTCGGTGACTTGATAACTGATGATTAGTTTTAAAAGACAGAACACTGTTAAGCATATATTCAAATCCTGCATATGAAATTAATGTTCTTCTATTTCTTCCATTGCAATGTGGAAATCACCATGGGCAATAGTTTTAAACAATGCCCCTCAAAGCAGTTCATAGTGCATAGTATCTACTCACCTCATGAAGGCAACTGTCTGCATCTTCTTTCCTCTTGAACTTGACAAATGCTGTTCCTACAAGGAGACAAACAAATAAATATACATAAATTTAGCCAAAGAATGTTTGTACACTGTATACTGAAATGGTTTCAAATGAGGGTGAAAACAACAATTTTTTCAAGAAATTCTTCTATTTGCAGACTAAAATGTATTGTTGTGTCCATTTTGAAACTTAAATCTTGTTTATCATAAAATTACTACTAAAATGGTTTCAAACGAGGGTGAAATAATGACTATTCAAGAAATCATTCTATTTACTGACTAAAATGTATTGTTATGACCATTTTGAAACTTGAATCTTTTTCTTAAAATTGAAAACATATTTTCAAAACGCATTTGAGATTTTGTTTACATGTAAGCACATTTACATGTATGGTCACAAAAAAGAATATCTTTAATGAACGTACACTAGCTGTGGAAGGGGATGGGGTGTCTCCCCAAATGTATGCTGTTAGAGAAGATATATATGAAGCTGATATTTTTAATTTAGTATATCAGCATGGAGCCCAACACATTCAGAGGAATGTATTTTTATTTTGCTTGTACTACAGCACCTCTATTAAACAATGTTGCAACACAAATTTAAAGAAACTTACCCCTGGAATGTTCAGTCATCGGATCAACCACAACCCTTGCGAATTCCAGCTCCCCGAACGGTGCGAAGAGCTCCCTCACATCATCATCTGTTGAGTCATATGGTACATTCCTGCATTCGATAAGAATGTTAAATAAGGAATGTAAAAATTGGTAATGAAAAGCACTATACTGGTACAGTAGCGGTTCTAGAGCCGCTTTAAAGGTACTATGTCCCATTTGCAGGCCCAAAAAATGAAAAGGTTAAATTCCAACGGCATTTGAAAGACAATACTAATTTAGAACTTCCCTAAAAAAAGGGGGGCTTGAAAATGTCTTTAAGTGGGAAAATAACGACTATTAGTTGTCGAATCGACTTAGGAGCTATAGAGCCAGTAAGTAATAGTCTGATTTTTCAGACCATTGTACCGAATGGTCGTACGTTTTATGCTGCGCAAAGATTCAATCAGTTTAATTTTGGCCATTACAAGAAGTGGGTTATTGATGTAGACAAATGCTCATGTACCCTTTACAGCTCATTTTATGTATGTTATTACCAAAGATGAAAAAGCCAGTCAGTCACTCAATAGTGTCTGACAGTGAAGTCTAGCAAGTAAACGGGTTTCCTTGCATAATTTGAATATTAGGACACTGCTAACGTTTAAATTTCACAGATAGGACATACATGACATATTCATAATTCCTGCAAAGTTCTACAGAATTTGATGTTGGCTGCAAAAGGGACATAGTATCTTTAAGGATCAAGTCCCCGAGAAAAAATAAATAAATACAAATTTCAGGCAAGTCACATGAGAAAAATGAATGCAAAAAAACCCAAAAGTATACAAGTACATGAACATTTGTCCCAACTATATGCCTCCCCCCTTCAAACCTTCCAAGGCAAAATAGTTGGGAAAGGAATGCTAGATACAGGTTAATTTCATACATTCTAGCTATATAAAACAATTTTTTCAGGTAGTTCGCACACTTCAAAGCCCCACTGCACTAATTGTAGCTACATGTACTTGCTCCCTCTATGTAGCAAACAATGCCTAAGCGGTGCCCATTGGTCCCCCATGATCCCCTTTTTCTGATGTTAATTGAGAGTTGAGTTGATGAGATAACCACCTGTCGGTGACCAAGCTGGGAGGTCTAATCCCTCCTGGCCAAACTAGTGCAGACAGACTTAATACATCAAGAAAGACAGTTCTCATCTGCCTCATCTTTAAAATTCATTCTTCGTTCATTTCTATCCCTCTTCCCAGGGAGTCAAGTTAATTAGCAATGAAAAGAATTTCAATAGGAAATATGAAGGTGTGAAATTGAGGACACCACAGGTACTACACATAAGTACCACGTCAATTTGGATTGCAATTAAAAGAATTTCAATAAGAAATATGAGGGCATGAAGTTGATGACACCATAGGTACTAAGTACCACGTCAATTTGGATTGCAATTAAAAGAATTTCAATAAGAAATATGAGGGCATGAAGTTGATGACACCATAGGTACTAAGTACCACATCAATTTGGATTGCAATTAAAAGAATTTTAATAAGAAATATGAGGGCATGAAGTTGATGACACCATAGGTACTAAGTACCACATCAATTTGGATTGCAATTAAAAGAATTTCAATAAGAAATATGAAGGTGTGAAATTGATGACACCATACATGTAGGTACTAAGTACGGAGTCATTTTTGTTGTTGCAATTACAGTGATTCATATCAACTGATGGTGAATGGGCTACTGGATGACACTAGAAATAAATGAACAATTTTTTGCAATTCAATTGATTTAAAAGATGAGTAGGAGGGATTTAATCAAATTTCAAGAGGTAATTGTCATCGAGTCAAGGATATTTTCAGTAAACAATTCAGATCAAATATCTCTCAAAAATGGGAACAAGAGTGTCAATTCTAATTGATACAGTATGATTTTGTTGTTATTCCTTTTTTGTAATTGTTATCATTAATATTATTATTAATACTATTAGCATTATTGTTATTCTTCTCCTTTTTATCGTCACCACCATCATCTTTATTCTTGTTTTCATTTTTGCATCAGAAGTAGTAGTAGTGGTAGTGGTGGTGGTGGTGGTAATCGTGGTGGTGGTGGTGGTTGTGGTGGTGGTGGTCGTAGTGGTAGTGGTAGTGGTAGTGGTAGTAGTAGTAGTAGTAGTAGTAGTAGTAGCAGCAGTAGTAGTAATAGTAGTAGTAGTAGTAGTAGTAGTAGTTGTAGTGGTAGTGGTGGTGGTGGTGGTGGTGGTGGTGGTGGTGGTTGTGGTAGTGGTAGTGGTAGTGGAAGTGGTAGTGGTAGTGGTAGTGGTAGTAGTAGTAGTAGTAGTAGTAGTAGTAGTAGTAGTAGTAGTTAGTAGTAGGTAGTAGTAGGTAGTAGTAGTATGAATAGTATCTGAAGTATTACATGTAGGATGGGCAATTGTAGAAACATTTACAGGTATGATCCTATCAAGTTGACTCACAAGACACATCATTTTGAGAGACATGCAGAAGTACTTATAATATTCACTATTATCATTATTAGAAGTAGAAGAGGCAAGGAAATTAAACCTGAAGTACTTTCTTATCCAATGTTGTCATAAAAACAAGTAATATCAGACATAACACAATGGACATTTTTGATGATCTTTGAAGTACCTTAGTTTGTAACAAAAACAGTTTCACTATGAAGTAGGACAATTAGGCAGTTGCTTGAACATAAGAGTACTTTAATTTAATTGCAAGGAAAACAATTTGACTCCTAAGTAGGATTAATTAAACCAGAAGTACTGATTTGAAGTGTTTTTGCTGCAAGGGTACTTTTGAGATCATAGACCTTGCCCGTTCTCAAACTTATAATTTCCCTTTGAATTATAATTAGGACAGACAATTGAATAGTTCCAGAAGTACTTCAATTTTTTTTCAATTTACAATGAAAACTATTCAAATGAGAAGTACAATATGAAGAACTGAATGACACCATGATAATATAATAATGATGGTTGCTTCTTGTGTAGCGCTTACGTCTATCAAACTCTGACGCTCATTATACCACATTATTTTATATATTATGTAGTGTGTTGATTACAAAATGAAATTTTTATCATATTAAATATTCCTCTATTTTGTTGGCCCGCCTGCTTCGCTCGCTCGCAAAGTTAAGAAACAAATGTGGCCGTATGTGTGTATATGGCACTTGACGGGTGCCATAGTGATGCAAAATGAATCTTCTGTGATGAATTTGGGATTAGGGTGACGCAAAACTTTGATTTCTTAAAAGGGTGCCGTGACTTAAAGGTGTTGGGCTGGGATTTGAACCCTCAACTCTTGGACTGAGAGTCAAGTGAATAAACCACTATACCACGACAATTCCACATGTTATAATCTAAAGATAAAGAAGGATAGATGGATGAACTATATAAAAGAAGAATTAATCAAATGAATATCTAGTCACCTGATAAAGAGAGTCTTTCCTTCTTGGACATCTTCTGAGGGTTTCCTGAAGCCCCAACCTTTGCCGCCTTCCTTGCCTTTGTCCTCTTCCTCGTCATCTTCCTCTTCATCATTGTCCATTTCATTCTCTTCTTCGTCTTCATCATCGTCACTATCATCCTCTTCTTCTTCATCTTCTTCTTCTTCCTCATCCTCTTCCTCATCACCATCCATCTCAACATCATTCTCCTCCTCTTCTTCTTCACTGTCCTGGTCTGCTTCTACCTGGCTTTCTTCTCTTTCCTTGTCCGTGTCCTGATGTCAACAAAATGATTATATGATAATTTTGTTTCCCTAATCTCTTGTTGTAATGCTATCGATAATAATAACAATATCAAAGGGATTGGGTATCTGTGCCTCAGATTAAAAAAAAAATCCTGGATTTAGCTCACGCTGCAATCATAATTATAAACCTTTAGGTCAGTCAGGAATCCCATGACTGGAATCCCATGACTTTTACAAGCCGATCGCCTGTCTGATTATCAAGATATATATGATTGGAATTCAAAAATTTCAAAAACCTTTTTCCCAACGGTTTTTATAACACTATAGTCTATAAGGAAAAATGAGTATGGTAAAGCTGGTCACTCAAAGATTTTTACTTTTTTGAAGCACTTCATGATCATTTTGAAGCGCAATTTTTGTTAGGGCTTCAATATTACGCCATATCAGAGACACTGATAACACGTAGGGCCATGCATCTCAGATTTGTAAAACTGGAAACATTGTTAAACAATGCCTTTAATACTACTACTATTACTACTACTACTACTACTAATAATATTTGTTTTTTTTAAGGTTTTTCAGGGATTTCTACATCTCTTGTTAAAATGACATAATCACTGCAAGATCAATAATTCTTATGTATGGCAGTAAAGATGGCTTGCGCTAGATCCCAATAGAAGAAAAAGTCAGCTATCAGATTTTATTGACAGGCCTAGTTTGAAGTTTGGAGTCATATTGACACACTTTTACATTGTGATCCTTTTTTTTAAAGGGGGAGCGGGATTGTTTTGTAACTGGACACAACGTCTGAAAGTGTACTATATATGAGACATTATCATCATCATCATCATTATCACCATCATCGTTATTGTTAATATCATTATCAATGTTATGTACACTGCCACAAAACATCTTCACTCACCATCTCTTCATCATCCTCCTCCTCCTCCTCTTCCGATTCTCCAGCATCATCCTCTGCAAGTAAAACAAAACGTAATTCTGACAAGTGCTATTTTCTGGTCCCATCTACCATCCTTTAGCATACATTTTGATTCTGTAACCTTTCCTTTCTACTGTAGAGACATATTGTTACTGTTTGTGAATAAATAATTAAATAAATATCAATATTGATTGATTTTCCTAAACATTTTGAAATGGATTTGTAATTTGTGAACAGTTAAGCCACTGGCTGCAGGCATGAAAAACTATGACTACAAAATAATGTCTTCATGGGCCTCTATTCTAGGAGCCTGACTGGAGAACTGACCATGGTGTGAGGATTCTTTGTTCTTCTGCATAGCTTGCAGATACTCTGTCCTTGGAATGGTCCAATCCACAGCCACTGTACGATCTATATAAAAAAAATTAAAAAAATACATTGTATACAAGTATATCTGTTGATCATCATCATCATCAGCATCATCATCATCATAATTATAATACTACCGCTACTACTACTAATTATAATAATTCTCTTGAAATATGCCACTAGTTATATTGAGTGTGTACATACACACTCGTGTGTAAAGTCTATGGGGAGTTTGAATCCCCATATGCATTACACACAATGAAGCACAAAGTGAATGAGCAGTGACTTATTTCACATGAATGCCATAATGATAATGCTACTACAACTACTACTACTACTACTACTACTACTACTACTACAATTACTACTACTACTACTTTAATTTATGCTTGTATAGTGCATTACATGAATACTACAATATTATCATCTTTACCCCTGGTCACCGGATTTCAAACCTGCACACAAATGTGCACTATCTTCACTCCTTAAGCAAGATTCAAGATTCAAGATTCAAGATATTTTATTTTCATGTAAAAACTAGAAATATCGCAATTTGTATTGCCGCGCAATGCGAATGTATCCCCCGGCAGTGGCAGCGATTTTGTGCATCCTAATGTTTGAAGGAAGGACAAAGATCCCCTCTCCCCTCCCTGAAACAAAAGGATGATGTAGAGATCGCCACTAGTGGCTCAGACTATTGTCAAGACTAGGATAGGAACAGCATCACCAAACCAATATGTGTGTAGATTAGAGTATAATGCATCTCTGTAGAAAATTTGAAAGAAATCTTTTAAGAAATGTGGCAGTTAGAGCACACAAAAGACAGCCACCAAATACGACCTTTGACCCTATAACAGATGGAACACAGGTGGCAGCATCACCAAACACTGAAGATATGTACATTGTACTAAGACACACCTCTATACAACATTTGAAAGAAATCCGTCAAGAAATGTGGCAGTTAGAGCACATAAAAGACATATGACCTTTGACCATATAAAAGACGGAACAATGAGGGCAGCATCGCCCAAAAGTGTAGATGTGTAGATTGTACCAAGATACATCTCCTTTCAAAATTTGAAAGAAATCCGTCATGAAATATGACCTGCAGAGCGCACAAAAGACAGCCACCAAAATACGACCTTTGACCCTATAACAGACGGAACACAGGTGGCAGCATCACCAAACACTAAAGATGTGTACATTGTACTAAGACACACCTCCATACAACATTTGAAAGAAATCCATCAAGAAATGTGGCAGTTAGAGTGCATACAAGACATATGACCTTTGACCATATAAAAGACGAAACAATGAGGGCAGCATCGCCCAAAAGTGTAGATGTGTAGATTGTACCAAGATACATCTCCTTTCAAAATTTGAAAGAAATCCGTCATGAAATATGACCTGCAGAGCGCACAAAAACAGCCCACCAAAATACGACCTTTGACCCTAAAACAGACGGAACACAGGTGGCAGCATCACCAAACACTAAAGATGTGTACATTGTACTAAGACACACCTCCATACAACATTTGAAAGAAATCCGTCAAGAAATGTGGCAGTTAGAGCGCATAAAAGACATATGACCTTTGACCATATAAAAGACGAAACAATGAGGGCAGCATCGCCCAAAAGTGTAGATGTGTAGATTGTACCAAGATACATCTCCTTTCAAAATTTGAAAGAAATCCGTCATGAAATATGACCTGCAGAGCGCACACTAGACACCCACCAAAATATGACCTTTGACCCTATAAAAGACGGAACACTGGAGGCAGCATCAGCAGAATCTATAGGCTTGTACTGTAGATCGTACCAAGATACACCTTCGTTCAAAATTTGAACAAAATCCCTTGAGAAATGTAGCCTATAAAGCGCACACAAACCATCCACAAAAATATGGGCTTTTACCCTATAGAAGACGGAACAATGGGGGCAGCATCACCAAAAGTTATAGGTGTGTAGATTATACCAAGATACACCTCCATACAAAATTTGAAAGAAATCTGTCAAGAAATGATGCAGTTATACTGCACACTAGAGTGCACATAAGACATCTATCAAAATATGACCTTTGACCTATAAAAGACGGAACACTACAGGCAGCCTCACTAAAATCTATAGGCTTCTAGATTATACCAAGGTACACCTTCGTTCAAAATTTGAACAAAATCCCTTGAGAAATGTGGCCTATAGAGCACACACAAACCATCCACAAAAATATGGCCTTTTACCCTATAGAAGACGGAACACTGAGGGCAGCATCACCAACAGTTATAGGTGTATAGATTATACCAAGATACAACTCCATACAAAATTTGATAAAAATCCGTCAAGGAATGTGGCAGTTAGAGCCCACACTAGAGTGCACATAAGACATCTATCAAAAATGACCTTTGACCCTATAAAAGACGGAACACTAGAGGCAGCATCACCAAAATCTATAGGCTTCTAGATTATACCAAGATACACCTTCGTTCAAAATTTGAACAAAATCCCTTGAGAAATGTGGCCTATAGAGCGCACACAAACCATCGACAAAAATATGGCCTTTTACCCTATAGAAGACGGAACACTGAGGGCAGCATCACCAAAAGTTATAGGTGTGTAGATTATACCAAAATACACCTCCATACAAAATTTGAAAAAAATCCGTCAAGGAATGTGGCAGTTAGAGCGCACACAAGAATATGACGCGGCGGCGGCGTAACGCTGCTGAATCCAAAGTACCCCACCGGCATACTGCCGGGGGATACAAATACATAAAATTTGTCTTCGGACATATAAAAGTGCTATACATGTACATAAATATATAAATACAGACAAGATAAATAACATTTCAAACATAACATTTAACAATCATCACACTTTTAAAAAGGATGCATTAAAAGCATAAGATAATACTGAGGAAAAGGCAGTGCATGCAGTTAAAAAGCTTGCTTTGTTTTGTTATTGAGCTGTCCATCCAGGCACTTCCACCCCAGAACACCTCTACCGCTATCACGCATCAACACACATACACAAATACACGTGACACACCCCTATACACACCTCTTACACACACGCACAATATAACTGTCCACGCCCTACACACACAGACACAAAATGAGAAGTGCTCTGGCATAGAAATGCCTGGATGGAGATAATTGAGACATTAAATTATCTGAGTATAAAATAGCTGAGTATAAAATCATCTTAGTATAAAATAGCATAGGATAAGTTTCCTACGAAAGAGAAATCTGCAAATGCGTTACACTGCCGTCATTAAAATTGAATACATACACAAATTACACATGTATAAAATTAAAACATATATAAAAATCGTATCATTATTAAATAAATAATCATCAATTCATGTGTACACATATTGGACTTTCTGTTTAAAAACATACTAAAGAAGTTACCCTGTATTTTGACCTTACAAATGTTTGTTAAAGTACAAGTCCACTCCACTGGAAAGTTGAGCTGATTAGATAGACAAAAATCTAAAAAGCCCAAATATAACTTGGTTTTGGAAAATGGTGCTCAGATTTATTTTTAATAATTTTTTAATGAGCTAAAAACAAGTTAATGAGCGAGTCGGTTGTGACGTAGGGTCCTCACAACACAGATTCGTAATGTAACCAAATTTAATGCATACGTCTTTGTGAAGTGCCTCGATACAAACTATTTCATTCACCTGATAAGAATAATGAAACACTATTATTCTTATCAGGTGAATGAAATAGTTTGTATAGACACTTCTAAACGTATGCATTAAATTTGGTTACATTATAAAATATATTGTCAGAATGTATACCGCTGGCACTTTCGTTGTGAGGAGCATACGTCACATCCGCACAGCAATATCAATGTTTTGCTCGAAATACCCGAAACAAAAATCGCTCTTAAAAATCACCTGATTGAAGTACGCCCGTGATATTTGGCAGTTTTAACATTTGATTTTTTTACAACATGTTATAATTTTTGAAAATCGGAGTGGACTTGGGCTTTAATCAGAATTTACTCAAACTTTCACTCACCTGTTCCTCTCATTTGTTGTGCTTCGATTGAAACTAACTTTAATAATATCAGGGTGGACTTCCCATTTAAGGCCAAATGTGACATTGAACTATCGAGGATAAATCTCGAAATGAACTCACTCATGATCTGTTTGCCGTTCATCTGTTTGTGAGCTTTAGCTGCTTTACCGAGCTCCTCAAACTGAACGAAACCAAAGCCCATGCTCTTCTTCTCCTTCGCAGGAATCGATACCTCAGTCACCGTACCAAAAGCTTCAAAGACGGACTTGAGCTTCTCTTCCGTGCACTGTGAGATGAAATGGGAAAGTTACTCTGCAGTGTGACAAAAGGCTGTATATTTCAGTAACCATTTACGGCAGAAACTTACACAGTCAAACCTGTCTATTAACCCTATCTTAACCGGGGGAGGGGGTCAATTTTACCCCCCCCCGTAGTAATTTAGTGACTACCCCGGAACCGCGGCAGATATAAAGTTTTCCTTTCATGACTTTTTTCTTTCGAGTCTTACGCATCTTTCAAAACAATTCTTTTGAAAATTGGACGTATAGTTACATAGTCATGTGACCTTTTGTCTTTGCATGTCGGCCCGAAAATCGCTGTCTACAAAACATATGGAAATATCATTTTTCCTAAAAAGAGATAAAACATTGGTTATTTGGTCTTTTAAAAAAGTTTAGGTCTTTGTTTTGGGGTCAAAATAGTTGACGTGTAGTTAGAAATGAAATAAAACAACAAAAACAATAAAATACATGAGTTAAAAATACAATGAAATACATAAACAAGAGATAACATAAGGAATAAACGGGCTCTTCCAATTTTTTTTTGGTATTATTATTCCAAATGGCCTAACGAATACATGTGAAAAAGAATGCTCAAATATGAAGAATATAATATGGTTTATGGGTAAAAAATGTGAATTTTATGACCTTATTGGCATAAATTACCATAAATATGCAAATGAGTGAATTTTTCAAAAAAATAAATTTACCATAGTATTCTATACACTTCACTTGACATGCATGCAAATTTTCGCGGCAATCAGCTGTGAAACGGCCGAGATCTTAGGGGGGGGTCAAATTGCCCGGTCTGAAATAGCCCGGTTAATATAGGGTTAAGGCCACTCAAGGGAAACACAAAAAGCAGCCACTGTAGAAAGGTGGCCTTTCTAGACAGGTTCTTCAACATACATTTCCTCCTTGAGGGGGCAACATACATAGATAGGAGGCCTTTACAGAGAGGTGGCCACTAAGACAGGTTTGACTGTATATGTGTTTTGTTGTTGATAATAGTGTAATAGAATGTTTTTTTTTAATTCTTCAGCTGTAAATAATGAATGGGTTCAGTTCATCAAGGTAACTTGGAAGAGATAGATAGGAGTGGTGATAACTTTCCTAAAGTAATTTTTATTTTCTTAACAGGTCACTTTGCTCAATGACTTGAACAATTTTAAGGAGAACATACTGTTAGTCAGACATAAATGGACGGCAACACACAGTAAATACTACTCAAGAATTTCCAACAAACTCTTTCTATGACCAGAAAAAAGCTGTTACAGTTAACCACTAAATTATTCATAGACATACCCTCACAAACAGTAAATACTACTCAAGAATTTCCAACAAACACAGTAAATACTACTCAAGAATTTCCAACAAACTCTTTCTATGACCAGAAAAAAGCTGTTACAGTTAACCACTAAATTATTCATAGACATACCCTCACAAACAGTAAATACTACTCAAGAATTTCCAACAAACACAGTAAATACTACTCAAGAATTTCCAACAAACTCTTTCTATGACCAGAAAAAAGCTGTTACAGTTAACCACTAAATTATTCATAGACATACCCTCACCTAGTTTTTTAATTTTGTAAGTATGGGAAAAATAGGTCTGTCCTGATTTATGTTGCTTGAGAATGTGACATATTAAAGCTTACCGGTACTAAAAGTACTCAACTAAAAATGCCCTAATCTACCTTTCATTCTTGAGTTATGTCAAACACAAAAAACATCAAATTTACATAATAATGAATGAATAAATAATGAATGGGTTCAGTTCATCAAGGTAACTTGGAATAGATAGATAGGAGTGGTGATAACTTTCCTAAAGTAATTTTTATTTTCTTAACAGGTCACTTTGCTCAATGACTTGAACAATTTTAAGGAGAACATACTGTTAGACATAAATGGACGGCAACACACAGTAAATACTACTCAAGAATTTCCAACAAACTCTTTCTATGACCAGAAAAAAGCTGTTACAGTTAACCACTAAATTATTCATAGACATACCCTCACCTAGTTTTTTAATTTTGTAAGTATGGGAAAAATAGGTCTGTCCTGATTTATGTTGCTTGAGAATGTGACAAATTAAAGCTTACCGGTACTAAAAGTACTCAACTAAAAATGCCCTAATCTACCTTTCATTCTTAAGTTATGTAAAACACAAAAAACATCAAATTTACAAGGGGTATAAATAGTTTAGTTGTTAACTGTATATTTGATTCAATCAACAGAAAAAGGTCATTTTGTTTTAAATGAAGTGTTTACTACAGACACTTGTTAATCCATGACTATAACTGACCTTGAATGGAAGATTTCTGACGATAAGTCTGCTCTTTCTCTTCTCCCTCTCAGAAATACTCTCTGACCCTTGACCTTCGACATTTTTCTTCTTTTTGGTCTTCTTTTGTTTTGACTTTTGTTTGGTAGTTGTCTCTGTGACAACTTGTTTTGGTGTTGACGGTGTTCTATCATCTAGAAGAAAGGTTTACACAGTATTACTACGAGGAAATCCAACAACATTAATCACAAAGGAGTCAGTAAATTGTAAATTAAGGAATTAAAAATATAAATAAAAAAACCTCATCACTTCAGACATTAATGATTAACTCAATGTGTTTTGATTTAAATAGTGCATGTAAAACAAAACTTCCCTATAAAATTCTGCATGGATTATATTAGGCTTTATAGTAAATATCCAAGTGAAAATATATTATAACATTAAAATGCCAAAACAATTTTTTTTAAATATATAATAGATACACAAAATTAAATTAAGTAATTAATTCTGGATATACTACTGGAAAATAGAAAACAATCACACCTTCCACGGCTGACTTTGTGGTTGCTGGTTCTGCTTTTATCTCCCTAGGAGCTCCTTTCCTAGAAGGTTTTCTGTCGGCATAATCCACTCTGATCTTTCTTCCCACCAGGGTGTGAGTGGATTTGAATGCCTTTTCTGCATCGTCCCTGTATGAGTTAAAATAATTGATCAAATTTAAAAGTTATAAAAAAGAAAATTGTTTTAAATGCTAGGCGGGACATGGAGTTTAAAGAGAAATCTGACTCTTTTTCCTCCCGTGATACCAATGTACATGCATTTAAAAACAAAGAAGAAGATGAAGACTAAGGTGAAGAAGAAGAAGAAGGAAAAGAAGAAGAAGAAGAAGAAGAAGAAGAAGAAGAAGAAGAAGAAGAAGAAGAAGAAGAAGAAGAAGAAGGAAAAGAAGTAGAAGAAGGAGAAGAAGAAAAAGGAGAAGAAGAACTAGAGGAAGGAAAAAGAAGAAGGAGAAGAAGAAGAAGAAAAAAAAGGATGAAGAAGAAGAAGGAGAAGAAGAAGAAGAAGAAGAAGAGGAAGAGGAGGAGAAGAAGAAGAAGAAGGAGAAGAGGAGGAGAAGAGGAGGAGGAGGAGGAAGAGGAAGAGAAGAGGAAGAGGAGGAGGAGGAGGAGGAGGAGGAGGAGGAGGAGGAGGAGGAGGAGGAGGGGAGGAGGAGGGGAGGAGGAGGAGGAGGAGGAGGAGGAGGAGGAGGAGGAGGAGGAGGAGGGGGAGGAGGGGAGGGGGAGGAGGAGGAGGAGGAGGGGAGGAGGAGGAGGAGGAGGAGGAGGGGGAGGAGGAGGAGGAGGAGGAAGAAGAAGAAGAAGCAAATGACAATGACGATTTCTATTACAACAGAATATCATATAATACTTGCCTCAGTGCGAATGTGACATATCCAAAACCTCTGCACTTGTCTTTTACTCCTGGAAACAATGATATAAAAGGAATTAAGCAGGGTGTAGAAAACACAGGTTTTACGGCAAACTGCTGCACAATACAATTGCATACCGTACGAAGGCTGGGGTGCGGGCGAGCATGCGTGCGTGAACTTAGCAACCGTAATGATGAATTTAATGAGGATCTGAGATTACAGTCGCTAACTTCACACACGCGCGCGCCCGCACCCTACCGTCGGTACGGTATGCAATTGTATAATGTATTGTGCATTGTGAAGCGGTTTGCCATGAAACCTTTGAGAAAGTGTATATTATCGTACTGTATTTCTTCGTTTTAAAGCCCGTCTGCACTAGTTTGGCCTGTAGGGATTAGACTTCCCAGCATGGTCACCGACAGTGACAGGTGGTTATCTCATCAACTCAGCTGTCAATTAACATAAGAAAAAGAGGATCATGGGGACCAACGGGCACCACTTAGGCATTGTTTTCTATATAGAGGGAGCAAGTAGCTAAAATACTCCCAAAAAGATAAGAAAATTGACAAGAAACGTATAAACGACTTTTAAAATAAATCATGACCAAAAGTCCAAAGGCATTATTTGAACAATTGATGAAGATTTAGTCTAGTTGTAGGGTGTCTGTAATGATTTTTCAATTTTCCCTTTTGGATTATTTTTCACCATTATGGTTGGATAATTGAAAATAAATCATTTACTCAGAATAATACATTTCAAATTTCAAGACTCACCGATGTTTCTATCAAAAGATACAGCCCCCCCCCCCAAATCTAGGTTATTGTTTTTTGTTGTATTGGCAATCAGTCAAGAACTGACTATAATCACCAACGCCTTTCTTTTTACTATTAATTTCTTTCTTTTTTAATGTGGATAACAATATAAAAATTATAGGCTTCTCGCTTCTTTTTTTTTTTCTTTTTCCAATCCTATCTTCTTTTTTTTTTAATGAAAAAAAAAATTAAAATAAAAACCAACGAAATGTAGATTTTTGTATCCTGCAGGTTACTCAGTAGTCTGTCCGTTCTAAGACATCGTTTGAATCAACGAAAAAGACGTACACGCAGAGTTATTTTGTTTTGCTCATTAGATTTAGATGCTTTAGCTGCATGCGCTACTTGAGCGCGATTGCAAGCTCTACCTCCGCTGTCTTCCGTGTGCGGGTCGCGTACCAACACACACATGCGGTCCGATGCATGTGCAGATTTTACGCGCTGTCACCATGGGTTTGGGCTGAGCGGGGCTCACGCCTCCCTACTTAGCTGATCTGAAAAATGGGGGGAAGGGTATTTTCAAACTGTAATTGTTTGTGATTCCTTGGAGCTAGCGAAAAAATAAGCGCATGGATAAATTCCTTACGACTGGGACTACTTATTGCTCGGGGCGTCATTTCTCAAAAATGGCAAAACTCAGAGCTAGCCAGCTGCCAGGAAACAATGTTTAAATCGCTGTTTTGACAAAGATATTTTTAGAATACCGAGATGACATCCCTTTGGAAATATGGAGATAAACCTGCCTTTTCATATGACACCTCATTTATTGAGTATCACCTTCAGGATCACGAGCAATATAGGTTTGAATCTCGATTTGGTAATAAAAACATTGACCAATTTTGCATGATCGCGCAATACACGTAGACTGCATAGGGATGCGTGCAGTCGATCAGACACCCTACTATCAATCGAAAATAATATCGCTAGTGATATTCGTTTGTCTAGCAATGTGGTCAATAAGGGGTCTAAAAGATCACGACGTTTCGTGCGCCGCTGCAACACTTCGTCAGGTGATAAAAAATAATACAAGCAAGCGTGTTTTATACTCTACGGGAGGACCGGCGGTCAATTAATTCGATCAATAATTGGGCGCTAGTTCAGAATCATATCCAGACTTCGACCCGTAACTCCGGCGTGGATATACCTTACTAAAACATACCAAATACATGTATTGTGGAGTATTTTTCTGAAAAACAAACACTTTAGTATACACTTTCTCACAGGTTTCATGGCAAACCGCTGCACAATACATGGTGGGTTGCGTGCGGTCGAGCGCCTGCGTGAAGTTATCTACCGTAATACTTCACACGGGCGTTCGGCCGCACGCAACCCACCATCGGTAGGCACTTGTATTGTGCAGCGGTTTACCGTGAAACCTGTGAGAAAGTGTATACTAAAGTGTTCGTTTTTCAGAAAAATACTCCACAAAAGATAAGAAAATTGACACGAAACTAGTAAGAAACATAACGACTTTTAAATCATGACCATTATTTGAACAATCGATGAAGATTTAGTTGATATTTGGTATGTTTTAGTAGGGTATCTCCACGCCGGAGTTACGGGTCGAAGTCTGGATATGATTCTGAACTAGCGCCAATAATTGGAACAATAACGATATTATTTTCGATACTACATCCGCAATGAGTAATATATTTAGCATACCTAGATCTACTAGGCCTAGACTACTACTAGTACTAGATCTAGATCTAGATTCTGACTAGTAGTAGTACTAGTCTAGAATTTAGTTGATTTTTGTGTATGTTTTAGTAGGGTATCTCTACGCCGGAGTTACGGGTCAAAGTCTGGATATGATTCTGAACTAGCGCCCTAATGGCTAATGCTTCTATGACTTTGTCATTTATGAGTGAACCAAGCCATGGTCATCATACTTCATACATGTAGCTCACACCTCTACTCTAGGAACACTTCACATAGACCGAAAGCTTCAGTCTCTGATATCGACGGTTGTTCCGCTGAGATTGCATCTGGCTCCTCTGACCGCCTCTATACATAGACTGACGTACGTCTATGGGGTAGTGTGGGGAACGAATGGTTCGGCCGGACCGCGATGAATGAGATATGCAACAAGTTTTTCACTCTTTAAGTCTTCATATATCCACTTTGGCTGCAATTTTACACTGAATCTTATTAAAAAAATAAAAATAACACGGAAACATCTACAATCTATTTTGACTTACGATAGCTTGCTCATTTAGATCCTAAATTAATGATTAATCCGAGAAAGTCTTGTAGTCAACATGATTTGTTGTCATCCATCTTGGTTTGAGTTTATGAATATTCATCTTTCTTTTTGAATGTCCAATAGCTACGTACGAGTTGGCCCCACTTGACCCAGTGATATTTGAATATTCATAAACCCAATATCAAACCGAGTGTTCTGATGGACCATTGGCATTGTTCTGGTAAGTTGACCCGGAAATATATCGGCCGGGTTAGCCTTAAGGGCTTGGTGATAATGTGGAATATTAATATTGATATCACCAAGACTTAACTGGCTCCCATAGACCTATGGCTATGCTGTACGACACTATCTATAGGCCTACAGCACATTTTACGGGAGCAGCACACTTACGGAAATGCCGTCAGCACGAGTCAGAGGTCAACATTATTCATATGTAAAGAGAAAACTCTCACGGTACATGTGGAGAACCACGCAAGCTGTAACGCTCTGGTAAGATATTTGCTAATATTTCCTTAGTTTTACTTGGTATTTTTAATTTTCGTAGGCAATTAGGCGTAGAAGTGGCATAAAATTCATCGAGGCAACTGTCCAATATTGGTCGGGTGTGGGAAGGGGTGATTTCGGACGCATTTTAGGTTTTGTTTACCTGCCTCTCCGCATAGGTCTATGGGAGCCAGTTAAGGCTTGGTGATAGCAATATCAATATTTCACATTATCACCAAGCCTTTAAGGCTAGGCCGGGTCATGTCATTACCTTTACCTTTACCGCAAATACTGGAAGAATGCTGAGACAGCAGTCGAGCTTCCAGGTCTATCTTCTTGGTCTATCTTCTTGTAGTCAATCTCTTAATCATTCTCATTATATACAAGACAGGGAGGCAGAGGGGCAAGAGGTAGCATCTTGACTGCACAATGTACAATGTCCCAGGAGCAAAGAAATCAATACGAGTATGGAGAGACATAACACTGTTCCTTGGTTTTGAAGGCGTCTATGGTGGGAGCCATAACTACTACTTCAGGCAGATTACCCGTTCGAATGCATGAACGTACGTACCATTTCCTTGGTTCTGAGATAAAAATTGGATAACTCAATACTCATATTCATAATCATATATAGGGGGCCTAGTTCTACGTAAGTCCGTAAATTTCGCATTTGGAAATAAGTCATAACAAATTTGATAACTCATATTAACTGTACATAGATCTAGGAGAAAAATAACTCCGGGGAGCTCCGATGCCGACGCCGAAGGCGTCGGAGCTCCGGATCAAGAATCGGAACACGAAAAACAGCGGAGAACGGTCATATTTTATAGAAAACTTAAACGGTAGTGATTATAATTTGACTTACACTCTCTGGGCATCTGCGAAACCACTTGAAATTATAATTTGAAGAAGTCTTCGAAAAAGGGTGATTTTCTCGTTAAACATTCAACATGGCGAGAGAAAGCATGCATGCCCGTAGTGGCGCAGCAAATATGAATATTCATGCTATAGAGCACCGTCAGTAAATGCTGAATATGCACGACTCGCTTACATTCACCGCTCTGCTGTTTCGAGTCGTGCATATTCAGCATTTTCGAGAACGGCGGTCTATAGCATGAATATTCATATTTGCTGCGCCGCCACCGCTGCAAGCGCATTTCTCTCCGCCATGTTGAATCGACGGTACAACATGGATGGCTCGGTTTAGGACGAAAATCACCCTTTTCCCATCGAAGACTTCTTCAAATTATAATTTCAAGTGGTTTCACGGATGCCCAGAGGAGTCGAGCACACTTGTAAGTCAAAATTATAATCACTACCGCTTAAGTTTTCTATAAAATATGACCGTTCGCTGTTCGATTCTGATCTGAGCTCGACGCTTTGGCGTCGGCCGAGCTCCTGAGTTAGGAGAAAAATAGACAAAGTTATTTTCTATCTGATTTAGACTATATATCAAAAAATTAGATCTAGATCTAGTCTAGATTCTAGAACTAAATAAAGAAAATCGGGGGAGAAACTCTCTGCAGCAAAGTGCTGCAGAATTGGCTCTATTTCTCCCCGTGGTGCGAGGCGTTTAGGGTACCGTCTGTGTATGGGGAATGTCAACAAGAATGACCCATACCAGACGGTTATTTCTGTCTACACTTCACACAGATATCAACGACTGGGACTGTTATAGGGCAACGGCGTGATCTGTTGCTGTGAGCTGTGGATGGTCTTGGAGATTTAAAATTCAATCTTTCTATCCATCAGAAATACTTACCTTTGTCAGTCACAACAAAGCATTGCTTGAGTGGGCCGATATCTCCAAACAGAGACTCCAAATCCTCTTTCGTCGCCGAATATGGTAAGTTTCTTACAAACAGTGTTGAGCTCACATGCGCTGTGGACGCCGCCATCTTTAAATGTCGTGATCTGTGTATCGAATATCCCAGCTCGGCCATGTGCGACCCATTTTCCCGATTTTTTCGTCCCATTCGTTGTTTGCTTTATTGTTTGTTTATTTGATTGCTTATTTATGTATATATATACATACGAGTTTATTTATTATTTATTTATATATTTATTTTCATTAGTTAATTAATTAATTATGTTCTTTATTCATCTATTTATTAATCTATCTATTTATTTCAGGACGAATTTTTATTTATTATATTTATTTCTGCTATATACTGTTTGAGTGGAAAACTGGAATACATTGTGAATTGCAATAAATATTTGTATATTAATCTTATTTAGTTAGTTCAGTTACTTATTTATCTAAGTAGAATTCATTTCCTTATTCATGTGTTTATGCATTTATGCCGCATTTGTTTATTTGTTTCAGGTTATGGTAAGTATACTTTGCGGTTCGTCAATATTAAAACAAACTTTTCACATTTTCAGAAAAAATCCGGAATGCTAGAAAAAGAAAATGCTTTTATTCATTCAGGATATATTATATTTTAAATTGAACTTCCCCGAGATTTTATAAGAACATACAAATCCCAACGAAAATCATTTCTTAAGATTATCATGCAGCATATGGAAAAGTTTCAGGCCGAAATTCCACTAAAGTGGATCTGTGCGTGTCTTTCTTTGCTCATCGCGCACAGGTACGTCTCATGAATAATTCATGACCCTACGCGCCAACTGCACACACAGCCACGCATAGGCGAGTATGCGGACCAGTCCATTAGCGAATATAGGTAGATTAAGCTCAATGTACAGAGGATAACACATAGTTGTAATGTGTGGACTGAAGATGCATTGGGTAGAGTTGGGAATTTTCTCCATAAAACAGCGTTCAATAATCTCATCTCTTCTTTTTTATTTAAATGTGAACATCATTGTTCAACAATACAGCCAATGTAATCATCGCTGACATAAACAAATGAAGCAATGGCAATGAAACCCCCTGTCAGACAATGGTGCAGGCTCACGTACCTTATGGAACAATCACAGTGTTACCACATAGTGAACCACACTGTGTACCACATAGTCAAACATAGTGTGGTACCACAGCGTGCTACCACATGTGGGCCACATGTGATTTTGGGACATGTGGTAACGCTGTGGTGTACTATGTGGTGCGTACCACAGTGAGGTATACCACAGCGTTACCACACTGTGGTACGCACCACATAGTACACCACAGCGTTACCACATGTCCCAAAATCACATGTGGCCCACACTGTGGCATCAACCGCATAGTATACCACAGCGTTACCACATAGTACACCACAGCGTTACCACATATCCCAAAATCACATGTGGCCCACACTGTGGTATCAACCACATAGTATACCACAGCGTTACCACATAGTACACCACAGCGTTACCACACGTCCCAAAATCACATGTGGCCCACATGTGTTTGCACGCATAATTAACACATAATTATCACATAGTCCACCACACTGTGGCAAATGCCACATAGTCTGGTAAACTGTGGCATCCACCACATAGTCTGGTAAACTGTAGCATCCACCACATAGTCTACCACACCCTCCAGATGATAACATTAATTAGTAATTTACGCTTTAAGTAGCATTTGTACTAATTAATTTTGCCAATTGCAACAATTAACAAAGCATCACTGTTTCATCTGCAATTTCCAATGTAAAGGCATTGGGAATAGGTAGGATTTTTTCAGTGTATCTTACCATTTTCCATATACTTGTATTTTATTGAATATATTTTAGCTCATAGTTAATATTTCCCTAATTCATGTTTAATTAAATGTAATTTATACAAAGAAGTAAAATGTCCTAATAATTGGCAATTATATTTTGTAGTACTTTTGAAATGAATTGCATATAACTAAATAATCAGTAATTTCCAAATATGCTTTAAATTCAGATAAATTGTATAAAAACATAGATCTGCACGCAGATGAACTGGTGTACGTCAACTGGTTCGACTTGAAATATGCCCACGGACCAGTTTTCAACTGGTGTAACTGGAAAATATGCCTACAGACCAGTTTAATATCAACTGGTGTAACTGGAGATATGCCAACAGTCAGGTATCGACTGGTTCAACAGGACATCAGCCCACAGATGTGGATATTATTTTGTGGTAAACCACTTGATCTCAAAATCTCACACTGACAATATACTGTAAACACAGAGTTTACACATAGTTCAGTACATACCACAGTGTGGTATATATGTGTCACTCTGTGTTAAATATGTACGACTCTGTGGTAAACCACATGATCTGAACCCCACACTGTGGCAATACTGTGACCACAAAGTTAACACATAGTTCAATACATATACCACTGTGGTAAATATGTGTCACTCTGTGTTAAATATGACCGAACCCAACACTGTGACAATACTGTGAGCACAGAGTTTGCACATAGTTAAATGCATACCACAGTGTGGTAAATATGTGTAACTCTGTGTTAAATATGTACCACTATGTGGTAAACCACATGATTTGAACCCCACACTGTGACTATACTGTGAACGTGCAGTACATACCACACTGTTGTAAATATGTGTCACTCTGTGTTAAATATGTACGACTATGTGGTAAACCACATATGATTTGAACCCCACACTGTCACAATACTGTGAACACATAGTTCAGTACAAACCACACTGTGGTAAATATGTGTCACTTTGTGTTAAATATGTATGACTATGTGATAAACCACATGATTTAAACCCTCACACTGTGACTATACTGTGAACACAGAGTTTACACATAGTGCAGTACATACCATATTGTTGTAAATATGTGTCACTCTGTGTACAATATGTACGACTATGTGGTAAACCACATGATTTGAACCCCACACTGTGACAATACTGGGAACACAGAGTTTACACATAGTTCAGTACATACCACAGTGTGGTATACATGTGTCACTCTGTGTTAAATATGTACGACTATGTGGTAAACCACATGATTTGAACCCCACACTGTGACTATACTGTGAACACAGAGTTTACACATAGTGCAGTACATACCACATTGTTGTAAATATGTGTCACTCTGTGTTAAATATGTACGACTATGTGGTAAACCACATGATCTGAATCCCACACTGTGGCAATACTGTGACCACAGAGTTAATACATAGTTCAATATATATACCACTGTGGTAAATAGTGGTACTCTGTGTCAAGTATGTCAGTTTATGTGGATATTATGTGGTAAACCACATGGTCTGAAACTCCACACAGTGATAACAATGTGAACACATAATGTCCACACAGTTTACACATAGTTGAATATGTGAACATAGTGTGGCAACACTGTGATTGTTCCATAAGGGCAGTCCTAGTCATGGCGTGATATGACTCTCTATGCTAATGAGCTCGGAGTGTCACCAAATGTGATTGGATGGAATAGATTAATCTTCTTACTTTTTCAAAGAGTCCGACGAATTTTCTAGACCAATCAGCTTGATTTTTATATATGACAGAGAGGGGAAAATTCCCGACTGGAAAGTGAAAACGCTGTATGCGTAGGGTAATCCGTTGCTGAGATACAGAGTCTCAAACACGGGGTTATCGATTAGTTTCCTGCTTCGAATTGTGCAAGTACGTGCATTGCTATGGAAGGGTTGGTGTCAAAATTCACTTGAAAATCTTTCTTTCGAGGCCTAGTCCGACGCAAATACTTAAAATTATTTTCTCATATTCTGGAAAATACAAGAAAAAATATACACAATAGAAAACCGCTCGCGCCAGCCTTGTATTTTGCAGCATTGCAAAGTTACACCAATATCTTTGACAAAAGAACGTTTTTTTAAGCCTGTGCCCATTGGTTATAGTACATGCGCGCGAGCATGCGTTCGAGACTGGCCAAAAGACACCACTTTTCCATATGTATACTAGAATTAAGGCTCCGTTTCTTTGTGGAACATGTACTTTGTGTTAAGCCGCTAATGCTACGTCGGATTCGGGACCAATTTATTGTTAATTTCAAATTGTAAATGAAAACAATCGGATTGGGAGAAAATAATACAAAGCTGATCCTCTATCACATGCAGAGGTAGCCTCTTGTCGATTGCCCTGGCGCTGTTGGAGTCCGGCGGCATTATACGGCGCTTTTATTAGTAGGAAAAATCCTGGATGCAACGGCACATTCAAGTAACAAATCAGTGTTTTAAAGAATAAACCATCTCAGTGATCTGATTGTCCCCGTTTTGTAAGATACAGGGGACAGGGGGCGTGTCCCCCACCCCCTCCCAACTGGAAAACAAAATCTAGGGAAGATAAAATAAAATCGAAAACGAGAAATAGCGAAAGCGAAAAAAAGAAAAGTGCTTTACAAAATGTATTCTCTAGAACAGCGTTTTGCAATCTTTTTAAAGTCACCGCACCCTTTTAAGAAATAGCCTGCAGTTTCGCGTCACCCCAAGGACCAATCCCAAGTTAAAGCTGAGCTTGAGTTCTGGTAATTATAAAAAAATATATTCTCACAGAATCCAACAAAACGTACACTGAATGTTCAAGATTACAAATAAATTACATGTGCCAAACGATGTTGGTAGAAAATGTATATGGGCTGCAGTGGCGGATCCAGGGGCCCGAAGGGCCCCTCCCTAGAAAAAACAGGTAAAAACACCCTTTTTTGAAAAAAAGAAGTTGGGCCCCTCCCTGGCGCCCAAGGGGTGGCGGTGGAAAAAAATTAACCCTTCCCGTAGGGAAAATTTTTCGGGTGCCAAAAAAATTTGGGCTCACTACCCTGGCGCCCAAGGGGGGTGGTGGAAAAAAATTACCCTTTTTCGGGTGCCAAAATTTTTGTTGTTGTTGCTCACTACCCCCCACTGAGCGAAAAATCGACCGGCACGATTTTCAAATTTTCGCACGAAGTGGGCCCCTTTTTAGGCCCCCTCCCTTGCCGCCGGCTGGATCCGCCCCTGATGGGCTGAGTAATGAGCAATGAAAGATAAGGAATCAAGGTAAATATATTATAGGCCCGATGCCGACACCATGTGTTTAACACAGGGCACAATATGCAAATGAGAGTTGTGGTTTTTCTTGAAAATAATTTCCAGCAAGTTTTTGTGAGGTTCTTTTTATTTTACTGGTTCAAACAATCAATCTACTGCAGGATAAACAATCCAGAATGAATTATAGCCATGTTCTCTCGACATAGTTACGATGCTCATACCATAGCTCAAGAATAGCTTTAATCACAGAAGATTCGTTTTGCATCACTTTGGCACTCGTCAAAGGCCATATACACACGTACGGGCACATTTGTTTTTTTAAACTTTGCGAGCGAGCCAAAAAAAAAGGACTCTTTAATATGATAAAAGAAATATTTCGTAATCAAACTGTATTTTCCACTTTCAACAACATGAAAACAAAATGATCAAACATGGCAAATTAATATCGAACAGATATCAACAATTGTCATATATTTAGATACTTTCATAAAATTTATTTTAAAACTAGTTAACATGATGAGAAGGTTGGGAAATCAATATGAAACATAACACAACTTGAAATGTGACTTTCCACGAAAAAGTTTTTTTTTCTTCACGTGAGTAAATTATTTTGGAAAATATAATTATCCAGTCAAAATAACAATTTACCCGAAACAAATTTAAATGTACATGCATTGTACATAATATGCAATGGATTATATATATATATATATATATATATATATATATATATATATATATATATAAGACGAAATGGAAGGTCATCAGAGAAGAGGATAACAAAAGAAAAGGGGGAAGAGATAGAAGGATGGTTGCAATATCATCTTAACTTTCATTCAAGAGGCGATGTAAACACCTTATCATTTTAAAAGCATTTCGTATCTAGTCTATCGTATCAAAATATGAATGTAATATATTTTTCTAATTTTAAAACATGGTTAGGATTTATGCTTTATTTCTGTTTTATATCTTAACCATGTATATTTTTGTATTCCTTCTAAATAATTATATTTTCATATTGTTATGTTTTATGTAATCTTTTAATGTTTTGTATATAATGTCTTTTTAAGTGTATACAGGGCCCCTTGGAAGAGCAATATTCGTTATTGAAAGGGCTACCCTGTTTAAAGAAGACTAAAATAAATAAATAAGACAAATTTTAAGAAATTTGGGGCACCCAGAAGAAAACAAGTTTACCCCTGGATTATTCAACTGTCCATGTTGTTATAGCGGAGAGCCTTTCACACAAACTATTATTTACCTCCGTGGCTGCAGATGCATGGGCATATAAAATATTGTATCATGTTGTAGATTCATTTATTCAAAATGTTCGCATACTTTACAGTGATATTCATTGTCAATTGTTTTTACGTACCACTAGAAATCTCTCCTTTACATATTTTTGTTGATTATGATACGAAGTTAATTTGTAAAGATAAGCCTACAATAGAGAACATGCGGAAAAAAAGGAAATTTCCTAAATAAATCCCATTTGACATTTTTCGATTTTCCAAGTCTAGCAATTGTAAATTGGGCTAATTCACTAAAAATCGCCACTTTAGTGACAATTAATGACACTTATATAGTAGGAAAATACAATTACGATCGATTTAACTGGTTGAGTTACAAGCCTTTTACATGTCTTCAAAATGTAGTACCCTCCCATAATTTTATTTGCAGGATATTTAATATAGTTTACCGCATACTGCTTGTTAGAGTTTATTGTGTATCTCATTTTAAAATTTACATTTTAAAATGGCATTTAAAATTGTCGTAACATGAACTTTGTGTTCTTCTAAACTCGTTAAAAGAAGTCAACGTACGAGAGAATGCCGGTTTAGCAATATAATTATTTTTCGCTGGATTTTGCTTTTAATTTTAGGTATTACTTAATTTCCATGACTAGGTTTTTCGGCTGACGAACGCAGAACTTACAGGCTTACTTCGCTGTCGGGCGTCGACCCGATGATTCGAAGTAAGCCGGTAAGTTCTGCCTTCGTCGGCAGAAAAATCTAATCATGAGTGAATTAACAATAACAAATATTGCTCTTTCAAGGGGCCCTGTCTGTACAATTGAAAAGACATACAAAACATCGCAACATTACCAAAAACATAAAACTATGAAAATGTAATTATTTAGAAAGATTACAAAATTATACATAGTTAAGATATAAAACAAAAATAAAGTATAAATCCTGAAAATGTTTTTAAAAAAAATTACATTATAATTTTGGTACGATAGACTGGAAACGAAATGCCTTTTAAATGTTAAGGTGTTTAAATCACCTCTTGAATGAAAGGTAAGATGACATTGCACGTAAATCAGGCGGTAATGCGTTCCAAAAGAGAAAACCTTGGTAGTGGAGGGATCTTTTGAAATAGACGGTTCTCCGTTTTCTAAATAGAAGGGAGTAAGCAGAATATCTTGTATAAAATGTATGCAAGAATATGTTCAACGATTAGCTCTCTACTATATGGAGTGGAACATCATTGCAATGACGACCTTCGTCATTGCCTTGTTTTCGTTCACATTCTGTCTTATCCTCCTTAGTATCGTCCGGAAATCCCATTCGTTTTGCACGTAGTGCTTGTTATTCCTAGTTAGGTGCTTTCCTCATGTCCTTTTCCTTTCAAATTTCGTATGCATCATCTCTAGCATCTCATCCAGGTCACTACATTCTTCGATTTTCGAAATCACTCATGCATAACCGTCCAGGCGCCATTTTGTCCGTTTCTGGTCCATTTTAAGGCCTTTCTTCATTCCTTCCTATCTCCACTATCCGAGATCCTAAAAACTTCTAACAAATTCCTTTAGATAGTCTAAGAGATGTTCTTTCATCTGCGACATATAACTTGACCTTCAAAATGCCATCTTCATAGTCAAATCTCTCAAATTCTTGAAAAATAGACCCCTACAAATCTAAAAATTGCAATAACTTTCTTTAACCAATTCCGTTCCGTCTCATCTTCTCGCAGTATCTTTATTTCATAATTGCACATAGCCATGCCAAATTTTACGCTCCAATGGCTATGCAAAACATAAATACCGCCCTCTAAAGTTCTGGGAATTGGCTTTCTTTCTGTGGCCGTATCTCCATCATGGCTTGGCAGACCCGTACCCTTTTTTGGATTTAGATACTTGAACATATGCCCTTTCCACCCATACACAAAATTATATACCCTAACACTGACCGACTTTGCGAAAATGCCCTCCAAATTCGCCATTTTCAAGAAAATTGAGAAATAACTTCAACTTGCTCTAAATTGGCGATCTTTATACCTACATCAATGAAACTTGGCAGACATATGTATCCATATACGTGACAACTGTCTGCCAAGTTTGGTAAAATTCAAACGTGTCAGCGCAAAGTTATCGCCAAAAATGATGAATTTACTATGCATTACGTAATAGCGCGTTTAATGCGTGCAATACATTGCGCGAAGATAACAATGGTGTCAAACTGACCGCAATAAAGTGCCCTTTCGAATGATACCAAGTATAGTATATGTTCACACAGAAAATTGTGAATAAATCGCATTTAAACAAAGCTAGGTCACTACACGAATTCCGCCGAGTTTCCGCCCGAATCTAACACGTATCGGCTATGACGTCATTTTTTCAGACTGCTTTTCGCCCCTTAAACGTCCTTTTTTTTCCTTGAAAATTTGCAGTGACATGCCGAGTTGCAATACACAGGGCACCTCGTGGCCGGATTTTTGAAATTGGTCAATGGGGCCATTTAAGACGCCATTTTGTCCTATAAATCTATTTTACATCACGTGTTTCGATAGGATTATCATAGAAAAAAAGAGAGTTGTTTACAATAACAACCATGAAATCCTCTTTCTAATGATACCAAATACGGTCTATAAAGAGACATAAAGAGAGAGAGAAAAAACAATTTAACTCCGGTCATAATACAGATTCTGTACGTTTTCCGCCCATGCATTACACGCATTGTCTATGGGGCATATCGGGTTCACGCTTTTGGCCCCCAGAACGATCTTGATTGCAATGACGAACATGCACCAAATCCCATTGGTTTTTGCACGCAGTGCTTGCGAGTATTGCCTCAAGTCAAACTTCAAGATGCTTCTTCTTTACTGCACGACGTACGGTAAGGAGGAGCCTTCGTTTAAACTTTGAAAATGACGGACTTTGAACTTTATTTTCCACTTTGAACAACATGTAAACAAAATGGTAAAACATGGCAAATTAATATCGAACAGATATATCAATTATTTATCATACATTTAGATCGAAATATCTTTCATAAAATTAAACAAAATAATAGTTTACATAAGGAGAAGTTTGGAGAAACAATATGAAATATAACACAACTTGAATTGTGACAATCCACGAAAAAAAAAAAAATCACGTGAATATATCATTTTGGAAAATATAATAGTCCAGTAAATAACAATTTCCCCAAACCAAGTGAAATGTACAAGTAATATGCAATGAATATATATAAGAGGAAGTGGAAGGTCATCAAAGAAAAGGGTAAAATCTTTATAATGAATTAATCTATAGTTAAGATGTTCAAGAAAAATATTTTGTTCTACAGCGCTTCATCACATGCCAACCTATCGAGGAGCAAAAATTGTCGAAAATTACGACGGAAGTGCTTGTTAGTTGCAGCGTATATGAACGGATTAATCATGGAGTTTCCCCACACAAGTGCATTTGTGACCTCCCAGTTAAGGTGTGTCACGCATTTGGTGCCACAAATGGCAAACATGACACTCGTGATCTGAATGGGCACCCAGCAGACCAGGAAACATCCAACAAGGATGCCTAGGACCACAGCGGCTTTCCGATGCCTGGCAAATGTCCATCCCTCTGTCTTTGAAGGGTCTCTTGGTGCATTAAGACTGGTAGCCGCATATTTATCTGGATGAGGTTCGGCAGGTTCGCCCACGGGAACGGATTTGATGGTGGCCTTTAATAAATTAGGCTGTACTAAAGTGCGTCGGACTCCTGGACCTGGTAATTCGGCCGATGGGATGATAGGAGGACTAGGTCCTACGATGCCTCTAGATCTCCGTCTGATGTTGTTATACACCGCTATATTTAGGATGAGCAGGATCGTGAACGGGATGAAGAACTCTAACACATTGACAATCAGGGTCATGGCAAGATTGCCTGTGAACTCGAGCTCACAGTTAAAAGTATAATCCACGTTGTACTGTCCCGTTAATGGGCTCCACCCAAACGCAAGGAACGAGTACCAAAGCAAGACGGTGGTCCATGTCGAGAAGAGGATCAATCCAACGCGCTTCTTGGTCTGAAACGCTTGATATTTTATACCCATCGACAAGACGCAGTAACGGTTCCAGCTGATCATCGCCAAGGTTAAAGCAGACATCATGGTTATGGTGTAGTCCACTATCAGCCACACCTTGCAAATGATCTCACCATGTACCCACTCATCTTTGATTAGCCAGGAAATGTTGACGGGCCACATGAATGCGCCGACGATGAAGTCCGTGGTGGCAAGGTTCAGGATAAAAAGGTTTGCCACCTTAAAGCGTACACAGTGGTCTCGGATGAAAGCCACAATCACCATCAGGTTCCCGATAACCGTCACCAAACTGATGAGTGACATTATCAACGGAACGATGGCGAGCCATGTTGTTGAGTATGGGTATACGTACGTGTCAGAACTGTTGAAAATTGATCTCGTGTTATTTGCGTTCTCCATGGTGAATATGCTCTCAGACGCAATGATCCTTATCTAAAGTTTCGATGAATCTTATTAATTGCGTTTATTTCTGTTGCAAAAGCATCAAGTTCAGCCCTGTATTAAATCAAAGTTAGATACTATCACTAGGTGTCGTGGTATATTCAATTGACTCTCAATCTAAGGGTTAAGGATTCGAATATTGGCAAGACATTCATCTACATTTGCAACTCTCCACCTAGGTGTAAATGGGTACCCGGCTATTGCTGGGGTAATAATAATGGCAGGGCCCTCGAGAAGAACAGTATTGATGCTGATGGGTAAAAAAATATCATTATATTATTATTATGATTTGTATTATTATCGTCGAGAGACAGCATTCCTTTTTTGTCTTAATTGAAAGATAATTAGTAACCAATATCATGTCTATTCAACGACGTACTCAAGATTCAGAAAATCCGTTAGATGTCATTATACTGAAGGAGACGACATTCAAACATTTGAGATGTAACGAGACTTAAAAAATGCTTATGCTTCTGTCGACTGTAGATATAAATGTAGATCGCTGGAGTGGCACTGATGTCTTTTACAAAAGCCAGATATATCCATATTTGTCCTGTTAAAAGGAAGAAGAAGAAGAAGAGGTTAAAGGGAAAGAAGAAGAAGAAGGAGAAGCAAAGACCCTTTTTGCTGAATCTGTCGAATTCAGTTTATTTTTCGAGTATTTTTTTAATCGGTCGAAAGCTGAACAGAAATCTTTCTGGTGGATATAAACTCATGTAAGAAATATCCTGAATACTTGCTGTTTTTTCCCCATTTTGTTCATTCACCTGTATAACTTTTATTTTTTTATATAGCCTAATACAGACATGAATACAACATCTGGGGGTGTTTTACAAAGATCCTAAGTTGAACTTATCTCTAAATTGGACTTAACAATTATGGAAAGCCGTTAGCATCTTTGAAAACATTTTGTAAAAGTTATTTTAAAAGGCATCATTATTATCATTTTGAGTCATTGCTCTAGGTAAAAGAACTGAAGAAAATAGGAAAGTATAAAAATACATTATTTACAAGATTTTCAATTAGCCTACCAGGTTAAAAGGGAATCCGAAATGGAAAGAATTAGATTTAAATAATTTAATTTTCAGGGAATTAAAAAAAAGCACGGTTATGAGTACAGAGTGAAGTGCAAATCAGAATAAAAGCAACCTACCTCTAACATGTTGAAATGCAGATCACAAACTGCATGAGAAGAAATAATCTTGACTAAGATTAACTAAGATAACCGGCGGCGCCAAATCGTGAAGGAAAATTTGCTCAGGTTTCTGTATCGTCTGAAAGCGTACTGACGATCAGAGGCGAGAGAACGAACTTTAAAATCGGAATATTTTCGTCGTTTCACAGGCTTTGCGTACCGAATTGTTACCATGGTTACTGGGGAAACCTCGCAATACAAGACAGGGGCGGATCCAGCCGGCGGCAAGGAGGGGCCGAAAGGAGCCCACTTCGTGCCAAAATTTGTAAACCGTGCCGACCGATTTTCCGCTCAGTGGGGTGGGGGTAGTGAGCAGATTATTATTTTTTTTTGGCCTCCGAAAATTGAAAATTGGAAAATCGTGCCGGTCGATTTTTCGCTCAGTGGGGCAGTGAGCACAATTTCTTTTTGGGTCTCCGAAATTTTTTACCACCCCCCTTGAGCGCCAGGGGAGGGGGCCCATCTTCATTTTTTTTACAAAAAGGGTGTTTTTACCTGCTTTTTTAGGAGGGGCCGTGCCCCGCCCCCTGGATCCGCCACTAATACAAGATAAGTAATCATATTACTTTATAATACAGTACATAAAGCCCTTCCCCGTTTCAGGCCTCAGGATATGCCTAAAGTGGCTTTGGAGAATATCTTGATTGAATAATAATCATAACACTAAGTATATTTAGTTAGAAAGTGGATTAGGATCGGGTACAGTAGGATATGCATTACGTCGGTGTGCTTGTTTGACAGAGAGGTTGTGTGCGTGTGTGTTTGAGGGAGTGTGTGAGGATTGGCGGATTATGTCTCCAGGGGAGTTTATCACAAAGACTAAGATCGACTTTAAGTTGGACTTAACTATGGCAGGCCATTCATGCCACTGTTTGCTCTCGCCATTATGATCTTTAGATAGTATATTATATTTTTCCTTCAATGATGAATTATCAAAAAATGTAAATTCTGTAGATTTGTGACCATGATTTGTACGTCCCTTGAGAGACCATGCAATGCCAGTAAATGGTGAGAGCAAACAGTGGCATGAACGGCCTGCCATAGTTAAGTCCAACTTAAAGTCGATGTTAGTCTTTGAGAAACACCCCCAGCAAATATATGCGCATGCGCGATGCTATAACAACTCCCTTTAGAATATTAGATGAACTCTTCGCGTGCCATGCTATTGATCTCCCTGCGCTACATTTTTTGCGGGACAGTTCTAACACGGAATTCAAGATTATTTCAGTGTTTCCTGGGTACAATTAATATATGTAGGCCTAGATGTTAGCGATGTTGTAAGTCTAGACCAGGGGATTTTTTTTTTAATTCAATATAATTGAAAGAAAAAATATTATCTAAAGATCATAATGGTGAGAGCAACCAGTGGCATGAATGGCCTGCCATAGTTAAGTCCATCTTAAAGTCGATCTTAGTCTTTGTGAAACACCCCCCTGAAATGTTAATTGGAAAGCTTTTGTGTTGCACAAAGCAAACCTTCTGTCGTTAATGATGCCTATTAATTTGTGCAAATCAGTTCGAGTGGCAAACGAGCGACTTTTCAAGTACGCACTTGTTGCATTGGAAAGATTAATGGAAAGCTTTACATGGGATCAGCTTGGATTTAAGGCTTATTAGGGTCAGTTCCCTCGTAATCAGGAATTAGAATCTCCAATACGTGCCTTCACGGTTGTTTCATCGCAAAGCATGCCGGGACAGATTTCTAGTCCGGCAGTAGATTTTCACCTTCGTCGCGATCAGCTGTTCCATTGCCAACAACGGGATTTTTATCCTGTCGAATCAACATCATAATCTTGTACAGGATCCGTTATTCTGCATTGAATTTCTTTCATTCCAGTATAACTTGTACGGTTAGAAACCAAAGTTTGTGATTATGTATTTTTATGACGATCCTTCAAAAGATAAAGCTGATAATACGAAGTAAAGTGGGCTAATGAGAGTGGGTTCCGCTGTATGAATTTATAGTCCCATATGTTCAAATGTGTGTGTGTGCAGTTTGCGTCGATGGTTTGCCTTATTAAACTGCTAAACATTTGTGTTTTAGGTTGAAGGATCGTCATAAATAATTCATAATCACAGACTGTGGTTTCTTACCGTACAAATGATACTGGAATGAAAAAAATCACTGCAGAATGACGGATCCTGTACAAGATTATGAAGTCATGTTGATTCGACAGGATAAAAATCCCGTTGTTGGCAATGGAACAGCTGATCGCGGCGAAGGTGAAAATCTACTGCGTACTAGAATCTGTCCCGGCATGCTTTGCGATGAAACAACCGTGAAGGCACGTATTAAAACCTGTTTTCATGTCTCAATGACATGCTAACGTACTACAACAAACGCCGTTTTTATTAAGGAGAAGGCCACCCTGATATTAAGTTGGTTTTAATAGAAGCAGAAAAATGAGAGAAACAGGTCAGTGAAATGTTGAGCTAATAGTAATACCGATTAATAATAAGTAAGTTATGAATCTTAGAAGGTGCGATCAATCAAACACAACTTTGACATTCGTATCACATCAGTTCCAATTTGACTTTAAAGTTCTTTCAAAACATAATGAATAGTCAAATAGGTATTTACATATTTACATGTGTAGTTGTAAATTGTAGGTCTTAACGTTTAGATAAATATGTAAAATAATATAACTGGAAATAAATACATATATATGTATATATAACCTGTGTATACTGTAAAATGCGTAGATGGTATACTCTAATAAACATGATCCAACACTCTGAATAGACTGACTAAAAGATGCTAAGAACTGTCAATCTAGAATGCCCTAACTGTGCCCACATGATGGGAAAATTGTATTTTTTTTAAATAAGAAAGTTTTTTTTCATCTTTAAATCATAATTTTAATTAAAATGTTTTGAAATTGAACACGTTTATAGTTTGGCATTAGTCCAGGTTGTCGAGTATAATTTAACAAAATAGAAATATTATGATTGTACAGATATATTGCCAACATTACTCTTTTTTGTGTGTGTGTGTTATTAAAGCAAACCATAAGAAACACATATTTACAAGATTCGATAAAGTAAAAACCAAAACAAATACAAATACAAAAAAAAGAAGAAAAATAGAGTAATGTTGGCAATAAATCTGTACAATCATAATATTTCTATTAAGGCAGACAAATGGTATAAACAGAAAAACATGTACAAGGCAGCAATATACATAAAAGTAACATTTTCTGTGCATGAGTACAAGAGTCGAGAGGTTGCAAAAATAAACAAATACATACATACATACTGTACATATCAAAATGAAGGAGGGGTATTTACAAGGAAAGGAAAGAAAGTTAAACATCAAAACGCCATTTCTTAAAGTGAATAGGTAATTTGTTTCTTTTCTTGGCTAGCCTATCCGATATGCGTCGGGCTTTATGGCAAGTATACTAATCGCGTTATGGAGACAGACGGCGCGGGCGATGTCTGTCTCCATAACGCGATTAGTATACTTGCCACAAAGCCCGGCGCATATCGGATAGGCTATTTCTTGGCTAAATGATATTCAATTTCCTTCTGTTTCTTCACAAAGGATTTAAAGGACACAAAATAAGGAAGATTGTCATTAAATTTACAGTATATATGATATTTCAACAGTAAAAGTAAAAATGAGATGAATATATCACCATAAACTCCAAATAATTTTTCAAAATTAGAAATATTGAAATTGGAATCACATATTTGGCGAATCACTGTGAGGAGATTTTGCCAAAGTGGGACATTTTCACAATCACAAAATAAGTGAACCATTGTTTCCTCTTTTGGTCACATAGAGCACAATTAGGAGATTCCTTCCTTTTTATCTTATAAAGAAAATCACAATTGCTCTGTGGAAAATTTTAAAATAAAAAGATCTAATTTTAGTATCAATAGGGCAGGAAAAAAATTGGTATTATAGACCTTTTCCCAGTTAGTATTAGGAGGTACTGGTAAACTGTTATTCCAATAGGCATATTTCTTATCAGGGCTATGAGGACCAAGTAATAAGCTATAAATATTCTTAGGAACTTTTTTAAAACTCAATAAAAACGCATTCGCCAACAATTAATGGTTTGTTTAATTCGTTTCGATTTTTCTTTGTAGTTTATTTCAAAAATTTAGTCAACATTTAAAGATAGATTCACCCCTAAACATTCAAATTGATTTCTTTTCCAAGAAATACCAAGATTAATAGGAGGGAATTGTTGACAGCCCTTTTTGGATCCAATCCAAACTGCTTCAGTTTTATTGATATTGATTTTACAACCAGAATACTGACCAAAGTATCAAAAAGCTGAGTAAAAGAATTATCTGATCCATCTAAAAAACACCGAACCATCTGCAAATAAAGAAATCTTTGCCTCTTGATCTTCAATAGGAATGCCTATAATTGTATCATTATGACGTATAGAAAGAGCCATTATATCTCAATAACAAACAAAAATAAATACGGAGAAATAGGGCACCCTTGAAATATACCTCGCTTCATAGCAATACGTTCTGTTAAAAAACATTATTCATTACATAGCTTTGACGAGCATAATATAACGTTTTAATTGAGTCAATAAAGTTTGAACCAAAGTTAAATTGCTTCAAGGTTTGGAACAAAAAATTATGAGAAACACTATCAAATGCTTTCTCAATATCGATTAAAATAATTGAACCTGGAATATCATTGAAATCAGTATATTCAATTATGTCCAAAATCAAACGGATATTGTGACCAATATTTCTACCTTTCATACAGCCAGATTGGTCAGAGTGAATAAGGTCTTGCATACAACGTTTTAAAGGGTTAGCTAGGCATTTTGCCAGAATTTTATAATCTGTAGTCAATAAAGTAATAGGCCGGTAATTTCTAATTAACAAAGGGTCTTTGTCTTTCTTAGGGAGAAGGGCAATGACACCATTCCTTTGTGATGCAGACATCATACCATGTTGCAAAGAAAATGTAAAAAAAAATTAACAACACATCACAAATGTCAGGCCAAAATACTACATAAAATTCAATAGGAATACCGTCATAACCCGGAGTCTTGTTCATCTTCATAGATTTGACCACTTCAAACAATTCATGTTTAGAAAGGAGAGTCTCCACAAACTTTTACTATCATCAGATAATTTAGGAATAGTTATGTTATCAAACAAAGCTTCATTAACATTGTTTCATCTAAAGTGTTCTGAAGGTCATCAGGTAAAGAATATACCTTAGTGTAAAAATCTTGTATATTTTTCAAAATACTGGGGGAATTAAAAAAACAATTCATTATCATCGTTGTTCAGTCTATTTATATTTTACCTTTGCCAGGACCTCTTCTCCAAATTACAAAAATATTTACTACTTTTTTCACCTTCTTCTAACCATCTTACTCTGGATCTCGTTATTAAACCTTTTGTTTCAAAATCGTAAATCTTGTCAAGCTTTTCTTTAAATTCATCCAGCTGGAGCAGTAGAGCTTCATCTTGCAAAGAATCATTACAAGTTGATAACTGTAATTTTATTTTTTCAATGTCAGATAAAAGTTTGGTTTTGTCTTGATTTCTTTCTTTTTTCTCCTAGAGGAATATTCTATACAGACTCCTGTGATGTCACATTTCAAAGAATCCCACAAAATATTAGCATTGCATTCGGAGTCTATATGAATGAGTTTAAAATCATTTTTTCCTTAATTAAATTGATAAAATCAGAATCATGGTATAAATAATGTGTGTTCAGCTTCCAATAACCCTTACCCTTCAATGGTTGATTGTCATCAAATTGAAGAAGAACAACCGAATGATCTGACTGGATTCCTGGAATAATTTTACACTTTTTACAGTTTTCCAAAGAATTGCTTGAGACAAGAATAAAATCTAAACGCGATAAAACTCTTGGAGATTTTTGATGTCTAGGGTATTGCCTTAAAGAAGGATGAAAATTTCTCCAAACATCACAGAGGTTATATTCTTCCATTAACACCGAGAGCATTTCACTAGCTTTTATATTCGAATGCTGCTGTCTAGAACCTTGATAATCAAGGGGCCAATAACTGAGTTGAAATCCCCACCCACAATTAAAGAAGCATTGTCAAATTTATCAACCTCAGCAAATACTTCTAAAGGAAATCAAGATCATCTCTATTAGGAGCGTAGACATTAACAAGTGTAACTGAAAGATCATTTAAAATTCCATTCAATATTAGAAATCTACCACTAGGGTCTTGAAAAATAGAATTAATCTTAAAAGAAACAGAGTTTCTAAAAAGAATGGCTACCCCCCTACTTTTAGAGGCAAAACTAGCAAAATAAGCTGATTCTCCCCACTGAGACTTCCACAAGTTTTCATCATTAATGTCTGAGTGTGTTTCTTGAAGAAAAACAATATCACATTCAAGAGACCTCATGTAGTGAAAAATCTTTTTTCTTTAAAAATAATCCTGCATCCCTCGACAATTAAAGGAATATAACTTTATTTGCATTGAGCTTCAAATTTATGGCTATTGAAATACCTCTCAAACAAAATCTTACAACTAACTTCATAAAAATAGGCACATGAGAATCTGTGACAAAGAGAATAAGGAGCACATGTACTACATACATGTACATAAGCTTCAGGAAAGCTGCCATTAAAGAAATGAGTGAAAAAAGTCTGCCCCAAAACAAAGGAAACAAAAGGAAAACAAAATGCACAACAAAAAAGAGAATAAATGTTCATTAGGTAAAACCAAAAAAAGAGAAACACAGAAACGCCAGATGGAGAGGAGGGCTTCAAATCAAATCCAGCCCTACTCAAAAGCGCAGACCTAATAGCGCAATTGGCATGAACAAAGACCAAAATCTAGCAAAAGTGTACATTCCAAATACCTAAAGTTTGTATAAACATTACAAGAAAAAGCCACGCACAGTGTACGTAGGCTCCAATATTTTGGTTTAGTGAAAAAACTTCAAAATGACAGGCAAGTCCACACAAAATGTGGTACAGCTACAATTGTACAATTTTTTAAACATTAATTTTAAGACCACTAACAGAATCAAAACCTTGGCAATGTAAAGATCTAAAAGAGATGTGCACAACAACTAACTGCACATGTACAGCATTAGGCCGGACATGTCTATTACAAGTTCACAACGACTGGCTTGACCAAAATAATGTGCACACAAAAAGTGACGAAATATTAACTGACCAAGTTCTATACTTGGGGTACGTCTATTTCCACTCCTGCATCCTGTCTTGTTCAGAGTCTTAATTATCTAGACTCAACAAAATCAATGTTATGGGGACATGTGCACGAGGATTACGAAACAATGTGTAACTGCCCTGAACCATCTCTATAAGATAGCTTGTCGGGGAACAAAAAGAAAGGCTTCTTTCCTTCACTCTTCAACTTCTGGGACTCCTCCATCTTGTTCTTGCGAGTTGCGACGCTGCATAACTCTCTTGGACAAGTCATCAGAAACGAACAACTTCCTTTCCTTGTATTTTGAAGCTTTGACCTTCTTAATTAACACAGCTCTGTCTCACCTTTTCCTTGGCTTGGAAGGTATTAAAACAGATGTGAATCATTCGTGGCTTAATTGGCGTCAAGATCTTCACGGCTAGCTGTAGTATTTGTAGAGTGCGATGGCACCGTTCAATGCAGAGATCTTTGGAAGGTTATCCAACAAAATCTTCAAGCACATCTTTCATGACTGAGAGTGTAGAAACATCACCTTTCTCAGGTATACTCCATAGAACACCAGGTTATTGCGACGAGATTTTCCAGATCATCAAGCTTATAAGATCCAACCCATTTCTGTCTGCTTTTAGCTTTTTGACTTCCTTCTCTAAATCTGAGATCAGCATACAGCATGCTTCTCCTCCTCCTGAACATTCACTTTAGCGGAGAGGTCAGTTGTGATAACAGCTTGTATGCGATTTTCTTGGATTTTCTAACCGCGCCTCAAAGCAAGACATGTATTCCGTAAACCACAGAGGTGCAGACGCAGTCGTAGCGTGAGCGGCCTGCGTCCCAGGAGCTGGAGGGAGCGGCATAGTATCCACAACCATCGAGAGATCGTCAGAACCAGAACTGAGCCTAAGTTTCTTGGCTTTTTTCTGAGGATTTGTCCTTTTCAGGAGATATAACGGTTGTTTGTCCTGACAATGATGAAGCCAAGAATCGTCCACCATCAATGGTTAGAAGAAAATGGGAAGATAATCAAATCCATTGGCGGATCCAGGGGGGAGCACAGGGCACGTGCCCCGGTCTCCCAAAAAATGAGTGCTCACCCCCCACTGAGGAATTTTCGGCCGGCGCGATTTTCCAATTTGCGGAGAAAAAAGTTCCCCCTTGTGCCCCCGTCTAAGAAATCCTGGATCCGCGCCTGAAATCAAACACTTTTTCTAGATTTTGGTCGAGCGTTGACGGATCACAACATCATGCAGGTCACGTGTCTATTTTCTCCCTGTTCTTTAATAAGAAAGTTATTAGACTGCTTAGACAACTCTACGAAATGGAGGATCAAGTTCATCTCAATCATGCTATATAATACATCTCAAGTATAAGGGTGTAATATAGTCATTACAATTAAATATTTCATCTCATAATAAAATAGATGATATGAAAAACTAATAAATTTGAAAAATTGATATATTTCAGTGACTGGTTTCAGCGAATATCAAAATGTGGTATTCATCTTGATAAAAATACAAAGAATTGCGCGAGCAATAAAATTTCCCTCTGAAAAGATTGTTTTGATGGCAATTATGTGGAAGTATTTCTTTAGTTTGGAATATTCGTACTAAAAAGAGCTTTCAATATTGACGAAATGAGGAGTCATCCGTAGATTAAACTAGGAATGAGATGTCATGTGACAGCGAGTAAGAAGATGTTATGAATTGTAATATGATATCTTCATCATCAAGAACTCCACTGATCAAACACAGATCTAGAGATTATCTTAGTAAGGAGTCCGTAACACTAGCGTACCTACGGCATATGGAAACGTTTGCTTGGATTTGTCACAACACACAGTGTTGAGTGCAGGGGTCACGGGCACAGTACTTACAGTTCTGTGGGCACGGGCCACTGGCTTCATCGGGCAGGTAGTAATTCCATTATGTGAATGAGTAAAATCCGACAAAAATATACAACCAACCAAAACAAGTTTGATACCAAAAGAAAGCTTACGATTAGTATATTAATTCATTATCCGCTCACCCCAAAGCCGCCTGACCACAATGGAAAGAGTGAGGACTTGCGAAAACGGCCGAAGTGCGATTGAAACTCGCTATTTTGCTCTTCTCCAATACAAAAAGAGACGACATTGTGCTGGATTATTATGTTTTTTCCGACAAAAGTACAGAGAAAGTGCATATTATTTTGTTATATAATACTATACTGTTTGAAAGGTTACCCAAGTGACTCCGGGCACCCCAATGCTGGAAAGAAACGCACTTTTGTGAAAACCTCACTTTTTCATGCAAAAATGCTTATTTGTTCTATGCACGCACGTCAGTTTGAGCGGATGATACAACGTTTCCATATGGGGGGGGGGGCAGGGGGCACTCTGCCCCTGACGAGTGGCAAGCAAGCAAAACCAAAAAAAAGGAATGGAAAGGAAAGGAAAGGAAAGGAAAGGAAAGGAAAGGAAAGGAAAGGAAAGGAAAAGGGAAGAAGAAGGGCTAAAAACACGACCCACGGCACTCACTTATCCGTACATTGGCCAAAGCCCCGCGGTTCAGCTAGCTATGCTCCGAGATTTGGGTCGTTTTCAGGTCAGAACTAGCCCTAATTCGTGTTTTAGGCCTATAAGGGGAAAGTGACTCGGTAACATTGTTGAAGGTTGATGAAAAAAATGTGTAATTTTTGTATGAAATGTTACTTATTATATTCCTCTACTGTACTTACCCTCTAACAGGCAAAAATCCTGGGAAAATTCTCAAATCACAAAGATATTGACCCCCTTTTTTGAAAAAGTATGTTAAAGAGAAATAGAAAGAAACCAACCAAGGGCAAGGCCCCGGCAAAAAACTCATTTTTCCCCTTGCAAAATGCGAGACTACATTTACCTACATAAAAGCGCGATTTAGCGAACCTAATTCAGCAAAAAACAGCGAAAAAATAGCAAATGCGAGAACTAAAAGACGGAGGCATCGTCAAGACTGTCGGCAAAGCTTCTGAGTTCGGCAGTTTGCGGATTCATAAAATCAGTTCCGTAAAAGCGATCATAAAAGCCTAATTTGTTCAGAAAATTACACACTTTTATCTCCAGGATCTGTGTTAAAACACTTCATTCAGTTGTACAGGTGCGCAGAAGACGAACTGTCAGTCAAAATTTTTCTTTTTCAATCTGCGCATAATTATATGCAAATTATACCAAACAAAATTAGTCTCATGCACATCGTTTATTAGTGTCACAGATGGGTCGTTACTGTTACACTATATGGACAGATTGGATAGATGTGTAAATCATTAAAATTTTAATCAGTATACGATGCGAAAATGATTCTTCTCCAGCTTCCGCAAACCAACCTGGGAATTTTTGTTGTCCTGCGGGACGCAATTACTTACCGCTTTTGTATAATTTGTGCGTGAGATTTGTTTTTTTCTTCTATTTACTGCCCCTCTTTTTTTCACGTTCTTACACTGAATTCAAGATTATTTAAATGTCTCCTGTGTACAATTAATTTATAAAGGTGTTAGCGCCTAAGCGGTGTTGTAAAGCAAGACCAGAAATGTTAATTGGAAGGTTTTGTGTCGCACAAAGCAAACCTTTTGTCAATATTGATGCCCATTACTTTGTGCAAACTAGTTCGTCGAGTGGCAATCGAGCGACTAGGCAATTAGTACGCAATCGTGGCAATGGAAAGATTAATGAAAAGCTTTACATGGGATCAGCTGGGATCGATTTAAGGCTTATTGGGGTGAGTTCCCTAGTAATTGGGAATTAGAATCTCCAATTAAAACCTGTTTTCATGTCTCAATGACATGCTTACGTACTACACCAGACGCCGTTTTTATTAAGGAGAAGGCCACCCTGATATTAAGTTGGTTTTAATAGAAGCAGAAAAATGAGAGAAACAGGTCAGTGAAATGTTGAGCTAAAACCGATTAATAATAATAAAGTTGTGAATTTTTGAAGGTGCGATCAATCGAACACAAATTTGCAACTCCGCTGGGTGGAGTTCCCCTTTAATAAAATATTATTACATAAAAGGTGCATACTCTTCAATACAGCACTGATACAGTTGATGAAGTGCCCAGGGCCGATAACATATTGATGGACTCGGAAAGATGAGTTTTGCGGAGGATATAGTGCTATCTTCATGGGCGGATCTAGGATTTTCAAAAACGGGGTGAAATGTACGAAATTGCGAGCGCAAAGCGCGAAGCTCGAAGCCTTTACGGGCCCCTGAAAATTTTGAACCTTAAGATGCTCTATATGGGACGAGGCATTTCTGAATGCGTAAACTGAGCATATATGTGAATATTTCTTAGCTTTTTTCCTGCTATTTTTTTTCGGAAGGATAAAGGGGGGCAATATGAACAAAAGTTGGAGCGGAGCGTCTTCCAAAGTAGGGGGGGGGCACCAACAAAAAGGGCACTTTCTGGAAAAGAGGGCCACCTACAAAGGGAAACCTCAAAGTGAACATGTTTTTACACCCGACATTGCCCCCTTTGATCCGCCCCTGATCTTATCAAAATAAAATGGAGCATACCCATTATAATAATCACAATTAAACTTGATGATCAATAATGACAACAATGATTGTGATTGAAATAAAAATGTTCTAACCGGTTTATTTGCTATTTGAACCCCCGTATATAAGTGACGTTTTCCTGGCATCCACTAACACAATGGAGACCATAAAAAGCAGTGCATGATAACGTCCTTTTAAATCAAGTAACAGTTTAATACACAGTTATATCCAGAGTTATCATGCGTTTGGTTAAGCTACCAGATGAGTTGAATATCTTCTCACAATATTTGCACTTGAAAGGTTTCTCTCCAGTGTGCGTTATTATTATTTTTCTTTGCCCAAGGGGGTTAATCCCTAAACCCCCGTAGATCCACGTCTGAGGGATTGGGTATCTTTGTACGTCCCAGATTCTAAACAAAATCCTGGATTTAGCTCATGCTGCAATCATAATTATGAACCTTTAGGTCAGTCAGGAATCCCATGACGTTTATCAAGATATTTATGATTGGAATTCGAAATTTCATAAACCGTTTTCTAAACGTGTTTTTTTATAACACTACAGTCTATTTGGGAAAATGAGTATGGTAAAACCGGTCACTCAAAGATTTTTTATTTTTTTGAGGCACTTCATGATCATTTTGAAGTGCAATTTTGTTCAGGGCTTCAATATTACCGACACCATATCACAGACACTGATAACACGTAGGGCCATGCATCTCAGATTTGGCATTGTTAAATAATGCCTGTAATGAGACTAGACGTTCATCTAAGTCGACGTCAGATCAGCTCGTTATTCAGACATATAGGCCCTAGCAGAACCCGAGTCCTAGATCTAGAGCAATTACGTACGTTGATCTATTATGAAATAAACGTCCATCTCGTGAACACAAAGTACTTGAGACAGTTTTGTATTTTCATCTAGACATAACATTTTAAAAACAATTAAGTGTCTTTTTTTTCCTCGCTCGCTCGCAACATTATTATAGTCAACGTACAGTGCCATTATATCTCTTTTGACATCGAGGTGCCCGAATATCCTCACATTTGGGCAGCAAGGTGCCCGATTATATCTTCTTTTTTATTAGCTCGAAATTTCATTTATACCACGCTCGTTCGCTTCACTCGCTCAGAACATTTAGAAACAGGATAATTCTGCACAACGAGATGCTCGAATATTCTTATAATATTTGCATCGAGGTGGCTGAATATATATGTTTTGGGCAGCGAGGCGCCCGCATACATAATATCATATCATGGGCTATCTAGTGTATTTAGCTTATAAATAACAATTTTCAATTACCATACTAAAAATATCATTGTTTTTTGCTCGCTCGTTAGAACAAAATGTGTCCGTATGTACGTACAAGGCACTTGACGTGTACCAGAGTGATTGAATATTAATGTTGTGTATTGTATATGGGAGGCCGAGGTGACGCGTAACTTTTTATTTCTCAAAAGGGTGCCATGATTATTGAAAGGTTGGAAAACGCTGAGCTAGAGCACGGCGCCGCACAAAGCCGCACTATAAATAGAGGTGATTTTGCGGTGTGTTTCCGATAGTAGAGTGTGACTTTAATAAATACAAGTTGGAGTCAATAGGAGGCTAAGTGTCAAGTAGGAATGAAACTAACAAAGGAGCACTAGACCAACAGTGGGCATTGTTTTCATTCATTTCATTTCATCGATTTTCCACATTCTAGTTAAAAAATACAAAACATGCAAATACAAAATAATGTACAATATAATACAAAGGATTACATACATAAAAAGAAAAACAATTAAGTGTCAAAGGGGGGAATAAGATGATAAATCAGTATACAGAGGTGAAAAACACGAAAGCAAAGTTGCTTATCAGGGTTAATCCCCAAAACAATCAATCAAATTGTAAACATAGTAGAACAAAGGGGGGGGGGGTCATTGGAATACATGTATTACCAAGAGAATTGCATATTTAACAATAAGTGTTTTTAAAATTTTGTTTTAAAGCTTTGGAGTGATACAGAGTTTTTTTAATGTCACCGTTTACTACTACTACTACTACTACTACTACTACTACTACTACTACTACTACTACTACTACCGCTCGGGCTCTAAGCTTCCTGGAAGCGGTTCTTGTCATTACCAACCTTTATAGTAATGACAAGATTAGGCCCCTGTAAATTTCCATATGTAATTTATCTCTACCTAACCGGCAGCGCTCGGAGTTTTGGGAAGATGTACATGTGAACATTAACAAGAGGAGCAGTTCAAGTTAAACCAGTGGCGGATCCAGATTCTGTTTGGCGGAAGGAGGGGGGACGCAAGTCCAAATTTCTGGGACAAGCAAAAATTGAAAATTAAAAATTAAACAATTAAAAAATAGGATTAAAGTCATCAGTTGTTTGCTGAGCCGTTTTAGTAAAGAAATTCTCTCACAGGCTACCCCCTTAAAAAAAAGACTCCCCGGATAACTAACATAGCGAAGATTCTTTTAATTGCTTTTAACTCACATGCAACCGATGATTGAAAATCACAACAAGGAGAATGAGTTTTTTAGAGGTAGGCCTATTTTTGATTAATCCCCTCCCCATCGTATTGTAAAGGGCTTGGTGTAAGAAAAGTATACATCGTCAGGTAAACGCAAAAGGGCATTACCCCCCACAGACAATACCGCCTCTTTGCGGGCAGACGATGCCATCTAGACTATTATCAATGCGAGCGCTCATTTTTACCAAAGATGCTCTTTGTAAAAAAAAATAATAACAAAAATCTACCAGCTCGCAGAGCAGTTTGGGCTTCATGGCTTCAATCCACAAATCGAGCTACTGAAGTACCAGCCAATGTTAAGTTATTCATACCATCATTCGCTGTTCATAATTGTTGTAATGTATTGCCTGGTAACACGGTGTTATGGCGGATTTGATTTCTGTATTGTTCAATTCCAATATTGTCCAACCAGAAGCGGGAAAATGCAGCCGTTCTGATGGGAAGAGTTAAACAAATCCTATAAAACGGTTGGTGATCGATGTTGATTGACGTCGCCTCTTTGTCATTTACATTTCCACTTAAGGATTTGAATTGCTTTTCAAGAAGAGAAATTTATTTTAATCACAAAGGATTATCCTAATGCATCATCTCCTAAACTTGGAAGCACAATTCGTTGACATCATCGGAATTTGCGTGAGGTATACTCTTGTTGAATGAACGCAACGTCGACGAGTAGGCTATCTTCATCTACGAAAGAATACCCAGTTAAGAAATCTGATTCAGTGCATCACGACCTTTCAAACATTTAGAATTCTTCATCATCATGGCAACCATCAACAGCTGTATCCTCTTTATGCGGATTGCCTTCTGCTGTTTTGGAATATACAGTCTTCACAACGTCAGAGGTAAATGAGCAAACACCAATTTTTTTTCATCAATTTATTACTAAGAAGATGATTTTATTTTAGAAAGCATTATTATTATTCTTTATTTGGCAATTTCATACAAGTCGTACATGCAATATACATAAAGTGGAAACGTAATTATATATAACAAATCAAAAGAACACCATGAATATTTATTCATTGGCAAGGGTGCTCCCTAGCTCCCTGGAATAGAAAAAGCAATTCAAGATTACTATCACCAGTAGGTCTTCCCTCCCGAGAGGGAAATTTGTCATAAAATGTTAATAAATGTAGAGGTGTTGTGGTCTAGTGACATTTATGTCCATTATCAAGACATTGATTTGATTTAATTTAATGATTTCAGTTTTCATACAATAATAATCAGTAACAATATGAACATTTTGTACATAGTGGTAATATTTTGTTCAAATCGCAATGAATAATACAATTTATGAGACAAAATGTTTGGAACGATTGACATAGCAAATGCAGAAGAGCTGCAGC
>CP137681.1:21423873-21548628 GCA_037976565.1 Mesocentrotus franciscanus
GCATAGCCCCGGAAGCTCAGGGGTTTTAGGTATTTCATTACGGTCAGTTGAGCAACCAGGGGCCATCTTAGGGCCCTTGGTGGGGTCCAGGGGACCGAGCCCCCGGAAGCTCAGGGGATTTAGGTATTTAATTACGGTCAGATGAGCATCCAGGGGCCCCCGTATTGCGACACTGGCAGGTCACTATTCCTTCTTTCTTCCTTTTTCTCTTTAACATAATTTTTTTTAAGTGAGGGGGGCTCGAGCCGAGCCCCCGAATCCCGCCGTTCTTCAGGCCCTGACATGAAGGCTTCTAAATAAGCATATTTTTTGCCTGACTGTAAATTGGGGAATTTGTAATTTTCCAACAAACGCATAAAAAAGTATAATTTACAAACAGAATTGAGAAAAAATCCCGGAAAATTACGCCATTTCAGCAACATTTGTAAATCACTGGAGGTATCGAATTAGAAATAAACCACGTTTGAATTTTATTTGGGGGCAACTGCAACCCCCCATCAGTACGCCAGTGTTTAGGGCTCATGTCTTCTCACCACTATAATAACAAAAACACACGCTTTCCCATCCTCTCACAATATTTCCACGATATACGCGTATCGCTATTATCAAATCCTTCATTGATAAATATGGGGGGCATGCGAAATGTTTAGGAAATTAACTTCGTGTTTACTCTCCTTTTCTTTGAATGGAATATAATTTTTGTTGTGATTCAATTCAGGTTTTATTATTTTTTATTTTCTTTTTGGTTAAAAAATACAAACCATTTTTACTCCTTTACTTTCTGGGGGGCTAAATGTGTTTCCCCACTTTCGGCGCCTATGTCCACCAATCAATTCTCCCGACCAAGAAACGACGAAGCATAACTTCTTTCTTTGGAATAAAACCTAAAAGATCTTTCCAGAACAGGTATCCACGAAAGAATCAACAGCAGTCATTTTTAGGGCTAACCCATATGCTATTACCTTAAATCGTATAAATTAATTTGCTAAAGGCAACTCATATCTACTTCTGATGACGTTTTTTTCTTTTTTTTTTTCTTTCTTAAACTGTGATATTCTTTCGTCCTTCACGACCCCCTTCACGACCCCCATCACAATCATCCAAGAAAGTTTCTTGTAGAATCGTGTTGCCTATGTTCGTTTTCTTTATATATTTTGCTCCTAGACTGGCGGGGTGGGAAGCCCGACGGCAAGCGCAACGGCAAATGTATCCTCTTAAACACCGTAGATGGCGCTTGGACTGTGTCAGCATGTGGTCCTAATGGTCCTAATTTGTGGAACTTTGTCATCTGTCAATGCCGAAAGGGTATCACACCAGGGATACCCGTAAGATATAATACCAGTAAGTATTCATAATCAGGGCGTCACTTAAATATAAAGTTGAGTTCTGGTCATGCGATTGTATTGTGAAAGAAACGGTGTGGAATCGATCAGAATCGATCATGTATAGCATATAAGTATTGGTGTGTACTGTAAGGTTTTGGAGTCATCAAAATGATAGGAAATTTGGCCCAGTCTTGGTAAAGTAACAAGCACTGTACACATAAATATGTATATGGGACTACATATATAATAACAATGTATATGGGACTACATAAACATGTGGCATAAAAATCGGGCCTCATTTTTAAACTGTTACTTGTCATATTTAGAATATGAAGGCATTTGAAGAGCCATGCTTTCAGTTTCAGGGAACAATTTTCTCTGATGTTCTTCCACACTTGCATAATAACAATGATAACGCTCACAAATTATTCTTCACCTCTTCCCAGAACTCAACCTTCTCTTAAACGGGGGACTTACCTCGTCACTTGACGATTTGTGTAGGCGCATCTACAGTCTGTTTTTTTAGTGCAAATATTGAAGACTATATTTTAAATCCTTTCCGTCAACTTATAAACTTTAGACTATGGTTTCACTTTAAGTTATCCTTTTTTTAAATCTGTTTAATTGTTGGAACATTTTGGAATTTCCCGCATCCTCCCCACCCCTCATTACTTCTTTTCTCTACTCAGAATTTTGAGAGTCCGAAATATAACAATATATAAAACATAGTAGAATGAAATGAAGTAATCAATCATTTGTACTTCTCTCTCTATGTATATATATGTATATGTATTTATAATTAACATAATGTATACAGGTACTGATCACACAAGAAAGTGCGTAATGAGGAGGGGGGGGGGGATGGGTGGCATGCAAATCATGCGTTGATGTAACTCTTCTCCGAAGTAACTGTAACCATATAATAATTAACATCTCAAGATTCGCCACAGTTGCCAACACCAAAATAGATTAACACATACTTATTGGGGAATTAAAATTCGCGAGAAATATAGACCCTTTGACATTTTTAAAAGTATGTTTGTTTTCCCTTCAAAATAAGTATAACCGGATAACGAAAGATTTGATTCCTTATATCACACTTCAGAATCTAGTAATGTAAGTATAATTCATGATATAGCATTACAATCTTGATTTATTTATGGAAACTGTGTTGGTTGTGTAGATAATTTTTCTATTTTCATTAATAATTTTTGATTTTCTTATTACTTCCATAAATCGATGCAGCACGTGTGTCAACGCGGTTCGTTCAGAAGGCTTTTGAGACCAGGAACTGCCTACATGCCGATCTGATTATGAGAGTGGTACCCGTTGACAACTTTATCCAATGTGTGATGCAGTGTCAGTCAGATGGGCGTTGCGCCTCATTCAACCTGAAAAACCAAGATGGGATTACCAGTCAACGGATCTGCCAGCTTAGTTTGTATCATTCAAGCATTGTGGAGATAAGGAGTTTTATATCAGACAAAAACTGCAAATATTATGAGCGCATGCGCTGAATATAATCGTAACGTTATTCTTTTGTGTATTGTCGGCCCTGTACATGAAAATCGGCTTGCAATCAATCGTAAAAGGTCCATTGTATGTCCAATCTTGCTGTATTCAATTGTATCTCACAATGCACTGTATCTCCTTGTATAATTACATATTTTTTAAATAGTTGTAAGTTACTAGGCCCATTTACCATAAAGTTACGAGTGATTGAGGGATTTATGCATTTACCACTTTTTGGATATTGAACAACCTGATCAACACACATGTTGTTTGTCATAAAGGTCCACTCACAATGAAAAAAAAGAAGAATATTATCACAGGAAATGAACGAAAAAGCCAACAAAAAGCCAATATTGGCATTGGCTGGAATAAAACGTATAAGGCGCTATCTCGTTTTTCAACGGCTGGTTCAAAATTACCGAATATTTGTGGGGTACCACAAATATTAGAAATGGTTATATTTATGGATATTTCAGCCGTCTCTGAACCGATTTTGATCAAACAAAGATGATTTTTGTCATTTAAATTGTATATTCTTTCAAATTTGACACGCAGTTTTTCATTATCTCACAAAATTTGTGTAGCGCCCTTTGCAACAAAACTCAACTTTTCCTTTAACCGATAACCTTTTATGTTACTGGGCCCAGATTTGACAAATATTCACAAGGACATGACGAGTATGTATTAAAAATCGATCATCTGGCATATTTGAAATTCATGGAACTTCTGTTAGGGTAGAGCCGATTTAAAGCCATACTGTACTAGAAGCACTACAGCAAAAATCTCCTCTAGCGCCATCTCCGGTCAGCTGAAACAGTATGTTCCCGTTTACTTGCGGATTCCTTAGCTAGGCTGTTGGTTCTCGCATCGAGTCCTCTGTGAAGTTGGAATTAGGTATTGGCAACTGTTGGCAAGTTGACCATGAGATAGCGCTGTGCAATAAACAGTATACGCTAGGGCAGAAAGTTTATCAGTTCAGTATCGCTTTAATAATGGTAAAACCCGAGGAACAGATTGGAACAGTTTAGTATTGCTTTAACTAACGGGCTCAAAGAAACGATGCTACTCTTGTAAAAAAAAAAAAGTCATTTGAACCTTCTATCTCTACCTATTATGTAACCATATAAACTATTCAAACTCTATACATTTTCTTATTTTTCTATGGCTTTAGATGTCCATGCACTTGATATTGTAAATACATTTCAATTTGATGCTTATTGTTTTAGTAGAGGAAACTTCGATTAGCAGTTTGCTATTTTTATGTTTTCTTTATTATATTTATGATGACTATATGTTCTTAAATATGTTTTATTTTTCAAAGAATTTGTTAATGTAAATTGTACATTTGTAATCCACTCTGAAGATTCAATTTGTTTATTTTTGTTTTAAGAAGCAAACTTAAAATGATTATCATAATGTTTATAAACATTTTATGGGCTGTAAAATTATGAACACTGGTATATAATATATATACATATTGAAAATACTTTTTCATTTCTGAATAAGAAAATGCAAGTTCAAACCACATTTCCACAGGTAGGGTAGAAAGGCCTTTAGGGCACGCTGGGAAAATGAGGTAGAAATTACGCTCTTATTTCCTATTAGATATACATGTAATTATTGATTATATTTCAAGTGTGTTTTATGCTATTTACTGTGTACTTTTGATTGAGTGATTGCCAAAAAAAAAGAATAATAATAAATGTTGAAGTGATATATCCTACATAACCTTCTTCAAAATATTGTTTCTCGTGTATCTGCACAAATTAACGCTAAAAGAAATCAGTGTTCACTGCACAGAAATATGTAAAATAGTGCTCGTCATCCATTTCTATTGCAGTTATTTGAAATCATAATTTGCCCCTATTATTGACTTAATAATACATTGATTTATTAAAACTCGATTGTTTATAATCTATTCAAATATCATTTCAAAGTAATTTTTGTTAGCATTATCTTCATGAAAGCTACGTTATCTGTTATCGCCTTACTTTATTAATTAAAGAACGTCTGATTGATGTCGTCACTACAGTTGATTTTTGTTTTTAAAAAGCCGTGATGAGCAAATTTCTTTCATAACAAGGTTGAAACGACATTCCCTCCCCCAAAATAGCGGTAGAATCAATATGCCTTACCAAAATGGAGGATGTAAATATGATAATTACTCGGAATATTTTTTCTTCCACCCAATGAATACAAAAAACAAAAATGACATTGTGTCAACGATGTCTTTGAAGCTGCAAATCTCAGGTGTTGCTTTCTGTTGGGCCATCCTGTATAAGTATAGCGCACTTGTATGTCATGTCTTCACGCCGCGACGCTCCATGCGCTACAACATGATTTCACTGTTCCTATTACTAGCGATACCGGTAGCCTAGCATGGTGGATACGAGCGCCCTGACAATATCCAATACCACCAACACCATCATCATCTTCATCATCATCATATTCGTCAATATTAGTATCATCATTATTAAAGAATATCATTATTATTCTAATGTCATCAGTAGTACCATAAGGGTTTATACATTTTTTTTTGTAACTTGATCAGTTCTATTTCAAGACATGTATTTCAAAAATGAACTTTGAGATGACTGCTATAAATTACAAGACAGAGCTTAAAACAACAGTTTACTGGCATTGGTCTCTCAAGGGACGTAAAAATCATGGTCACAAATCTACAGAATTTACATTTTGTGATAATTCATTACTGAAGGAAAAAATATTATCTAAAGATCATAATGGTGAGAGCAATTAGTGGCATGAATGGCCTGCCATAGTTAAGTCCAACTTAAACTCGATCTTAGTCTTTGTGAAACACCCCCTGAAATGTTAATTGGAAAGCTTTGGCTTTTGTGTTGCACAAAGCAAACCTTCTGTCGTTAATGATGCCTATTAATTTGTGCAAATCGGTTCGAGTGGCAAACGAGCGACTTTTCAAGTACGCACTTGTTGCAATGGAAAGATTAATGACAATCTTTACATGGGATCAGCTGGGATTTAATGCTTATTATATAGGGTGAGCTCCCTTGTGATCAGGAATTAGAATCTCCAATTAAAACCTGTTTTCATGTCTCAATGAGATGCTAACGTACTACAACAGACGCCTTTTTTATTAAAGGCATCGTTTAACAGTGATAAATCTGAGATGCATGGCCCTACGTGTTATCAGTGTCTGTTATATGGTGGAATAATGAAGCCATAACAAAAATTGCGCTTCAAAACGATCATGAAGTACCTCAAAAAGTAAAAATCTTTGAGTGACCGGTTTTACCATATTCATTTACCCCAATAGACTGTAGTGTTATAAAAACCGTTAGGAAAACGAAAAATGAAATTTCGATTTCCAATCATAAATATCTTGATAATCAGACAGGCGATCGGCTTGTAAAAGTCATGGGATTCCTGACTGACCTAAAGGTTTATAATTATGATTTATTTATTTATGATTGCAACATGAGCTAAATCCAGGATTTTGTTTCAGAATCTGAGGCAATTTACCGAGTCACTTTAAGAAGAAGTCCACCCTGAAGTTCAATTGGTTTTAATAGAAGCAGAAAAATGAGGGAATACAGGTCAGTGAAATGTTGAGCTAAAACCGATTAATTATTAGTAAGTTATGAATTTTTAAAGGTGCAATCAATCAAACACAAATTGGCAACTCTGCTGGGTGGACTTCCCCTTTGATTAAATATTATCACATAAAAGGTGCATAATCTTCAATACAGCACTGATACATTTTACGGAGGGCCCAGGGCCGAAAAAATATTGATGGACTCGGGAAGGTATGGGTTTTGCGGAGGACATAGCGCTATCTTATCAAAATAAAATGGAGTATACCCATGATTATAAGGCCAAATAACAAAAATAACGTGTTTCTCGTCCGGACTTTTCAAAGAAAGGAGGAGGCAGGGCAATACTTTTTACTATTTTGCAATTTTTTGCAATTTTTCCAAGATGGCTGCCATGCTAATAATAGCTGGCCAAGGCTGAAGCCTATTTATTCATTTTTTTTCTTTTTTCAATTCAATTCAATTTCGGTTTTATTAAAAATATACCAAATAAAAAGTCCGAAGACTAACAATACTTGGTTCACATTGTATCCTATAAAAATGCATTAAAAACTGTGGATTTAAAAATTCAGTAATAAGTTACAGTAGGAAAAACATCACACACACAAAAAAAACGATTGTAAATTATAAAATGGTATATTAATATAAATACTACACTATAATGATATCGATTAAAATTGAAATTTGATATATTCAATGTGAAGGCTAAGCTTACTATATAATTGAGGGAAATCATGGTGAATATCACTTTGCCAGTAAATTGAGGAAGAAAAAAAAAGAAATATAGAGTGAAATAGTGGAACAGAGGAGAAGAAAAGGATAAAGAGAGATAAAATTTGAAAAAGAGAGAGAGAAGGGGAACAAAAGTCAAATGAAATTTGAGGGACGAGAGAAAGAGAGGAAAAAGGAAAGAGAGTTCAATTTATGACAAAACAATGTAAGCAAATAAACGAGAATTGAGTTGATTCAGCTTAGTCAAGCAATGTAAAAATTAAAAATGCACATAATACGAAAATGTAAAATGATACATTAATATGAATGCCATTGTGGTGTTGTTCAAGTATTATTTATTATTTATTCACAGATATTGTGCTATAATGCAATGTGTGACAACACATATGATTTGTATCACTTTAGAAGCTATTTAAACAGAAAGTTTATCACAGGCCTTTTTTCGGGGGCTTTTTTCTTCTTCTGAATAGTAAACCATAGGGGCTAGAGAGCATCAATTTTTTTCTTCTTTTTTGCCCCCGGAAACAAGTGTTTTTATTATGTTAGACCTCTGTTTTTAGCAGCTGTTCTTGTGGATGCCGCGAGAGAAATTAGTTAACCATCCATTTGTTGATCTATTATCTCTTGAAAACAAAGTACTTCGAACCGGTATGTATTTTCATGAAGAAATAACATCTTAGAAACAATTAAGTGTCTTTTTTTCCTCGCTCGCTCGCAACATACGCGGTGCCATTACAGGGGCGGATCCAGGATTTTCCAATAGGGGGGGCCTTAAATGTATCAGTGGGGGTAGGGGGCGGGTAGTGAGCACTAAGTGAGCTCAGTGAGGGGAGGAATTATTATTTTTTTTTAAAGGGTTTTTTTTGTCAGGGGGGGGGGGGCCTCCGTGGAGCAAGGTGCCCGATTATATCTTCTTTTTTATTAGCTCGAAATTACAGTTATACCACGCTCGTTCGCTTCTCTCGCTCAGAACATTTAGAAACAGGATGATTCTGCACAACGAGATGCTCGAATATTCTTATAATTTTTGCATCGAGGTGACTGAATATATATGATTTTGGTCTACATGTTTTGGGCAGCGAGGTGCCCGCACACAAAATCTCATATATCTAGTGTATTTAGCTTCTAAAATAAAATTGTTAATTTACCATACTAAAAATCTCATGGTTTTTTTCTCGCTCGCACATTTAAGAAACAAAATGTGTCCATTTGTGCGTACAAGGCACTTGGCATGTACCAGAGTGAAGACAAATTCAGTTTGTGTGTTGTATATGGAAGGCCGGGGTGGCGCGTAACTTTTTATTTCTCAAAAGGGTGCCGTGACTATAGAAAGGTTGCAAAACGCTTAGCTAAAGCACGGCGCCGCACAAAGCCGCACAATTAATAGCCAAGCAGACATGATAGATGGTATCATTTCCCTGTCGGGTTGTTTGTTGCATGGGCTTCATTTTCTAGTATAGAGATATCGACTGCTACGAGAGGACTGGCTGTTTTTATACGCTCAAGGGGAAGTTGCATCCGCTGCTATCACCCCGAGGCGCGCCTGAATGGGCGGTGCGCCGAGGTGTGATGGCAGGATGCAACTTTCCCGCGAGCCAGTATAGAAACAGCCAGTCCTCGAATATTAAATCAGTCGATATCTCTTTTATAAACCGAATTGACACAAAAATCTACGAAGAATTCTTACCTTATCCTTTTCTTGAGTAAAGATTGGTTAAAACATCACAGAAAATCTGACACACTGTCTGTTAATATTCGCTGGAAAAATGACTAAAAGTTTCAGTCATTTTTTAACAATTTTAACACGTAAACCAATGGGGATCGCAGTATGAGGGCACTTTTCAAAAGACTATCGACTGGTAGGTGGGTATGAGGGCACTTTTTAAAAGTCTATTGACTGGTATTGACCAATCAGATGGCTAGATTTCTAAAGTGAGGTATATAAATTATAATATTTTCCTTGAGGTTTATCTGTTCCAATCTGTTCCTCGGGTTTTACCGTTATTAAAGCGATACTGAACTGATGAACTTTCTGTCTTTGCGTACGGTTTATTGCGCAGCGTTAACTCATGGTTAACTTGCCAACAGTGCGTAACCTAATACACAATTTTAGCTTCGCAGACAGTTCAGACTCGATGCGAGAAACAACAAGGTAGAAAGTTATGGGATCATACTGCTACAGCTCACCAGGGGGGTGTTTCACAAAGACTAAGATCGACTTTAAGTTGGACTTAACTATGGCAGGCCGTTCATGCCACTGGTTGCTCTCACCATCGGTCTCTCAATCATTATCTTTAGATAATATTTTGTCCTTCAATAATGAACTATCATAAAATGTAAATTCTGTAGATTTGTGACCACGATTTGTGCGTCCCCTGAGAAACCAATGTCAGGAATGGTTAGAGGAACTAGTGGCATGAACGGCCTGCCATAGTTAAGTCCAAGTTAAAGTCGATCTTAGTCTTTGTGAAACACCCCCTGGGATGGCACTAGAGGTGATTTTGCGGTGGTGCTTCCGATAGTCCAATGGGACTTTATTAAATGCAAGTTGGAGTCAATATGATAGGAGGCTAAATGTCAATTGGGAATGACACGAACAAAAGGGGGCGCTAGACCAACAGTGGACATTTTTTTTCATTCATTTCATTTCATTGATTTTCCACATTCTAGTTAAAAAATCCAAAACATGCAAATACAAAATAATGTTCATTATACAATACAAAGGATTACAAACATAACAAGAAAAACAATTAAATGTCAAAGGGGGGAATAAGCCCGGGGAATAAGATGATAAACCAGTATACAGAGGTGAAAAACACAAAAGCAAAGTTGCCTATCAGGGTTAATCCCCAAAACAATCAATCAAATTGTAAACATAGTAGAACAAGGGGGTCATTGGAATACATGTACAGAGTGTATTACCATTACTGAGCTACGAAGAGAATTGCATATTTAACAATACGTGTTTTTAAAAATTTTATTTAAAGCTTTGGAGTGATACACAGTTTTTTTATGTCACCAGTTACTACTACTACTACTACTACTACTACTACTACTACTAATACTACTACTACTACTACCGCTCGGGCTCTATAAGCTTCCTGGAAGCTATTCTTGTCATTACCAACCTTAGTAATGACAAGACAAGGCCCCTGTAAATTTGCATATGTAATTTATCTCTACCTCACCGGTAACGCTCGGAGTTTTGGGAAGATGTACATCAAACCATTAACAAGAGGAGCAGTTAACATTAAACCAATGGCGGATCCAGATTCTTTTTGGCGGAGGGGGGATATACACAAGTCCAAATGTCTGTGTCAAGCAAAAATTAAACAATAGGATATAAAAGTCGTCAGTTGTTTGCTGAGCCTTTTTGGTAAAGAAATCTCACAGGCTACCCCCCCCCCTTAAAAAATGAAAAACTTCCCCCCGGATCAATAACATCGCGAAGATTCTGTTTATCGCTTTCGCCTCACATGCAATTTACCCCCCCCCCCTCCCACCGTATTGTAATGGCCTTGGTGTAAGAAAAGTATACATCGTCAGCTACTCGCAAAACGGCCGTTACCCCCATAAACAATAGATAACTCTAGCTTACTGCCCTTTTTGCGGGCAGACGATGACACTAATTTATCAATGCGAGCGCTCATTATTAGCCGATAAATAACTCGTACCGCCTTTTGCGAGCAGACGATGACATATTTTATCAATGCGAGCGCTCAATATTACCAAGATGCTCTTTGTCAAATTTATAATAAATCTACCAGCTCGCAGAGCAGTTTGGACTTCATGGCTTCAATCCACACATCGAGCTACTGAAGTACCAGCCAATGTTAAGTTAATATCGCCTGGTAACACGGTGTTATGGCGGATTTGATTTGTGTACTGTTTAATTCCAATATTGTCCAACCAGAAGCGGGAAAATGCAGCCGTTCTGATGGAAAGAGTTAGACCCATCCTATAAAACTGTTGGTGATCGATGCTACTTGACGTCGCCTCTTTGTCATTTACATTTCCACTTGAGGATTTGAATTGCTTTTCAAGAAGAGAATTTTATTTTTAAATAATCACAAAGGATCATCCTAATGCATCAACTCCTAAAATTGGAAGCACAATTCGTTGACATCATCGTAATTTGCGTGAGGTATACCCTTGTTAAATGAACGCAACGTCGACGATCGAGTAGGCTATCTTCATCTACGAAAGAATACCCAGTTAAGAAATCTGATTCAGTGCATCACGACCTTTCAAACATTTAGAATTCTTAACCAACATGGCAACCATCAACAGCTGTATCCTCTTTATGCGGATTGCCTTCTGCTGTTTTGGAATATACAGTCTTCACAACGTCAGAGGTAAATGAGCAAACACCAAACTTTTTTTCTTTAAGTTATTATTAAGAAGATGATTTTAGTTTATTATTTATTTGGCAATTTCATACAAGTCATACATGCAATAATAACGGGAAAACGTAATTATAACAAATTAAAAGAACACATTGAATACTTATTCATTCGCAAGGGTGCTCCCCCTAGCTGCCCGGAAGAGAAAAGCAATTCAATATTACTTTGACCAGGAGGCCTTCCCTCCCGAGAGGGAATTTGGTCATACCATGTTAATTTATGTAGAGGTGTCGTGGTCTAGTGACATATATGTCCTTTATCAAGACATTAATCTGCAAGTGCCATTCTCCACCCTGGTGAAGTAAATGGGTACCCAGTTTGAGGAAAATCCTTGAACGCTTTAGTGCCATAGGGCGCTCAAGCTACAACCGTTGTAATAATATGATAATTTGTTATAAACGCGGTAGAGTATATTTTATATTGTAGCTGCGCTATGTACATGGAATATATAATTGTTATTTTTATTACTATCATTATTATTGTTCTTCTTATTGTTATCATTATTAATGTTCTTATTATTATTATCATAATTATGATTATAATCATTATTATCATTGTTATTATTATTATTATTATCATCATCATTCTTTTAAAAATGAGATTTAACTCATCTATTCGATTGCCTGCTCACCATGTCAATATTTCTAGATAAATTTAGATAATTATCCTGGAAAAAAAATATTATTCGCAAGTTTATTCTTTAACAAGGAAATATCATTATAAACTATGAGAGCCTTCTTGTGTTGTTGCTGATTTCGTACAATCCCATGGGATCACCTTGATGTCACTAGGAAACATAGTACATTTGACATAACAACACAGATTATCAATATCAATAATAAAGTCTCAGCTTGCACACACAAAAATATATAAAAGAAAAACGTCAGTTATAATTCAGAGGTGAAGGTAAAAACTTTATTAAGTATGTTCACAATCATGTCGATTTTCTAAAGATATGTATGGAAACAATACTCTCTTTCATACACGACAAGCATGATATTGATGTTTAATAGACGTCATAGTCTATTAGCCGGCGAATATTGGCTCGCGTTTCTCTAAACCGAGTTCCAAATCAAACATACAATTTCCTATATACAAGGGCCGCGTCGTCGAGAGGCCTTTGTTCTCAGACATTACATCCTGAGAGATAAAAAATGACTAAAAGGATCATCTAGAGAGTCATTTCTTTTCTTTCTATTTGTTGAAACTTGATTGCTTAAGGGGCCATAATGATACAGAGGGAAAACACAGAAGTATTACTGAATTTATAAGAACATTATTGTTCAATTCATTATATTTTCATTTCATTTTCATTTATTAATTTCCTCATTCAATGATAAAAACAAGAAAATGCAATACAATATATATTTAAAAAAATGATAGACAAATTACAGAGAAACAAAATATATATCAAAAACATTAAACAATTAAACGAAAAAAGAAAATACGAAAAGGAGAAGGTAAGAACTACCTGTACACTTGAATATTTGAATTTGGGGGATCACCACAATCATTACAAATAGCATAATACAGGAAGCGTGTAATAAAATTATACATTTTCTTCCATTCTCTTACAGCTTGAATAATTTATTTGTATTCTTCACTGATCCCTTACCCACTCCCCCCAAAAAAGCCTGCGTCTGAAAAGTGATTGTAACATTTTATGTGAATTTGTCTCGAAGCATGCATGGCCGCATGTAAATTATTTGATTATAAAACAAATCCTTTTGAGAATATCGATTGATTAAAGGTAATATTCAAAACAGTTAGAGTGTGAGCTTGCTGTCTCTTTGTCTAGGACCTCGCGTATGTATCTTATCTGATTCCAAAACGGTTGTTGTGATTGACTACATGTATATTGAAAACTATTGTCATGCAAGCCACCCTTCTCTCTGCAGTATAGATAATCGTGAGGAAATATTCTTGCCAATGTGCGTGTGTGTGTGCATGTGTGTTCTTCACTGATCCCTTACCCCTCCCGAACAAAAAGCCTGCGTCTAAAAAGTGATCACTTTAGGCGAATTTGTCTAGAAGTATTCATGGCCGCATGTTAATTGTTTGATTATAAAACTGATCCTTTTGTGTGGAGAGAAAAGCGATTGATTAAAGGTAATTTTAAAAACAGTTTGGGTGTGAGCTTGCTGTCTCTATGTCTAGGACCTTGCGTGTGTATCTTATTTGATTCCAAAATGGTTATTGCGATTGACTACATGTATATTGAAAACTATTGTCTTGCAATCTACCCTTCTCTCTGCCGTATCAATAGGCGTAAGGGCAGGCGCGGATTTTTAAAAAAAGATGGTAACCACAAATTTTTATTTTGCTCAAAGGGGTGTTGAGTATTTGTTTTAACTTTGTTTTTAGTGGTCACTACCCCCCTACTGAGCGAAATATCATTTTCACATTTCAGGCCCCTATTGGAAAATCCTGGTCCGCCCCTGCATAAGGGCATGTTTCTGCCAGTATCAAGTACTTAAATTCTGCGAAAGCGAGCGAGAAAAGAAAAATTGCATAGACATAAAAAATAGATATTCGTGGACAGCAACTACTAGAATATTTTTTTCTTCAAAACTCATTACGACATACTTTGTGTAATATTTTCTTCATCCTATATTTCTCTCGATGAAAAATGGGTGTAGTACTATTATAATTATTGATTTACTGCCCAACAAAGCACCAGCCCATCATCTTATTAAAGATGCATTGTTACGCATGTAGGTTAACAGATCACATCGATAATGTCCAGGTATTCCAAAAGATTATAAGCCCACCACTGTAATTAAATATTTTCTGAACACATGTCCTTAAAGTTGTTTCCAAAATACATGACGGCACACGCAAACACACACACACATACACACGCACATCAACGCGCTCACCTACTCAGTACTCACACATGTGTACGTACACTCTAAGAAAAAAGGGTTCGTATTGGGTGCTCGTCGGCACCAAAAAGGTTTGCGAATGCTAATGGTTGCCGTTCGTACCTCTAAATGGAACTGCAGGCTGTAGGGTGCTTATGTGCACCCTTCAAGCCACATCGGTAGTTTTTCATTCGCCCGCATTCGTGATATATAAATGTACATCTCAGACCTATTTTATTTCGAATTTGTTGTGTTTCAAATTTTTTGTCGTTTTCAATATAATTTGATGTAATATTGCTCGAATCTTTAACTTATTTATTTTACTGAAACAAATAAGAACATAAAAATACAAACAATTTAATTCAAACGATTTTAAATCAGACTAACTTTCTCAAATTGCGGCAACCAATAGCAGCGCGCGACACGTAAATTCGAACTCGTGCACATGATCAACGCGACTGCTCTCGGCTTGACGATATTTTCATCCTTCTTCTTCCGAATCGTGCCTCAATCTGTTGTGTAAAGGTGATTATTACATTATTTGTATTTGAAATCTAGACTATAGTAGAGTCAAATGTACATATTTTGTCTGTATCTACGTTAAATAAGATCCGTGTTTGCAGCTAGCAGCTGCAAAATTAGCTAAGCACCAGCCACCACATACGATCACTGCACTGGCACTGTACAGTGCAAGCCAGCTCGTGCCGCGCCGATCGAGTGCGGTGCATGTATGATAGGTCCGAGAATACGAGTGTGTGTGTTTTTAGGCTTGTTAATTTAAGTTGTTGTAATTTTACAGTCCTGTGTTCTACTTCTAATCTAGACCTGAAAAAACTATTCTTAAACCTTATGGCTTGTTAATATTAGTCTATTATTAGGAGGAATTCCAAAATCAGTGCACTAATGAGTAATGAAGATTTTGTATATGTGATTTCAAGTTGAAATAAAATAAAACGAATTGAATGAGTTAAATAATATTTAGCATTTGCTTTGTATACTTTTTGTTGATACAGGATAAAATTGGCAACGAGAAAGATGACAACACATGACATCTTCATTACCATGTCCCTCCATCCACTAAGTGACTAACCCATGATTTCCAGCAGGCAGTGACAAGCGCGAGCGGCAACAAGGACCGTCTAGATTTCAAACTGCGGAGAAGGATCACTCAAGTCCTCTTTGATGACACGGCCAAGCATATTATTTACTACGTAAGCTGAATTCATCTGTAAAGTTTGTTTACTGTGTGTAATTGAAAAAAGAAATAGCTCCATACTAGTATAAGCTTATTTTGTAACAATGTAAGTCTACTAGACTACTAACTCCGGGAAGCTCCAACACCGGCGCCGCAGGCGTCGGAGCTTCGGTAACACTGTAGTGGGGGCTTCTAAAACAGCCGATGGGGCAACATTACTGTTAAATCTGCAATAGTAGTACTTACAATTTTTACATCATAGGGTGCACGAATCCTCAGGGCATAACAATGATCACTTGAATTCATAATTTGAAGAAATCTTCGATGGGAAAAAAGGGTTATTCAAAGCCCTACACAAACGATTCTTCCATGTCGCAACGTCGATTCAAAATGGCGAAGAGACAGTGCGCATGCGCGGCAGAGCCGCAGAAAGTATGAATATTCATGCTATCGGCGCCGATCGCTCGAAATCGCTGAATATGCACGAGGTTGAGAAGGGCCGAGGACCTGGGTTTACATTCACCGCTCTGTTTGTTCGAGTCGTGCATATTCAGCGATTTCGAGCGATCGGCGCCGATAGCATGAATATTCATACTTTCTGCGGCTCTGCCGCGCATGCGTACTGTCTCTTCGCCATTTTGAATCGACGTTGCGACATGGAAGAATCGTTGTGTAGGGCTTTGAATAACCCTTTTTTCCCATCGAAGATTTCTTCAAATTATGAATTCAAGTGATCATTGTTATGCCCTGAGGATTCGTGCACCCTATGATGTAAAAATTGTAAGTACTACTATTGCAGATTTAACAGTAATGTTGCCCCATCGGCTGTTTTAGAAGCCCCCACTACAGTGTTACCGAAGCTCCGACGCCTGCGGCGCCGGTGTTGGAGCTTCCCGGAGTTACTAGACTACTACCATTGCCATACCATGTTTCTTTCTCCTTCGAAAATCGACAAATTCAAGTTTAGCTTATCCATCAGATAAGCTGCATCTGACTGTAATGCGCCATTGCCTGTCAAGCAATTTGTCCTGGGGGTGGGGTTCTCAGATTTGTTTGGACAGGGATTTTGGACATTTTGGAAAACGGACCCATGTTTAGTGATATTTTTGTGAAAAAGTGACTCAATAGACCGGCACATCCCTGTATGTCTTAATATGTGAGTACCCGTGCAATTTGTGCATGCCTAGCGAGCATTACAGCGGTTTATCCCAGGAAAATCCAATAGGGCTTACAATCTCCAGGGTGTCTCCCCTGGAGATCATTGCCACACTCACTTTGCTGTACAAAAATATGGTAGAGCATTCTTTTGGAAATCTCCCTTTATCATCTCTATGTTAATTTTTTTCTTTCTGTTTTCACATTCTTTGAACCTTTTCAGGTATCCCACAAAGATGCATTATCAGGAAGTGACAAGGGCTTTAACAATGAAGTACCCAATCCTGGAGGACAGGGCATGTAATTCAACTGGATATGTACAGTAAGTAATTTCTCTGGATGTTTGTTTGTAGTAATCTCTTACTAGTAATAAAAAATCATTTGCCTAGATTGTTTAATTCTTTTTCAAAGGAAAGTTTGCATTTGTACTTTTTAAAATGATTTCCTTATGTATCATAACATCTGACAGTTTTTGTTTATCTTGTGTTTAATTATGTATATAATTCTTTAAAGCGGGACTGCACTACTTGTAGCTACTTGCACCCTCTATACAGCCAAAAATGCCTAAGCGGTACCCGATGATCCCCATCGTCCCCTTTTTCTTATGTTAATTGATAGCTAATTTGATAAGATAAGCACCTGCCAGTGACCACGGAGGGAGGTCTAATCCCTCCTGGCCAAACTAGTGCAGATAGGCTTTAAGATACAACATTGGTCTTGGTTGTAATTATTTAAGAAAATATGCTAACTTTCTACTAGGCTGCTTGTATTGAATTATGGTTCTCGTATTATACTGTTTCTAAATGATTCAAATGTTTTTCTTTTTTTCTCCCTTTGCTTTCAAAGGATAGATGGAGGGAATCACAATCAACAGCATATCGCGGATATAAAGCTGCTGCAGCCAGAAGGAACCCTGATATAGGGACTATAAATGACAAGATGAAGAGAACACTTCAGCATCGCATGTTGTTCATCCAAGGAAATTCTGTTGGGGATATCCTTTCAGAATACCCCTTCCTTAAGTTGGAAAATCAGGTAATGCTCAAATTTTCTGCCCATTTTCATTTTAAGAGGAGAGGTGTATAGTAAGAATTTTTTTTAAAAACTTCACTGTAAATGCCTCCCAAAATCAATAAAGGACTACAACTAGTTAGAGCTTTGAAAGCTGTCGGGAACCATTTTTTTATGGGGGAGTTAACTACCACTGCATAAACATTCTCTGAGAAATTAATCATATGGGACTTAATAACTTAGATATTATTAATCTGTTAGCTCTATAGAGTTGCATTATTTTTTACTAAATTCAATTTACAATGAATTTCTACGTTAAAATTATCACTGCATTATTTTTCTGCTTCATTTAATTTGTTTGCAGCTTGTGAAAGAACTCAAAAGAGTTTTTGCGTGGCTTGCAGTAGCCACAACACTTCAGAATGTCTTCTAGAAGTCTGCGGAGAAGATCCTTGATTTCTGCAAGCCCCTTTCCTGTTGCAAAAACCACCTAAAAGAGGTTTTGGATCTAACAGCAGGCAGCCAGTTAGAAAAATAGTAAGAAGGTTGGTCCTTGCATCTATAGTGCCCTATCTTTACCAATTCCCATGTATTACAAACATCACTCCTTTGACACATCAGACCATAGAAATACACATTTTATCAATCCTTTGTCAGTTACTAAATCCTTTAAAAAACTGGGTCATAATATTTAGGAAGTAATATTGTAATTGAAGATTATGTACATTATATAGATACATTATGAAATTTAATATTATGGAATAGGGATACATTAAAGGAAAATTCCACCCTAGGAATGTTTCCATAGCAAGGAACACTGACAAATAATATTTAGAATCGCCAGAGTCACAAGTTTCTTCACGACTCTACATGCGAGAAATTCACGGACAAACTGCTAGATCCCACAGAGCACCCACTCAGTGACGTAATCCGTGAGCTGGTATTATCTGTGCGACGATTGCCACGATGTATGGAATGGGCGAGGTGAAGCCGTTCACTGACACTTCAACGAGTGCTAAATAGTGGTCAAGCTCAAGTTTTTTAAGAATAAAACGGAAAATACATATAAAAAAGAACAAATAATTGTGTCTGTTTTATTCTCAGTTTGAGCTTGATCACTATTTAGCAGTCGTTGCAACATCAGGCAACGGCTTCACTCCGCCCACTCCATACGTCCTGGCCATTGCACAGGTATTACCAGCTCACAATACGTCACTGACCCGGTGCTCTCTGAGGAAATGGCGAAACACACAACGGCTATTTACAGTCTGGGAGCTAGCGGTTGGTCTGTTAATTTATTGCACGATGAGTCGTAAAGAAACTTGATGATTCTAAATCTTATTTTTCAGCGTTCCATGCTATGCAAACATATTCCTAGGGTGGAATTTCCCTTTAGGTTACATATATGTATATGTACCATGGATTATATTTTAGGTTATCTACAATTAATGTCTAGTTTGAACTCATGCATAGATGATTCAAAATAATGTTTAGCTGAACTAATTAGATATACATTTTGTAAAATGCTTTCCTAAACATCAATGTGCACAAAGGGGTCAAATGACATTCTCCATCTAGTTAACATGTGTACTAAAAAACAAGTTTCATTTATGACGATGAAGGTATTTTATTAGTGGACTCTGGACAAACTCTTAATGTAATAGGCAACTTAAAGTTTTATGTGTGAATTCATTGCCAAAAGTGTGCTTAGCATTGCCATAAATGTGTTGTGAAAGATTTACCTTTATATCAACTTACATAACCTCAGTTATCTCCATGTTATACATGTACATTACAAGTATGCAGCAAATTGCGAGTACAAAATGTTTTGGATGTACTCCTATCTAATTTTAGTTAGAATCAATTGTCATATAATATGCAGCTTTATTTAGTAGTTGTATTGTTATGTGTAGTTGTGTACATGTACAAAGAACATGGCTCTATACATAAATTTAGCTGAAAGGGCTACATTTGTTTGAAAATGTTTTCTAAATAATTACCCTTTTTGCTACAGGAGAATTGAACTAAAAGGGGAAGTTGAGCTCTGGGAAGGGTCAGGAAAATGGCCAATTTATCTTTCAACCAATTTTTAATTGCACAAAGAACCATCAATCAATAGTATTTTATGTAAAACTGCAAAACCCAGTATTTAGCCAGAAAAGATGGTGACACCTGATCTTCTCCTTATTATGTTCTTTGATTTTTGTTTTGAGAAAACACAACAGTTCAGTTTGTTTTGAAAGGGTCTCTAATATAGTGTAATTATTCATGCTATCATGTTACTTTAGTCAAATTTCTTTCTGACCCTTCCCAGAACTCAACCCTCCCTTTAATTAGGTGCAACTCAGGAGTATAATTCCATCACTAATACTTTATTTATGTTTTTTTTTTGTATACTTAGACAATTTCAAGTGATGAGGTGTGTGGAGCAAATGTTATTCAATAGCAAAACATGAAATCTTCTATATCTTTATTGTTATTTTTGTTTTGGTTTATAAATACTAATACATCGTCAACGTTTATTCATAAATCATATGTAGTACCTCAATCTTCACTTTGTCTCAGACAGGATATAAGATAATAATGCAAAATGTTTTGTATTCTTACTATTGGATGTATTCTTAAAATTTCTTACTATTAAGACAAGTGCTAAAAAAGATTTGTTTTGTCATTTATTTTCAGCATATTTTAAAGATTGTTTTGAAAACTGAATTACATGTATGTACATTGTGCAATTATAATTCGCTTAACCTCAATGTCAATTGTTCTTTTAGTTTGTTTTCCTAGTGATGTCAAGGTCAAAGTTACGATGAAAGAGCCAACATTGGATGAATAATAATAATAATATTCAGCTTTTATATAGCGCTTAATACAATGTCTCTAAGCGCTTTACAGATATACTATTACCCCGGTCATTGGATTCAGTGGTAGAAAAACTATAAACATCTTCGACATAAGCCAAGCTTAAGAAGGCAGTATGAGGTGTCATGACTCATGCATTTTAGAACATGTGTTAGTTTCCTGCTTGCTCCCTCAAGTGTTACGACATAATATTCAATGTTTGAATGATGATGTGTGGAGAATTATGTTGAGGTGCATTTGTGTGTGTCCAAAGTGTAAATCTGTGGAGGTGAAAGAGAGAAAGTCTAATCAAGCTAATTAAGCACCCTTGAGAACAGAAGCACCCTGTAAAGGTGCTAGCATTCACCTCTTATAAGGGTGCTTGTCGGCACCCCTTTCAAAGGTGCTCACCAGCACCTATTAGGGTGCTTGCATACACCTTTTAAGGGTGCTCATCGGAACCTTTAAAGGGTGCACACATTCACCCTTTTTAAGGGTGCTTGTGAGCACCATTTTGAAAAGGTGCTCACGAGCACCTTTAAAGGTGCTGCTGGTGTGGCAAATGTGTGCACCCTTAAAAGGTGCTGAAACAAACCCTTTTTTCTTAGAGTGTACATGTATAATTGTAATAGACACAGGCAGAATAAATTAACAGAAAGGAACCGCTTTCTTCATTCTTCAGAATCTATTCTGAAGATGAATCATAAATATATCGATTACAGTGGTACAAGGTTATCTACGTAAATGTTTGTTTTGTATATATAGTACATGCATGATATTTATATATTTATTTCTTCAATATCACCTTAAAATAATGTGCAAAATAATGGAAATGCAAAATCAGTCCAGGGCCCCGTCTTATAAAGAGTTGCGATTGATTAAAAGCAATCTCAAGTCCTCCATTCAGGAGGGGTTTATATTTTCATGTGGGTGGCGTTTGAGGGAGCGAAGCAACTGAATTGGGGTGGTCCGGGAAGCGGTCCTTTTCCTCTTACATTCATGTCTCCCCCTTCCTTGTCCATTTAAGCCATGTTCCTCTTTATTCCCCCTCTTAGCTACTTCACTCAAAAGTTGCCACTCTCTTCCCAAGTTGACATGGGTACCTGATATGCTTGAGCACTAGTTAATTTGTCGGCTCGGCTATAACCAGGATAATGTCTAAGCGCCACGAGCGTCACTGCGTGGCGGATGTGAGCGTTTTATAAGAAGCCATTATTATTAAAACACATTTTAACTTGTGCTTGCTTGTACTACATAAACGAAACCCCAATAAGATATTTGAGTACAAAGTCCGCGACTGCCAGAATATAAAAACTGAACAAGCGTCATCGGGGGTTGTTAAACGCTGGTAAAACAACGTGTTGTGATAAATGAATAAGAAATACTCCCCTCCGTTGAACAGGAAGAAATCTGTAAGATATCACTAAGGGGAATATAATTTCGTACTTCAGGATGAATTTATAAACGTAATTCATAGACTGAGTATTAAGCTGGTGTAATACTGATATAGCGCCAGGACTGGCAAAGTACTATTATGAGTGCTATACAAGACTCCACTTTTATTACTATTATTATTAATCTGTTTTGTTTTGTCTTGTTTGTCCCATCTAGGTTCTTCAGCACAGCCGTGCCCCGACCTGAGCTGGAACCATACATTCCTGGACAAAGCGTATTATTTCGTACACGAACGAGTTAGATATGCAGATCAGGTCAATGTAATCTGCAACATGTCGGAAACTGAGCTACTGGTGATTGACTCCCTCGCTGAAAATGACTTCATTGTCGAGAAACTGAAGGCGTACGAACCCAGTGACGAGTCGATGGTCTTTCTCGCCTGTGCGACTGGAACAGATTACCGTCCTCCGCGATTTTTTCCGTGCCGAGGGAGCGAAGCAACCTATGAAGAATCGAACTCAACAAGCAAGGGATTTTGGAGTGAGAGTCCGAACTTTCCATATTTCCCGCACAAATTTATCGGGCTGAGGTGCTACGTAGCCCTATATTTATAAAGCCAGGGTATCCACCTATCAATTCTCCCCCGACCAAGAAACGACGAAGTATAACTTCTTTCTTTGGAATGAAATCAGAAAGTTCTTTCCAGAACAGGTATCCACGAAAGAATCAACAGCAGTCATTTTTAGGGTGTACCCATATGCTATTATTACCTTAAATCGTATAAATTAATTTGCTAAAAGCAACTCATATCTACTTCTGTTGACGTTTTTTTTAATAATTTTTATAATTTTTTAATTTTTTAACTGTGATATTCTTTCGTCCTTCACGACCCCCTTCACGACCCCCACCACAATCATGCAAGAAAGTTTCTTGTAGAATCGTGTTGCCTATGTTCGTTTCCTTTATATATTTTGCTCCTAGACTGGCGGGGTGGGAAGCCCGACGGCAACGGCAAATGTATCCTCTTAAATACCGTAGATGGCGCTTGGACTGTGTCAGGATGTGGTCTTCTGTCGAACTTTGTCATCTGTCAATGCCGAAGGGGTATCCCATCAGGGAGTAAGTATTTATAATCAGGGGCGTCACTAAGGGGATGGGGCGTCTCTTACCTCGTCACTTACGGATTTCCGTAGGCGCATCCACAGTCTGTTTTTGCAAATATTGAAGACCATTTTTTAATCTTTTTTCCGTCAACTTATAAACTTTAGACTATGGTTTCACCTTAAGTTATCCCATTTAAAATTTGTTTGTTTGAAAATTTAGGAATATCCCGCATCCTTCTCCACCCCTCATAACCTCTTTTCTCTACCCAGAATTTCGAGAGTCCGAAGTATAATATGAAAAAGGTAGAATAAAATGAAGTAATCAATCTCCATTAGTACTTCTCTCTCTCTCTCTCTCTCTCTCTCTCTCTCTATATATAATATATATATATATATAATTCATATAAAAATGTATACAGGTACTGATCACAAAATAAATGTCGCCTAATGAAAGGGGGGAGGCGGGAGGGGGGGGAGGGGTGTGGCATTAAAATCATGCGTTGTGGTAACTCTTTTTCAAAGTATCTGTAACCCTTTAATAATGATCATCTCAAGATTCGTCACAGTTGCTAACACCAAAAATAGATTAACACATACTTATCGGGGATTAAAATTCGCAATAAATATAGATCCTTTGATATTTTTAAAATAGTATGTTTTTTCCTTCAAAATAAGTGTAACCTGAAAACGAAAGATTTGATTCCGTATATCACACTTCAGAATCTAGTAATGTAAGTGTAATTCACGATATTGCAATACAGTCTTGATTAATTTATGAAAACTGTGTTGGTTGTGTCGGCCATTTTTGGGGTTATCATTAATGACTTTTAATTTTCTTATTAATTCCATTAATCGATGCAGCAAGTGTGTCAACGCGATTCCATCAGAAAGCATTTGAGACCAGGAACTGCCTACATGCCGATCTGATTATGAGAGTGGTACCCGTTGACAACTTCATCCAATGTGTGATGCAGTGTCAGTCAGATGGGCGTTGCGCCTCATTCAACCTGAAAAACCAAGATGGGATCACCAGTCAACGGATCTGCCAACTTAGTTTGTATCATTCAAGCATTGTGGAGATGAAGAGTTTTATATCCGACAAAAACTGCAAATATTATGAGCGCATGCGCTGAATATAATCGTAACGTTATTCTTTTGTGTATTGTCGGCCCAGTACATGAATATCGGCTTGCAATCAATCGTAAAAGGTCTGTTGTATGTCCAATCTTGTTGTATTTAATTGTATCTCACAATGCATTGTATCTCCCTGTATATATATATTTTTTAATAGTTGTAAGTTACTAGGCCTATTTACCAGGGGCGGCGATCCCGGGGGGAGGGGAGACACGTCCTCCCTCAATTTTTTTTAGGGGGGATCATCCCCCCCTGAAAATTTGAAAAAGTGCAAAAAAAAAGTGTATAGCAAATACTGACTAAAGGCTGCAACACACTTTTAGGCTCTGGAGGGCCCAAGAGTGCAGCGTTTAGACAAATAAAAGTGCAAAAATCTTCTCACTCGGGAGCTACGCTCCCTCGCATAATATCCTTTAACAAGTAAATACCGAGAAAAGTGTAGTACGACAAAAGTATATTGCTTGTTTTTGTACTCTAGTTTTGCTAAGGAATGTAATGTTTTAATACAACAAAACTTTAAAAACATGTGAGGAGTAGTCACTTCCGTCACCTTTACCCCTCTTGTTCACTATACTCCCTTGGGAGCAGTTCTCCCGGAATAAAATGCAAACGTGGTTTATATCTAACTCGATACCAGTGATTTACAAATGTTGCTGAAATGGTATGATTTTTTCCTGAGCTTCCGGGGGCTCTGCCCCTCGACCTCACCAAGGGCCCTAAGGCGGGCCCGTGGTTGCTCATCTGACCTTAATTAAATGCCTAAAACCCCGCCCCTTGACCCCGCCGGGGCTTTGCCCCTGGACCCCACGTCAATTTACGCTCCACTTGCTTCGCTCGCTTTGCTCTACCTGATCGTGAATACTTTAGCCCCCAACTTTGAACAACCGTTCCGCGGGGCCTGCATGTAACATGTAAGAGTGGTGGTGATGCCGATTTTTTTTCGGCCCTCCCCCAACGTTTTTGCTCATTACGCCACTGTTCCCTCGTCCCTCGCATTTCATCCCCCGGTCATGAAAAGAAATCGCCGCCCCTGCTATTTACCATTAAGTTACGAGTGATTGAGGGATTTATGGATTTACCACCTTTTGGATATTGAACAACCTGATCAGCACACATGTTGCTCGTCATTCGGGTCCACTCACAATGAAGAAAAAAAAAGAATGTTATCACTGGAAATGAACTATATAAAAACAAAGCAAAATACAAAAAATGGGGAAAAGGGGATTAATTTAGCGTTTACAACTAACTGATATCCAAAATGTTACAGGGCCCAGATTTGAAAAAAATATTCACATTCTGTACATGAGGAGTATGTATTGAAAATCGACCACCTGGCATATCTGAAATTCATGGAACTCCTGTTAGGGTAGAGCCGATTTAAAGCCATACTGTACTAGAAGCACTACAGCAAAAACTCCTCTAGCGCCATCTCAGGTCAGCTGAAGCAATATGTTCTCGTTTACTTGCTGATTCCCTATATTGGTTCTCTCATGGAATCCTCTGTCTGCGAAGTGGGAATTAGGCATTGGCAACTGTTAGCAAGTTGACCATGAGATGGCGCTGTGCAATAAACGGAACGCTAGGGCAGAAATTTCATAGGTTCAGTATTGCTTTAACTAACGGGCTCAAAGAAACGATGCACTCTTGTAAAAAAATACTGTCCTTTGAACCTTCTATCAATGCCTATTATGTAACCATATATACTATTCAAAATCTATATATTTTCTAATTTTTCTATGGCTTTAGATGTCTATTTGATATTGTAAGTACATTTCAATTGAATACCTATTGTTTTAGTAGAGGAAACCTCGATTAGCAATTTGCTATTTTTATGTTTTCTTTGTGATATTTATGATGGCTATATATTCTTAAAATTTCTCCAAGAACTTTTTGATGTAAATTGTATATTTGTAATACCATCTGAAGATTCAATTCTTTTTAATTGTTTTTTATAAGCAAACTTAAAATGATTATCATAATGTTTATAAACATTTTATGGGCTGTAAAATTATGAACACTTATATATATATATATATATATATATATATAATACTTTTTTCATTTCTGAAGAGGAAAATGCAGGTAGGGTATAAAGGCCTTTAGGGCATGCTGGGAAAAATGAGGTAGAAATTGCGCTCTTATTTTTTTTTAGCCTACATGTAATTATTGATTATATTTCAATTTTGCTTTATGATATTTACTGTGTACTTGTGAATGAGTGATTCCTAAATAAATATATGATAATAATAAGTGTTGAAGTGATATATCCTATATAACCTTCTTCAAAATAATGTTTCGCGTTTATCTGCACAAATTCACGTTAAAAGAGATGTTTACTGCACAAAAATGTGTAATATAGTGCTCGTTGTTATCCATTTCTATAGCAGTTTAGTTACAATGGACTGATGTTGATTTATTAAAACTCCAATGTTATAATCTATTTAAAATTGTTTTAAAGTTATTTTCTTTAGCCTTATCTTCATGAAAGCTACACTTTGTAATACATGTTGAACCTCATTATCTGTTATCGCCTAACTTCATTAATTAAAGAACGACTGATTGCCGTCGTCACTACAGTTGATTTTATTATTTAAAAAAAAGCCGTCATGGGCAAATTTCTTCAAGGTGAAAACGACATTCCCTCCCCCAAAATAGCAGTACTCAAATTGCCTTACCAAAAATGGATGATGTTGATATAATATTTACTCGGATTTGTTTTCTTCCACTCAATGAAAAAAACAACACTAACATTGTGTCAACGATGGCGTTGAAGCTGCTAATCTCAGGGTTGCTTTCTTTTGAGCCACCCTGTATAATTATTGCGCACATGTCCGTCACGCCGTGACGCTCCATGCGCTACAACATGATTTTACCATTCCTCTTACTAGCGATACCGGTAGCCTAGCTAGAGATGGGATAATACTGGAGCGCCTTTGGGAACATTGCATGGTGGATACGAGCGCCCTGACAATGTCCAATACCACCAACACCATCATCATCATCATCATCATCATCATCATCATCATCTTCATCCATATTGAGTATCATCATTATTAAATAACATTATTATCATTTTAATGTCATCAGTATTGTACTATAAAGGTTTATATAAATATATTGTTTTTTTTTGTTGTAACTTGATCAATTTTATTTTCAAGACATGTATTTCATAAATGAATTATGAGATGACTGCTATGAACTACATGACAGAGGTTAAAGCCCCTCTAAAGTGTTGGGTGCCCAAAATTTGCCAAAATTGGTATGGCAAAATTTCACTTAAAGTGTATGATGATGTGATAGAGGATGTCACTTAACACACATTTCTGCAAGGATTTAATAAGAATATGTGTTTGAAGGTGAATACTGATGAAAGAATACAAAATCATTATACAATTCAGATGAAAATTTTCCATCAAATTTTGGGACCCCCAACAGTTTAGAGAGGCTTTAAAACAACAGGCCCAGAAAGCTGTGCACTCGTTTTTTCTTCAATATTGATTGATTGATTCATTCATTTATATAAAACACAGTGAACACCCCCATTCAGCTGGGCGTTGTGGCGTGCGCCTGTAATCCAGCTAGCAATGGAATTTACAAACTGATTCAGCCAAGGACGCAGGTTCGAAACTGGGTCACGTCTTTCGGTGACGTTTAAAGGTCGGTCCTTAGACGTAAATAATCATATCTGATTGATACACGTCTGTAAAAACCCAACACACACACACATTCAGCTACTAAAAAGGTGGTTTAAAAGATGTCATTTTACAAAATCAAGTAAATGTGATATGCGAATACAAATATCCCCCCAGAAAAATACAGGCATAACATTATTGGATGTTACAGAGCATGGAATTTAATATATAGTAATTTCTCAATACCTTCAAAAATATTCTCGAAATTCACGTCTTCTGTTAATAATATAATTGTAAAGCGCATTTGAACATGTATATGGAAAATGCGCTAAAAATATCTCAAAACCCACCTCTTCTGTTAATCACATAATTGTTAAGTGCATTTGAACATGTAAATGGAAAATGCGCTATATAAATACATTATTGGTAGTAGTATTAATGATTAAGGTTTTAGAAGAATACAACACCGCCGGAACATATTTAAATTGTGAATGATATTGTATAACAAGTAAAAACACGGTAAATTAAATACTTTCAAATATTCTAAATCTAAAAATGAAATATGCATTATAATATAACGACCCCGCAAAAATTATCTGATATGCTAAAATAGGTAATGTCTAAATCGAAATTGGTAAAGAAGAGCTATTAAACAAAAATTACTGAGAAGACTCAGAGTAATTTACATAGAAATTATATTAAATCTGACAAGTTGAAAATTAGGATAATAAATCTCAACTAAAATGCAGTTTGTTGCCTCTCACGATTAGCGTACTTCTCCATCACTTGTCAATAAGATCAAAGAGGAAAAGAGGATTTACATTTACGAATAAAAATGGGATGTACAAGGTCGATTGCTCTTTAAAAAAGGGAACTTTGGATAGCGCGCACGCGCGCCCTACTACTGGCGATAAAAGTATACAAAATACTCTTCCTATTCAGCCAGCCTGCCCAATCTGATCGAAATTTGTACCCTAGCGGTTTTCCGGTGAATAATCGATCACCAAACAACCTAGCAAGCGATTGTATTGCTATTTCATCGCACCTATATTAGCCCATTATTGAATGTTTAGAAAGGATGTGCGAGGTATCATATTCGGTTTGGTAAAAAACATCTCATGTGGGTTTCATAATTGTTGGATTTAAGTGGTAATTACAATTTTGCAAATGGAGAAATGGATTTGCCGCAACAACTAAACCGGTAGGTTGCATTTCGCGGTCATGCGTATCGACTTTACCTAGGATGCTCCGATTTGAAACCTACTGTAACATCAAGTCGCCAAAAGAAGGAAAATCCATACTGAAAAATCAGTGGCTAATTGATTTTGATTATTATTAGGCCACATAGCCGTGTATCATCTGCGAAAAGTCTGACTACAGTGAAATCTGCTTTAGCGACCACCTGCACATAAAGACCACCTGCCACTAAGAGCACTCTCCGTGTGTCTCTTGAATGGTCTTTGTAAACAAGTTTGTTCGTCACAGCCTCGTTTGTTTGTAGAGCATGAAACATATTTGGAACGCTTGTACCGAGATTATTGAGCTGAGAAAAATTTCATTAAGCAGTTACGAGCATCTTCATTTACGGCAGGATACCAAGGATACCAAGCATCACGAACGGTCAATCATCCAGACTGCTTCGTCACCATGGCAACGTTTAAAAGCTTTGTCATCTTCACGGTGTCTGTTTTCTGCTGTCTGGTAGTCCAATATATTGACGCCACAACCACCGGTGCCACAACAGGCAAGTAATGTTGTCCCATATTATGTGAAAACGATGTGATTTGATTAACCGATGCCAAAATCGCGTAAATATTATTGTAGTGTTCTGTCAAGGATGGTATATTTAGCTTTAACAAAACAAATCTAAGTCGATAGAATATAGTTAGATAGATAAATAGATGAAAGGACGATTTTTAAAACCGTTAACATCTCTATAAAAAAGTACATATTTTATGATATAATTGTCATACCTGCTTTATTGAAATAAAATCTTTATCATGTCTACCGGATCGTGCAATATACTTGGGAAATGTTTAAATTGGACCTCCAAAGCTTGTGTGATTTAGATTTTGTTTTCTTTGTTTGTTTCGGTATGAATCTTTTAAAATTAACTTTGCTTCCTTTAAGTCTTAGAAGCACTCTCCACCAATCTCCCGGCCATGTGCGTAGAATGTATGTCTATCAGATGCTGGTTTGTAGCTATTTTCGTATTTAAAAAAAAATCAGATTACACGTCTTCCTTGTATGTCGTTTACAATTTGTTTTCGTATTTCGTTTTATTTGTTTTAGAATTGTTAATTTTACATAGGATACGTTTTTACTAGCAATCCTTATTTGCAATAACCCTGAACGCCCATAATTGCCACAGAAGATAATAAAGGCACGTTTAAAAAAGCATCCATTGAAACACAAAATTGATCCATGACTGCTTTAGCAAGTAAGATTTATGTGCTGTAATTTATGCCTTCCTTTGGACGAAATATAAAATTGATAACATGTAAACTTACTTGGTCGAGGCAAATGATAGATCATGTGAACATACATAATAAACCTAATTAATCTTCCGATGCATTTAACTGCCAGACAAGCATGACAAGAGAATGTTTAAAGGTACCATTTATCACTCCTCGCATGCAGAGAAGTGCGAGGTTCAGTCAAATGGGCATCGATTTTGTACTTTTATGCAGAATTTGTTTCCTGTTTTGTCTTATGTTACAGGCTAGTTATCCTGGTTTACATGACATAACTGATGAGGATGATTTAGATTATGCTTATGATTTTGATTATGATTATGATTATGATAATGCTTATGATTATGACTATGATTATGCTTATGATTATAGTTATGATTATGATTATGATTATGACTATGTCGGACTATGATTATGCTTATGCTCATGATTCGGATTCGGATTCGGATTCGGAATATGATTATGATTATGATCATGATTATGATTATGATTATGATTATTTTTTATGATTATCATGAAATAACATTATGATTATTATCATCATTTTCATCGTTGGCATATGTGGACTTACTTTACACCCTGGCGTCAATAAGGTGATAAACATATCACTCATTCATGATGCTTTCAATACGATTATTGAATGTACAATGACCCTGTCTTTGTCTTCCTCTCTCTCTCTCTCTCTCTCTCTCTCGTTCTCCATTGGTATCACACATACTTAACCACACCACGCACACATACATACACACACACAAACACACACACACACACACACACACACTCATACACTTTTTTCTTCTCTCGCTTCCTTCCCCTCCCCCTCTCTCTCTCCCTATTTCTCTCCCCACCTCTCTCTCTCTCTCTCTTCCTTATTCCCTCACTTTCTTCTCCGTATCTCACTCGATTGGTATTACACACACACACACACACACACACACGCACACGAGCAAACGCCTACCCTAAAAACTCACACTTTCCACTCTATTTTTCTTGGTCTCTCTCTCTCTCTCTCTTCTTGGCCTTGGCCCATTGACTTCTACTCTCGTCCATGTGATATCTCGCGAATTGTGAATTGATTTCGGTGTGAAGAGCATTATTCCCTGGCATTATCAGTCAGACCGCAGCGCTCGCAAAATCGCCCGTATTTATTCAAGTCGTATGCATGTTTTTGCTCCCCTTGCATACGTAATAAGCAAAAACATGGCACAGTTCTCGTTCTTCTTATCTGCTCAGGATTCATTTAATGACAATGAATTTGTCATGAATATCGAGCCAGAATAATAAACATTTTAGTGTACTATTCAATAAGTAGTGAGTGATGTTTTAAAATGTGAAAAATACACGAAGAAAACTTGGAGAAAAAAAATATTTGAAGAGTCGGATATTCATGTTAAAAATCATTTTTATCGGGGGTGCGTCTCGTTAAATTTTGGCTTACCACATAATGTAGATATTTTCCTAACATAATATCACACTTCCTATCGATGTCTATCTCAATACCAGTCAGGAACTAGCAAAGTAGTAGCTGATGCATAATAGACTTCGGCGGAAAATTGACATGGCCGATCGGCGAGCGTTTTGCGTGAAGATCAACCGGGGGATACTACGCTATATCTAGTTTTGCGTCGATTATCGATGTACTGTGCGGTCCAACCAGTCCGTGCGCTATACGTGAACACGCACGGAGGATAGACAGAGATTAGGGGTATTCATGTATTACTCTCGGGTGCGTAACCCCCGGACGTAGAGGCTTTGTATTGCCCCACATACTTATTATTGTGTATGATACTCATGCGCTACATAATAATAGAAGTGTACAGAAAGTACAAGTTGGATTCGGATACTCACACAAGTACACTCAAGTACAATATAGAATACCAGCTCTAGAATGAATAGGGGACAGAAGGGAGGATTTAAGTGTCTATATAGGCTATTTTGGGCCAGTTTTGATATCATTTTAACAAAGAAGACACATTATTCTTTCTCAAATGTATAAATACAAACTTTCGGGGGCAATGTGATTGAAAAATGAAAATATGATTGTTTCCATCCCTGCTAATAATTTTATGGTTGTAAAAGTTCTGAAATGTGTTTTTATATTTGTAAACCATGGACTAATGAGAAGAGCCTTAAACAGGAATTTATTTTGGTAATTCCCAGGCATTCGATGATGGTAATATTTTATTTGATAATTCTTTTGTCAATTGTGTAACTCCAGTTCATGTGTATTCCTGGAAATAAAATATTACAAAATTCTTTCCCTTATTCTCTTTGATTTTGTTTTATAGTGACCCGCGGAATATATATCTGGTAATTTATTTTCTGATTTTGTTTATGTGTTTATGACCCTCGGATAAAAATCTTAGTGTGCGGTGGGCTGCAAGGGCTCAAATAAAACTTATAGAATTCTAATTTTCATCTTCAACATCATTATCACAATCATCATCGCCATCATCACCATAGCCATCATCGCCATCACCACCGACATCATCACCATCATCACGAACATGACCAACAGCATTGGCATAATCACCGTCACCATTGCCATCATCACCACCACCATCAGCATTGCCATCACGATCATCATCGCCATCATCATAATCACCGTCACCATTGCCATCATCACCACCACCATCAGCATTGCCATCACGATCATCATAATCACCGTCACCATTGCCATCATCACCACCAACATCAGCATTGCCATCATGATCATCATCGCCATCATCATAATCACCGTCACCATTGCCATCATCACCACCACCATCAGCATTGCCATCACGATCATCATCGCCATCATCATAATCACCGTCATCATCACCATAGCCATCATGATCACCATCACCACCGACATCACCACCATTGCCATCATCTCCACCATCACCACCATCACCATCATGCTCACCACCATCACAATCATCATCACCAACCTATCAAAATATGTCAATGCTCGACTATTTACATTATGTTCACCTTGTGTAGGTACTATTTTTGGATAAAATACAAATCTGAAAAAATATCTTTTAAAAAGATTTTTTTCTTCTTTTTTTTTCTTTGGGGGGGGGTGCAGGGTGTTATTTAACAGGTCTGTGTAATTTACATTTCTTAATCAACATTCATGCTAACTAACCCAGAAGAAACCAGCTCTGGTTTCTTCTGAATAGCCTAGTAAACAGACAACGGTTAAACAAAAAAATTTTATTAACACTACTAATAGTAATAAATGAAATAGGACTAGGAATAAAATTTCCATTTTTAATATCTATATTTTATTTATAAACTGACTTTGACATTTATATTGAGACCATCACAGGCATAAAATGTGTCGCTGAGAATAAAAGTATTATTAGAGTTAAAAATCGTTAAATTGTATAAAGGTTCAGTCAGTTTTCTATTAATATAATAAATGCTTTGTTCGTGTGAAGCTCCGGAATACCACCTTGGAAGTATCAGAGATACAAAAATGTAATCACTTGAAATTGAATTTTTCTTTCACTGAAAGAATAAGCTGAACAAAATCCTTCTCATCCTTCTCCCAAACTCCCTGTTCAAGATTGTTTGTTCCTATGTGAAGCAAAACTGCTGTCGAGTGTCGAGTCTTCAAATAAAGGCATGGAGTCCAGCAAATGTTGATCCAGGAACTTATGCAATGGAGACTGATGTGTGATGTCTGTGTTTTTCGAAAACTTTTTGTCAATGTTCCGCAAGTTTCGATGGTTGAGTGCGTCTGTCAGAAAAACAATAACAAATGATAAGAAGCAATATAAAATGGCTTAGTTCAATGTTGGGGATTTGAAAAGATCTGATCAAAGTAGCTAGCCATTTATGGTAGACAAAACTGGCTTGCATTCAAATTTATCTTTTAAATGAAAATAAGTCAGGTGTCAGATTCATGAAGTTTTCCTTCATTTTTCCACATGTGCACAAGTTATAAAATTTAAAATGTAACTGTTTAATTTGGCTTTTGTTTTAATTCTGCTCTGTTCATAATCATAATACAACTCGCACAAGGGAAATGCTGTTTATTTCTATGGCTGGTTGTAAAGTTTGAGTTGACCAGAAGTCAGAACCAAAGTTTGAGAATCCCTAAATTAATATAATTAATATATTATTATTATATCCAGCTCAGCCGGCGCCGGCAGCCTCAGCTCAGCTCAGCTCAGCTCAGGATTCGAGTTCTTTACAATTCGATCACACCCCTTGATACTTGTCTAAACATGCTTAAACCCTTAGAAATATACTTATAAAACATCTCATTTAGTCTAGATTTATAATGAATATCAATGACAAATGAGCAGTCGATTTATTGACATTGCTGGCGATTCGCGACAACAAAACTAAAAAGCTGACAAAAATATATACACATGGGACTACATAAATTTGTGCTGTATGCGCCACACAATGGCACAGCGACATGCAAGACACCCCGCCATTCCTGACTGAAAAGCCGTAGCCATAGCAATTTCCCGCGGTTTCGAATCATTTTCCGTCTACTTCCGGTAGATTTCCAAAATATAGTCCAATAATTTGGGCATATTTCTTATTCAAACATTACTTGCGTCTACATGTTTTCAACATCAAACGATGGACTGGTTATCAAAGTCGACGTAGGATGCAAAAATTAGAAATAATATTATCAATACCAGTCAGGAACTAGCAAAATACGACACTATGTAATGAGTAGTTAATTTCCGAGGACTAAAAAACGCTCTTTTTGTTTGCGATAAAAGTAGGCAAAAAATCAAACCAATTTGGGCAAATTTGGTGTCAAAGAACAGCGAAAATTTCAGAGATTGACTTACCCCATGATTCCGCCATGATGAATTGCACTGTAAGCCGTATGAGGGCTACAAAGTGATGCTACCAAAATCCCGTGGCTGGTCTCGTGTTTTACGAGAGCGTTGTAAGCGAGCTTTTCACCGCACGAGAATCTGAATAAAAATTGCCGTACAGCCTCATTATCGCGCACGCTGCGGTCTGACTATTATCCACCAGTCGAATAGTTGATCAGATCCTTTGTTGTGCAATGTGGGTTAACAGATCATCATATCGACATTGTCCCAGATTATTAAGAGATAATACCAGCACATTGCAATTCAATTTCAAACCCGTGATCAATAATAGCAAACCTAAATAGCAGATTTCTGTACATACATCTCCCTCTTTTGCGGTTTTATTGAATATTCTTATATAAATATATATCAAGGCAATATAAAATGAATGCAATTGCAGGCCTCATTCTGAGATCAAAGCACTCTTCTACGACACATGACATGCAACCACTATTCCCCTTTAAGCATGTGATAATGCTTTTCAATGATGGAATGTAGGGGGCGGGGTGTTAAACCTCCATCTGCGATAGTAAAACTACATGTAAATATTCCTCTGACGTCACAGATATTGAAATAGAATAAGGGTTGCTCTTCTAGTAGATGTGTATTTTGATAACGTGAATCGCTCTTGACCAATCCATGAACAAGATTGTGTCTAATAAGTTATACAATTATTCAAAGACTTACAAGTAAAGACCAACTTCTGGAAGCTATCCTTAGCGTTAGTCGAAAACAAATTATCATGTAAAGGTCATTTTGAAACAGCACCATAAGAAAGTTGTTTCCGTACGTTTAAGGGATTGTGACAAAATTGTAAATGACATTATAAGTTATTCATGCTCTTTACGTAGGATGGTTTTCACATTATATAATCATGATTATGTCAAAGTAATACTAATGTATCAATCAATTTATCGATCGCATAGAATTTCGAGGAATTAAAGGGCAATTTTTAAATCCTATTGTTCACATTTAGTAATACATCAGTATAATGATATGATAATTATGTGCGACTTTTTGTCGGTTTCTTTTTTGTTATAGGTGCCTCGCTACAGCAGTGTTCCAATATCACAGGGAATGAAACTTTCTGGGACAAAGTCTATTACATCCTGCACAGCAAAGACCCCACAACATATAGCAACCAGGATGTCGCCACCACCTGCGACGGCATGAACATCGAGAAGCTCGTGGTCGACTCCCTCGCCGAAAACGACTTCATCGTCAAGATCATGAAGAAATACCAACCCGGCATCGAGTCCAAGGTGTTTCTCGCTTGTCCGTCCGATTACAATCTTGCAATTAGAAGATTTATATGTAGGATGAGCAAAGCTATCTACGAGGAAGGGAATCATTCGTCACAGGGTTTCTGGAGTAAGAGATAAAAAATTAATTTGTCATTATTTCATTTATTTTACTTCTTTAGATTCAGAGATTTAAAATTGCCAAAGATGAAAATGCTAGAGGTAAAATTGCCAGAAAAATAGTAACAAATTAGGGCAGTTCAATACCCTATTGTGTATTCCGTTCCCATAGCAATCATTGTCGGATTTAGCAATATGTCAATGTAATGTTCGCATGTTTCAAAAGGTATTGAACAGAGCCAACAACATTTTCGAAAATAATTTCTGGGTCGATCTGTTGTCGGTCTCGTTGGTGTAAATGGGGTATGGTTACGTGACTAATGACACCACTGTATGACAACATGATGCATGATCGCAAGTTGATCTTTAGAAGGTCTCTGCTATTGTCATGATTGTGTTCATTATACAACAATATTCAACAACAAAAAATCAATTCGTGCATCAAGTCGTCATGCAGTGATACATTAGTAACTTAGCCAGACCCGATTCACACGTACGAGACTGACTACGGTTCGAACCAGAAATCACATTGCTCGATCCAATGGCCAAGAACCGGTAGGGTTGAAGGCGGTATGGAATCGGGTGGCGGTGTGACTATAATAGCAGACCAGTTATTCGCACATGATTGAAATGACCCCGCATAACCTCGAATATTTTTAACATGGAGAAGTCCCACTTTGTGCATTTCCGAATAACTCTTCCAAAATCACGGAGGTGCTTCATGAATACATTTTGTTAGCCCTTTTGAGAAGAATACTTCCACTTGTGTTCCATACAATGTACCGTTAGTGCATAAATGAATAATGATTACATAACCGCCATAAAAAGGTATCCATGCAGTATCTCGGTGGGTTTGACGATTTTGTCAAACTGACCGTTATAATAATAATAATAATGGTGGCTTCTTATATAGCGCACATGTCCGTCACGTCGTGACGCTCCTGGCGCTGCCCCGATTATTACCCTGGCTTTAGCAAGGCCGCCATTACGACGCTCTATCATTTCAAGGAATAATTCCTGCCAGGTACCCATTTACGACAACATGATCGGCAGATTGTATCAACTAACTGGCCTATTAATTGTACATTGTTCGTAGATTGGCGGGGTGGAAAGCCCACCAACGATTCGGGTAACTGCATCCTCCTGGACACCGTAGATGGCGCCTGGTCTGTCGCAGGTTGTGGCTCTTTGTCAAACTTCATTGTCTGTCAATGCCGGAGGGGGATACCAGCAGGCAGTGAGTACTCGGTTATGCCCATTCAAAACAATAAGACAGTTTACTTGCTTTATACATGTTATAACCTACGCTAATCAAGGCTATATAAGGACGATTAAAGCAATACTGAACTGATGAAATTTCAGCCCTAGCGTACTGTCTATTACACTGCGCCATGACCATGGTCAACTTGGCAACATTGCGTAAGCCAATACCTAATTCCCACTTCACGTACAGAGGAATCGATGGGAGAACCAAAAGCGCAGCTAAGGAAGCAGCGAGTTACGGGACCATACTGCTACAGCTGACCTGAGATGGCGCTAGGGGGAATTTTACGGTAGTGCTTCTAGCACAGTATGGCTTTAATGTGCGCGCCAAGTATTCACTCTAAAATCATGCCACACAGATATCCCTGTGCCACAATGTACTTATCATGGGATAAATATACCTAAGACTTCAAGTCAAGATTATTTAACTGTTTCCTCCGCAAGAATAATCCATGTTAGTGTAAAAAGGGTTTTCATGCTGGAGCTAATCAAGACAGGAAATGGGTAAGCCATTGTGTTACAAGAAGCAATCCTTCTGTCTGTCGGTGCCTATTGTTTTGTGCAAAACTGCACGCTTGGCAAACGAGCCGTGAAGAGAGGCGAAGAAAGCAACCGAAATGTTAAACATGGTGAACACGTGGCTGTATTCTAGTACCACCAATACAAAATTCGAAAAGAGTTCATGCTGCAGTAAGCAGTAGATATCAGTTCCTTACATGTTATTGACAATAAAATTAACCCGGACAAATGACCCAACGTCAATTAACCTCTGGACAAGGGGTCATCGCTTTGGGACTATGTCTGGAGTAATTTCTCGTGGGGGAGGGAGTGCATAGGTAACATTTCTAATTCGAGTAATTGTTCGAGATGGTTGTCCAACCACAATTTTAGTCCCGACGAATGATTTCCTAATTCACTATTTAATTTAGTAAATTTTCTTTCCAATTTATGTTTATCTAACTTTGATGTTGACACAGCATACGTTTCAACACGATTCCACGAAAGGTCATTCGGAAGCAGAACCTGCCTGAAGTCGGAGCTGGTAATAAGAATGGTGTCCGTTGACAGCTTCATAAAATGTGCGATGGAATGTCAGTCAGATGGACATTGCGCCTCATTCAACCTGAGGAACCAAGATGGGATCGCCAGTCAACTAATATGCCAACTTAGCTTGTATCATTCAAGGATCGTGCCGGAGACTACATTTATTCGCGACAGAAACTGCAAATATTATGAAAGGGTGGGCTCATAACTGTGCACTGTGTTCATTTTAGAACATTTAATTTAGTCATTGTAAGACTTTTAAAATTTACAGTGAAATGTGTATAATATAGATGTATCTTGAAATGAAGAGCTGTCGGTTTGTGAGGCACTTTATATGTCTCATCTTGGATACAGCGCACGGACGACAGCCCCTTTGAGCAAAAATATCGCTCTGGCGCGCTTTTTTGAATAAAAAAAGGTGTCCGAGGATTCATGAGATTGACGGCCAATAGTACGTGCCGAGGAGAAGGATAGTCCAAGAGCCGGGTGGTCGGAACTCCGGTCTGGTGGGCCTTCAGACAATTTTTCTGAGGGTACTATAGACTAGCAATGTCGGTCTTGTGGGCTTAGGACAAAACTATGTATATTAGAAAGAGTTTACTTTGTTTTCAATTGGATTCGTCTGTTCATCTGTTCATCTTGTCATCATTACACTGCCACATAATTCTGTCACGCAATATCTAAATGTACTACTACTGCTACTATACTACTACTTCAACTACTACTACTACTACTACTACTACTACTACTACTACTACTACTACTACTAGTCTACTACTACTACTACTACTACTACTACTACTACTACTACTACTACTACTACTATACTACTACTACTAGTTCTACTACTACTACTACTAGTTCTACTACTACTACTACTACTACTACTACTACTACTACTACTACTACTACTACCACTACTACTACTACTACTACTACTACTACTACTACTACTACTACTATACTACTACTACTACTACTACTACTACTGCTGCTGCTACTACTGCTACTACTACTACTAAATTGTGTATATAATAGTGTTTACTATTGGGAGGACTTCTTAAACTTGATATGCTTCAGGGATTCCCAAAGTAGAGGAAATGAGTATATGGAGATTTTAATTAATTGTAAATATATTGTTTTTTTTCCCCTTAATTAAGCAATATAGGCTTCATCTTAACCAAGTTAAAACTATTTCAGTTTGAAATATATATGGAATATTTGTGCAATCCTATTTTATTGGTCGTAAAAATTTAACATAACTAAATATCATTTTATCGTATTTTAGTACAATCATTTGAAGGTTAGGAAATGTAAACTTGATTTGATATTATCTGTTCAATGTTGCCAGTTAACTGATGTCAAACAATGTCATTTGTGGTTTCCGCGCGCCTAACAGCACACCCATAAAATAAAACCTTCTAATCGAAGTTTCTGTGGGAGATTAATTATATTTGAATGAGGCTTTATGATGTTTTGATAATAAGTTCGTGGGCCGTGAGTGAAATATTTAGTGAAGGATGAAACGGGGTATTTTAATGGTTATTTACATGGACGTGAAATTTTAACGACTTCTTTTCACCGATGTCCATCAATTTCATCCAAGGTAAAGGTCGTAAAAAATATGTTACGGTGCAATAATATTAATTGTTCTTATTAAATTAAATTCCTCTACAAATCATTGTGCGCATGCCTATTATCTTGCTGCTCTCTCGATCGTCCACTTTAGCTCGTAGTCAACACCCCCCTTCCCCTCTCTCTCTTGCTCGATCTGTACGTCTATAATCTCTCTCTCCTCTCAACATTACTGTACGCTTCTCTTTCTCTGACTCTCTCTCTGTCTCTCTCTTTCTCTTCCTCCTCTTTCTCTCCTAGACACGTTCTCATTCTCTCCTAATACAATTGTATATGAACCCCCTTTTTCATCCTCTTTCTCTCTTTCTCTCTCTCTCTCTGACCATCTCTGTCTCTTTGTCTCTCTCTCTATCTATCTCTATCTCTCTTTCTCTTTCCCTCTTTCTCTCCTATAGACACGTTCTCATTCTCTCCTAATAAATTTATTTGATCCCTTCTTCCTTCTCTCTCTCTCTCTCTCTCTTTCTCTCTCTGACCCTCTCTGTCTCTCTCTCTACCTTTCTCTCTCTGTCTATGCCTCTCTATCTCGATCTCTGAGCCGCTCTCTCCTTATATGACTTCAAAGCAGGAACCCTGTCACTGTTCTTATATTCTGATTCCCCTTTTTATTTTAATCAAAACATTATTTTTTTCTTCTCTGTTTTCCACCCTTTCTCTCCGCCTCGATCCTTCTCCATCTGTATCTCCCCTCCCCCTCTCTCTCTCTCTCTCTCTCCTTCTCTCTCGCCTCCCCATCGCTTTCTCTCTCTCCCTCTCTCTCTCTCTCTCCCTAAAATCAATTTTAAACGATAACCTTTTTTCTTGCTTGTTCTCCTAATTCATTATCCTGTCCTTCTTATTACTGTTTCCTATTCAACCCTTTCCCTCCCTTTCCTCCCCTCTCCCATACTTGCGTGACGTATTTATGTCCACATAAATGACCATAAATCATTTCATTAATTGAATGGCGGCAAAACAATCGACATTAATTTAAACCTTGCACTGCGAATCGGTTCGCCTTGTACATAGTGCCGAAAACATTAATTATTACCCTATCCTAATGAATTGGCCTATAGAAATATTCATGGTTACTTAGAGGCTTCGGTGGAAAGCGCTTTATAAGCACCGCTTTTTAAATTTTGTATATGTTTATTTTATTATTAAAAAAATACAATTATGAAAAGCCGTCTGTGCCGACAGTTATGTGTGGTATATGAGAATATTAAAGTTCAGTAATATGTACTGTTTAAGCTAGGATAACATTCTTTGGTCGAATGCTACTCTCCCCATCCCCGCCAAGAAAATATAAATTATAAGAAACAGCGACAACATCCATGGACAAAAAAATGATGCCAAACTATAATCAGTAAACAGTTGTAATATTGTGTCGGCGATTTCTAACTACTAACTAACTCGTTCATTTTGACGAAATTTGCTTTTACGAAATATTAAAATTTCCCGTCATTCATTCATTCTTCTTTGTGTCTGCTGCTACGACCTTTGGCATTCTGTCATACCTTGTCTAGCTCATCAGCTTATCATAGGCGTAGCCAGGGGCGGCAAAAGGGGGCCATGACCCCGGCCGTGACCCCTGTTCATCCGCCAAACAGGTATTCCATGGAGCTCAGGGAATAAGACCTCAATATAATAATAATAATACTAAAAATAATAATAATAATAATAATAATAATAATAATAATAATAATTATGATAATAATAATCATGATAATAATAAATATGATAATAATGGTAACAATAAAAGTAATAACAGTAATGATAATAAAAAACAATAATAATGATAATGATAATGATGATAATAGTAATAAAAACAATGGTAATAACAATAATAATAATAATAATGATACTACTAATAGTAATAATTTTGTTTACCCAAAGAAGCATCATCAGCTACAATGCTATTTTTCCTGACCGAGGGCCCTGCAATTATTATTACAGCAGCGATTGCCATGTACCCATTTACACCTGGCTGGAGAGTGGCAAATGTGGATTAATGTCTTGCCAAAATACATTAGTGCCGCAGGCGCGTAGCCAGGGGGGCGATGGGGGCGGTCGCCCCCCCCAAAAAAAAACGCCGGCCAAAAAAAAAAAAAAGAAAGAGAAGAGAAAAAAGGAAGAGGATGTAGGAAGAAAAAGAAGCAGACTCAGAACATTTTTGATTAATGGAACGTCAAAGCTTCTGCGCTTTGCGCGGCAGAAGGGAAACTGAATTCAGACAAGGATTAAGAGTCGAGAACGGTACAACAAATCGTATTCTTTCTCTAATAATTTAATAAAACGTCAAAGCTTCAGCGCTTCGCGCGGGAGGGGAGGTACTGTATGAATTCAGACAAGGATTAAGAGTCGAGAACGGTACAACAAATCGTATTCTTTCTCTAATAATTTGATAAAACGTCAAAGCTTCTGGCTTCGCGCGGGAGGGGGAAACTGAATTTAGACAAGGATTAAGAGTCGAGAACGGTACAATGAATCGTCTTCTTTCTCTCATAATTTAATGAAACGTCAAAGCTCCCCCCTCCCTGCACCCACCCCACCCCCCTAGGGAGCGCGCTTCGCGTGCTCACTACCGCCCCCTAAAATCAAATCCTAGCTACGCGCTTGCAGTGCCGGGCCAAGATTCGAACCCTTAATCCTTAGATTGAGAGTCAAGTGAATGAACCACTTACTTTATGCCCCTACAACTAATTGCAGATATTGACAAGCCTTGTTGGAAGGGGGGGGCACCCATTAACAATGGCCATGTGTTTGGGGGCGTGTTTTGCTTTCGTATTTTTTTCCCTTCTGATTATAATTCTATCATTTCAGGGTTTTATTTCAATAAAGTATTAAAATTAACTTGTGCATGTCTTCGTACTTGTCGATCTCGGATTCAATTAGTTTCCAACAAACATTTAATAGTCCTTGACCCTAAACACATAATGATATTCAACGCCAACTGAAAATTCTTATGTTTTGGCACTTTCTCCGTCAATATCCCTGCCTGTTTCATGTTCCATAGTGAGTATGAGCCAACTTTTGCATGCATTGTGTGCAAATATTTATGACAGCTGACAAATTTCGACCACAAGAGAAAAGAAAGAAAGAAAAATAGTCGGTGGGAGAATAGGATGAAGTTCAAAAGACTATAAAAGTGGATGGGTGATTCTCAAAATGGTAATTACTCTCTTTCCTGTCGTCAGTAAACAGCGTTCAGGCAAATGCATTGACAACACAATGGCGAATATAAAGGTAAGTTGCAATTCTTCCATTTTGAAATGAGAAAAGTGAACACGATCGCAAACACTTTCGAAAAAAATTACCTCAAGGGCAAGTTCAGTATACTGTATATCTCCTTGGATGACGTAATAGGGGGTCTACGCGATCATTGCCATGATCGCGCATTTTCGGGTATTGATGGGGAAGGCTAATGTAATTGCCTTAGGTTGATTTTTCGAAAGTCTTTGTGATCATGTTATTGTCAGTCACTATCCTGCCTAGCATGCCCCCCCCCCTTCACCTGATATTCATCATTTTCTCGACTACAAATTACGGTATATTTAGAAAATTATCTTAACTTCAATATTGTCTGACATTTGTTTGCATTTATAATAACCTTATAGCAAAATGCATCTTTATAATTATCTGGAATTTATCATGCGCGTATGGGCACGAATTTTATGGTAGGGGGAGGGGGAGGGGGAGGGAAAGGGAGGGGACTAGGGAGGCTGACGTACCTTGCTCAGTATCAACTTGGCTAAACTCTGCGAGGAAGCGAGTGAGTGACTAAAAGTTTTGACAGTTGCTTTTATTGTAGTGAATATTAAATACAAACGAAGAAGGAAGGAAACAAACAAACATTATGTTATCGAAATTCTTTGAGGACTACACCCCACCCCCACACCCCTACACTTGTCTCGTACGCCTATAATACCCGGCTATGATATGTATTAACTATAAATCATAATTGTAAACAAGAAACGGTCATGTTATTTTTAAATTGTCGATAATATGTATTACAGATCCGGATACTGGTAATCATATCATTAGCGATTGCTGTTACAACAGTTAATGTACGGGGTGAGTATCTGTCAAATAGTTTCATTCAATGTCGAGTTCAGCTTCATGTCCAAATGTTTTCATTCTTTTTGTGTTTTGAATCACTTATAAAGTGAAGGTTGGATTCTAGGGAAGATTTGAAAGAAAATTATGAGTGTTCTCCTTTTTAATGTTAGTTTGGAAGAAGATCATGAAAGAATGTCCCCTGAAAAGCTTTGCTCTTAAAATGCTCTCACATTAAAAATATGACAAGAAGTAACTGAAAAGTTATGAACTTTGTGTGTGGTCACATTGTACTCATTTATATATGCAGTACTTTGTGAGCTTCAGCAAAATGGAATCAGTTTCTTGTAAAAATACATGGCACATCAATTCTTATGTACCAAGTAGGCCTGACCAACTTTTTTTCTTTCGAAATTGCTTCCAGACAGTTTTGTTAACAATGGCATTTCATGACCAGTATTCAACTTTTACTGTAAGGCATGCCAGATTGCCTCCCCCTCTCCTCCCCCTCCCCCACTATTCCGGCCCCTGGTTCCCCAAATGTTTACTACTAGTCCAAACAAAGTGTTTAAAATGCACCCCACCCGGGTCTCTTTGACATGGGTTTAAGATTCTCGGACGGTGGAGGGGGGAGCTAGGGAGAGGCACAAGTCCGATATTTATTGTTGGGGAACACATACAGCCCCCCCCCTGTGCCCCCCTCCCACTAGATCCATCATTGTGTACATACATGTATGGATAATGATGGTGTCACACGTACTGTCCATATCATAGCACAAAGGTCTCAGATTTCTCAAGTTCTGGCAGCACTGTGTGGTGTTTACAAAGAGGAGGCCGGAGATAATGACGGGATATGTGACAATGACGTCATCGAAGAGGTAAGACTTTTTTAAAGATGATTAAAGATTTATTATCTCTTTATTTATATTCTTTCAGCTTGCCGGAATCTTCTAAAAATGTGATTATTAAAGAGAGAGAGAGAGAGAGAGAGAGAGAGGTGAGAGAGAAAGAATGAAATTAAGAGAAACAGAAAGAGAGAAAGAATGAAAGAGAAACAGAAAGAGGGAGAGAGAGAGAGAGAGAGAGAGAGAATGATTGTTCTGTGTGTGTGCCGGGGGACGTCTATATTTAGTGAAAACACGTTTTCCGTTATCTCTTTTAAAATTATACTGACATAATTCTACGTGCTAATATTCAGGTAATTGAAGAGGCCGATGAAGTCTTGAGTCTCGACAATGAAGAAAATGGAATTTCTGCCGAGGACATCGTCGCTTCCTACCTGCGGATGGCAGCGAAGCGAGAGCTCTGTTACGAAGACGGAACGGTTGTCGGCAGCGCGTGTGAAACAATGAGAAGCATTTGCTTCAGCTCAATCAACGTCCTTCTTTGCAAAGGTAATACAGGCGACAAGGGGGAGGAGGAGGGGGAGGCGTTATCATAATCCATTTAGGGAGAGGGGTTATACAGAATAGAACAATGCATGCGTTGTAGCCTACTTTGAGCCTATATGATTTAATTTCTACTGAAGCTTTCATCATGTTTATTGACAGCATATCAATAATTAATGCCATATTTTTTAAATTCGGAAAAAAAAACAATTAATCTGTCTGCAAGGAAATTATATGTTAAGAAAAAAAGAAAACAAAAAGGAGAGAGAATAATCAAGATACACAATCTAAAAATCAATTATACTTTATTATAATAGTTCGATCTTCTCCCATCCTCACGACTGATCGAGGGTCGGGGTCATGGATTCACACACCAATGCTCTCCACTGTCTCCTCTCTCTCTCTCTCCCTCTCTCTCCCCCCCTCTCTCTCCCTGTGTATTCTGCAAGGGATCTCCCTACCCACTAGCTGTTTAATCTGTTCATCTGACCATCTCCTCTCTCTCTTTTGTCAGACGTAGCACCAGTGGCAATGACACAACCACCTCCGACAACGACACAACCACCTCCGATAACGGCATTAGGCCTACCGCCTACACCGCCCCCGCCTCCAACGCCACCGGCACCACTACCGCCAACCCCACCACCTGCGTTGTCTAACACAGCATGATGCAGTGGCAACAACTCCACCCACAATATTGCGCCCTACATTAAAGAACACTCTTTTGTTCGGGGGAGGGGGCCGCGGGGGCCCTTGGCAGATCGAACGATGTGACTTTATTTTCTATGTCATGTTTATTCTTTCATTTTTAAAAATTATATAATTACTTATTAATTAACTGATTAATTAATTAATTGGTATATATATTTATTTATCTAAATAACTTAATCATATTATAATTTTTACTTTTACTGAATCTGCGAAATATAAACTTAACGGGTGAACAGGACAAGGTGCGGGGCGCTGCAGCCTCATATTAAAACTGCTGAGCTGCCGCCACCTCATATCTACACCTTGTATATCCTGTGTGTATTTCTGTTGTTGTTGTTGGATGGATTCGCTTGATCATAATAGGTCTATATAGCAACATGAAGAAGAGTCGTCTTATCCTTATGCCCGTACCGCCCGTACGCCTAAGACAAAGTGCATAGCTTATGAATATCATAATAAAATAAATACATTTTTTGAAAACAAAATATAATACGAGTTATATAGTGATTAATCCTGTCTACATGTGTTTTATGTTCCCATTATTTTTTGGTAGAGAGAGTCGAGAGAGAGAGAGAGGGAGAGAGAGGGAGGGAGGAGGAATAGGAATGGAGATTCATTGTAGGAGAAGCAGGAGGAGGAGCAGGAGATCGAGGAAGAGATCAGGAGGAGGAGGAAGAGGAGCATCGAGGAGGATAAACATATTTATTCTATCCTTGAAATAAGACTACTCACGAGAACAAATTTTTGTTTTGACGGGAATTCCAAGCTGACCTCCCACAAACTGGTTAGTAATTCTCATTTATTTTACGCTAAGTGAATTTGTTTAATTCAAGAAATGGCTAAGATTACTATCTAAGTCTAGATTAATCTAAGGTACACATTTGTTACGTTGGTAATTGATTTTTTTATCGTGATACAGACTTGTCCTTGACTTCCTCTTCTGCTTGTAGTTGTACGCATTTGAGTAGTGATACTGCCACAGTGTTGTCCCACCCGTTCTATTTCGTGTGACCCCTTGAGTGAGCGCTCTGTGCAAATAATGCTGGCTGTATTTTCTCCCTAACTAAGTAACAGTTAGACTTCATCAGCTTCAATAAACCCATAAGATTATATTACGAGTTTTATATGGACCCTTTTATGCAATTTATACATTACAGTTTTGTCCCCCCCCCCCATTTTTTTTATTTGTTATTTTTAAGATTAACTTGTCGATTGACAATTCAATTTTTAATTTTATTGAGAGACTGAGTCTGACTCTGAGGAAGAACAGAAGATTTCTGATTTGTCTTTTCCCCCATAGGCTGAATACACTGTCCATTTGATACCTGTAGGCAATGGTGTATGGCATTCATCTTTTTAAAGCCAAATAACGATATGATCAAATTTTATCAAGGAGCAGTCACTCAAACATATAATATTTGTGTTGCAAGACTTCATTTTATAATGTTTATGTTTATTCAATGGCAATGTACTTTATATCGTTTACTCCTTGTACAGAAAAAATGCAGTTGGTTCTTTTCAAGTCCAGTTGGATTGTAACAATGTTACAGTTACAGTTACAGTTACAGTTTGTAATGCTTACAGTAGTTGTTGCCTGAAAATTCTATGATAATTAACGTCATATATATGCAAAAAACTCGTATAAGTCTTACTTGGTAATTTGAAATGTTACGGTTTAAAAGTGTCTGACCTGTCCTTGTTTGCAGTACATAAATCTAAACTTTTTTAAAGAAAATTATTACTTGGCACAAACGTACATGTATCTCTTTTTTTAACCACTTCTCTTTCATGACCTAGCATCAGACATGGCCAATCTTGCTGAGACTCCTCAGGAGTTCAAATTCGAGACCAAGTTTGTCGTCCTCAACTATCTGGGCATTCTACCAAGGTTCGAGGAGATCGGAGACGAGTTCGACATCGATGAAAGCGATGACAAGCTTGATGATGATGGAGAGGACGCAATGAGCTTTGGTTTGAGAAGTCAAACCAGCTCACATTCACAAGGTTAGTCAAGGTTGGTGCTGTATATGAAGAGTTTCATTCCAAAAGGAGCTAAATCCACTTATGTAACTTCAGAGAAAAAAGGATTTGTTTACCAGATTTTGTACATGCGTCTATGGAAAAGTGATATTAGAAGGTGCATTTTTTCACAATTGCCCCCAAAATTTAGGTAAATACTTTTGTAGAAAGATGGGTACTTAAAGATACTATATCCCTTTTGCAGCCAACATCAAATTCTGTAGAACTTTGCAGGAATTATGAATATGTCATGTATGTCCTATCTGTGAAATTTAAACGTTAGCAGTGTCCTAATATTCAAATTATGCAAGGAAACCCGTTTACTTGCTAGACTTCACTGTCAGACACTATTGAGTGACTGACTGGCCTTTTTCATCTTTGGTAATAACATACATAAAATGAGCTGTAAAGGGTACATGAGCATTTGTCTACATCAATAACCCACTTCTTGTAATGGCCAAAATTAAACTGATTGAATCTTTGCGCAGCATAAAACGTACGACCATTCGGTACAATGGTCTGAAAAATCAGACTATTACTTACTGGCTCTATAGCTCCTAAGTCGATTCGACAACTAATAGTCGTTATTTTCCCACTTAAAGACATTTTCAAGCCCCTTTTTTAGGAAGTTCTAAATTAGTATTGTCTTTCAAATGCCGTTGGAATTTAACCTTTTCATTTTTTTTGGCCTGCAAATGGGACATAGTACCTTTAAGTGAGCAATGTTCTGATGTCAATAACTCAATTTTCATCGAAAGTGGATTTAGCTCCTTTTGGGATTAAACTCTTCATATTCAGGGCCATAACTAAAGAGGAAGGGGGCATGTGGGCGCATGATTCCAAATTCGAGTGGCAAAACAAAGAAAACAAGGGGGGAAAAATTCAATTTTAAAGAGGAGAAAATTAAAAGGGAGAGGGGAAAGAGAAAAATTTGGGTCATTTTGCTTTCATCCTTTTATCTACCAATACTTATCTTTGATTGATATGATTTAACATGGTTTAGTAATTCAATCAAAAGAAAAAAACACTTATTCGCACTAACGCATTTAATAAAAACTGAAATGTATTTTTTTAATTTTAATTTTTTTTTACAATAAATGAGATAATAACAAATACAAGTGGTGAATGTAAGTACAGTCAAACCTGTCTATAGCGACTGCCCAAGGGAAACACAAAAAGTGGTCTTTGTAGACAGGTTCCTTTAGTCCATGTTTCAATGAGAAACCATTTTCAAGGGAAACGAAAAATGTCTTTGGAGAGAGGTGGTCACTAAAGCAGGTTTGACTGTATTATAAAATGATAACCATTCATTCATTACGAGGATAACAAATATTTTGTAAATATGTTATTATGTTTATACATGCTAAATATATTACTCATTGTGTATGTACAGGTGTAGTATCAAAAATAATATCGCTAGTGATATTTGTTTGTCTCGCAATGTGGTTAATAAGGAATCTAAAAGATCTCGACGTTTCGTGCGCCGCTACAACACTTCGTCAGGTGATAAAAACTAATGTAAGCAAGGGTGTTTTATACTGTACGGGAGGACCGGCGCGACGGTTTATACATGTTCTTACATGTTCTTACTTATTCTTTGTTGCTGTTATGAGTTTATGTTCATGATTTTGTTATTATTATTTTGGGGGGATATAAATTGTTTCTTATTATGTTTAACAGGGCCTCATGGAAGACCACCATTATTGGTGATAATGACTCACCCTGTCTAAATATCAGAAATAAATAAATAAATAAATAATAATAAACAGTCAACACACTTTTGAACTGAATTTTTTATGGTAGTAGAAATTAAAATATGAATTTGAAAATAAAAAATAGTGTCATTAGTTTAATTACCGGGTATTTGTGATTTGGCGTTCCTTTGAATTGCTTTGAAAGAAATATAAAACGTTGAAAGTCCTCTATCCATTTATATTTTTGATATTCATCAAAAGTTCTGAGGTGAAAGAAAGTATGTATAGGGAAGGGGATGGCTAAAGAAAATACACACTTCCTTAATACCCTATACTCATTCTCTATATATTGGCTCTAGTTGTACATCAATATTTTCAATCTGAATTAACTTTCTGATTTACTTTGAATCAAGGCCCTGTTTCATAAAAGTTATTGTCAACAACAATTGCCAAAGATCTTGGACAGATGTGCTCAAAGCCATTTAATGGTGGGATTTTTCAGTAGCTTATAACAATTATTTGTATCTTGTTATTGGTAACTGGTTTTTGTCTCGCCTGCGTAGCAAAAAGCGAGACATAGGCGAGCGAGACATAGGCGCCGCTTTTTAACCTGAGGTTAAGTTTTTGAATTTTTAATATTATTTTGATAGTAGAAGTTATTATTCAATGAAACTTTAATAGACTAAAGGGTTATCAAGTATCCCCAATCATGTGAGTAGAATTTCAGGTCACTAAGTCAAGGTCAAAGGTCATTTCAGGTCAATAAACTTAGACTATGTTGTGGCATCAGGCTAAGATTTTGAATTTTTATCGTAATTTTGAAAGTATACATTCCTATTCCATGAAACTTGAACGTATGGGTTATCAAGTATCACCAATCATGTGATTAGTCTTTTAGGTGACAAAGTCAAGGTCAAATGTCATTTAAGGTCTGCAAACTTAGACTTTGTTGTGGCATCAACATCAAGATTTTGAATTTTTAGCATAATTTCAAAAGTGTTTGTTCAAATTCCATGAAACTTGTACCCAAGGGTTATCAAGTATCACAAATCATATGACACAAATTCCAGGGCACAGAGTCAAGGTCAAAGGTCATTTTAGGTCAGTAGACTTGGATTATGTTTTCACAACTTAATATGAGAATTAATAAATCAATTTTTGTTATTTGTTCATATTTAAGCAAGTTAAGTTATCAATCTTGGTACAAACAATAGTAAATAATTCTTCTGATGATTCTTAGTCAATATTCACTTCACTTCATATTCACTGATTAGATTCAGAGAATTTCATTTAGGGGCCTGCTAATGGGCCACCCTGCCTATAAACAGTGTCCCAACCTCAATTTTTCATCATATCGAATTGCGTAATGCAGGCGAGACCGCCGAGAGCGTTTCCCTTGTTATGAAACAGGGCCCAGTTCCTTTAGACTTTCACAGATTTTTACTAATCAAACCCCTTTCTTGAACTACTTCCAAAGATACCCCTTCAAGTATAGACAGTGATTCCTGTAGCAGGGATAGCGAAGAGTTCCGTCAGATCCGGCGAATCGCCGCAGCCGCAATAGCTCCGCTAGCACAATCTCCTCCCATACATACCATGAACGCTTCTACGGATTTCTTGCAAGGCCAAGGTAATGAGGACACTCTGGAAGGGTTTCAATTACCTACTGATGATCTGGTGAGAGATAACATTTCGTCTAATACGTCTTCAGCATCAAGTTCCAAGTTTAGTGCATCGCCACCTAATTTCACTCCATCTCTTAAAGTTTGTAAGTCTGTAGCTTTTTCTGTTTAACCGTAGAATGAAATAAACACAATTTGAAGAACAAAAATATCAAAATAAAAAGATATGATGTGTTAAGACAAGATCTTAATTACCATTCTATTTTACAATGTTTAAATGACCCAATCAATATTATAGCAATCTTTACACTTTATGAACCAGATCTTCTTTTAAAGAAAAAAACAAACAACAACAACAAAGATTTCTGTTTCCAATAAAGTATTAGGGAGTATTTCTATGTATTTAGACTTGGTACTTTATACCACCTACAAAACTGAAAGAGTTAAACGATTTTGCAAGTTGTCGATTTACTACAAAAGAGCAAGAAAGGAAGAAGAAAAAAAAAAAAGAGAGAAAAGAAAAGATTAAGAGGAAAAAATGTAGTGCAAGATATATTTTTGATAGCACAAGACAGAATGAATGTAAAAGTAAGAGCTAGAGACTGAGAAACAAGATAAAAAGAGTAAGAGGAAAATATAAGAAACAAATGAGTTTTGTGAAGAACATTAATCTATCATCATGGAGAGACAGAATGTAACAAAAGGGGAGGAGTAAAAAAGATGAGAGAGAGAGAGAGAGAGAAGAGAGTGAGCAGGGCGAAAATAATTCAAGAAACATGACTTTATCATCAAAATATCTTCTGTCTACAGCTCTAGCAGATTCTTCTAGGTCTAGGAGATTCCTGATGAAAAAGAAAAGGAGTAAGGACATATCCCTGGATGAAAGTACTAAAGCCAAGATGAGCGACGTCCTCATAGAACTAGGGGACCAGTTTAAGAAAGGTACCAATGTTGTCAGAGAGAGTTACACTTGACCGTATCTCCTTTAATCAATCATACATTCCTTTTTTAATTACTACCAATTTTATGTTACAGCAAACTACGTTTCATTGTGTAATGCAATTGAGTGTAGCAAAAAAATGTAAATACCATAAATTTTTACTATTGGATGTACGTCAACTTTTATGTTTCAGTGGCTATAAGTGATACATGTACCAACTAACTTGCTCCCAGTTCTTATAAGAATGAGATGACAGATATTCTCAAGTATTGCTGGATAAGCACCTGTCAGTTAATGTACCTCATTAAAACTTAGTAATGCACAAAAAAACAAATATTGTGCATTTAGTTTAAAGGTACTATGTCCCATTTGCAGGCCCAAAAAATGAAAAGGTTAAATTCCAACGGCATTTGAAAGACAATACTAATTTAGAACTTCCCTAAAAAAAAGGGGGTTTGAAAATTTCTTTAAGTGGGAAAATAACGACTATTAGTTGTCGAATCGACTTAGGAGCTATAGAGCCAGTAAGTAATAGTCTGATTTTTCAGACCATTGTACCGAATGGTCGTACGTTTTATGCTGCGCAAAGATTCAATCAGTTTAATTTTGGCCATTACAAGAAGTGGGTTATTGATGTAGACAAATGCTCATGTACCCTTTACAGCTCATTTTATGTATGTTATTACCAAAGATGAAAAAGCCAGTCAGTCACTCAATAGTGTCTGACAGTGAAGTCTAGCAAGTAAACGGGTTTCCTTGCATAATTTGAATATTAGGACACTGCTAACGTTTAAATTTCACAGATAGGACATACATGACATATTCATAATTCCTGCAAAGTTCTACAGAATTTGATGTTGGCTGCAAAAGGGACATAGTATCTTTAATGTTCTTAATTACTGCACACAATTTAGCTGTTGTTAAGGATCACTGAATTTGTGTCCTAAAACTTTCACAAATCTCTACCCCCCATAAAATTAATAAATGCTCATGTTTGTAAAAATCTCTGGGTTATAAGCATATAATTTTTCGTAAACCACAATGAAAATCCATATTTTGTCTTCCTGTTACCATCATTCATTTATCACACATATGATTACTATATATTAATTATTGCAGAAATGGCTGAAGAAGGCATGGATTCAACTGCCGTCCTTTGTGCCATCAGTCGGGAAGCGCTCGTTGCCGAGAGGATCGCCCAGATTGGGGATTGCATCATGTTGCATCATCATGATGAGCTCGAGCAGGCCTATCAAGAGGTCCTAGCCCACGGCGATGGGCCCGTAAACTATGGTGTCTTCAAATCTGGCATGAAAAGCTTAATCAAGAACTCTGTGCCTGGATGGTATCATGTAAGTAGCCTAGGGCCCATTAACTATGGTGTCTTCAGATCTGGCATGAAAAGCTTAATCAAGAACACCCTGCCTGGATGATATCATGTAAATAGGCTAGGGCCAATTAACTATGGTGTCTTTAAATGTGGCATGAAAAGCTTAGTCAAGAACTTCGTGCCTGGACGGTATCATGTAAGTAGGCTAGGGACCTGTTTGATCACGAATATTGCCTCTCCTAAGTAAAGAAGGGTGTTGATGATGGCCACTCTATCCCGTTATTTTGTATTTATAGTTGATTACAAATTTACATATGCTGTTACTTCTCTTTAAAACTAGTGATTACGATTTTCACACAAGACGTTCAGCTTTGTAATTCTTGTAAGTTTCTGTCGGGGAAAGTAGCAATCATTTACAAATTCAAAAGGTTTCTGGTTTTATAATATTCTTAAATAATTGATTATGAAAATGTTTTGCATGTGGATGTTGATGCGATTCCTTTGATTCCTTCCAGGTTGCAGTGATGATGAAGTTCACCCGACGTATGGCAGTCAACGTGTTAGATCAGGGGAGTAGAGGAATAGCAGCCGTCACTGATTTTGCGGCACAGTACATCGAGGAGAACCTCGCACAATCTATTATAGAACAAGGCGGCTGGGTAAGTCTTCGACATGATGTTCAGTAATTGTTGCCTAAATATATTGGAAGGAAACATGCTGAATATGGTCCCATAGTGTTCTACTTGTATTGGAAGTTACCTGTGAGAGGTACTTTGATTTTCTTTGTATGATCTTCAGTGAATTTTTAGTGTAAATATAAAGAAACTGCTATGATCTAATGTCACTGTCAGTTCCCTGCATAAAAACTTGCAGATGTTGGTACAAATTGTTTTAGGTATTCCACTGGCCCACTTAATACCCAAAAGGAGGACTTTTATTTGTGTTTTCTTTTTCTTCTTGAATATGGGGAATTGTGGTCATTTTGTTTTTTCAAGAACCCCTTCAATCTGCCTTTGCATTATTTAATAGCAGTTTTTTTTCTTCTTAAATTTCTTACTTATTATTTGTCAAATTTCATTTTTATGTATTATGTATGCAGGATGCCATAACTAATGTTGACTTGGACAAGATAGACAACGAAACCTGGTCTGAAATATCCTCAGGGACCCCTTCCCCTCAAGGAACCCAATCACCTTCCCATACCACCCCTCCTCACTTCATGGACATAGATGGCTATCTCTCGCCTCGGCAAAGCAATTCGGTTACCAAGAGCAGCCAAGACAACCAATCGCAGCAGCCGATGTCAGGTTTGAATGATGCCTCTGCTTTCAAGCTGGAAACGGAGCATGGGACAACCGGCCCGAGACGGGTTGTAAGGGATGAATCAGATTCCGTTTCATCTGGGTTATCAAGACCCCATGGGCTTCTCCTGGACAGTTCCATGATCCATGCCCCCACTGACTTGAGCCCTGGCAGAAGGAGGTACCTGTCAGAGAGAGTGCCAGATTCGTCCGATGGGCTTGATCCGGATGATTCTCCAAGGAGAAGAGCATCAAGCTTTGGGGCAGGACCCATCATTGCGAAAGCTGCAGCAGCCACTGCAACCGTTGCTGCTGTTGCGGCAGTAGGGGCATATGCTCTCATGAAAAAGTAGAGTAGGACTCCAGAGTTATCAGGTATTTTTGATCCAGATTACTTTCCAAGGAGAAATGCCGGAAGCAGGACCCATTGTTGTGCCAGCTGCAACAGCAGTTACCGCCACTGTTACTGCAGTAGGGGCATATGCTCTCATGAAAAAGTAGAGTAAGTCTCCAGAGACATCAAGTACTGTTGATCCTGATGATTCCCCAAGAATTTGGCTAGCAGGATCCAGGATAGCAGGCTAGCAGGATCGGCTAGCAGGATCCATTTTGATTTGAGTTTATATTCTCATTCCTTATAGCAAAAATAAGAAATATCTTAGGTAAATACAGATGCTGCATTTTGTTGAAAGTAGATTTTTAAAGCAATATTTCATACTGTCCACTGAGTAGTTAAAACCATTTTGTACCATTTCATTGACAAAAGTAAAGAAAAATAGGGGGGGGGGGGACATTCCAGGAGAAATTTTACACATTTCATAACACTCATTTTATGATCAACTGTTTGTTTGTTTGTTTTGTTTTACTGCTTCATCTGTGTATTTTTATTTTTTGTAAAAAACATAAGAGCACATCTTCTTGCCTAAGCTGCATATCACGTAACATACAGCAAAAACTTTGTATTGTGACCTGTTTGGTATAGATGCAGAATCAAAATCGCAATTTGTCAAGGCACCTGTGTTATATCTGTACAAATTAGAATATTTAGAGCTTAAAGATACTATGTCCCTTTGCAGCCAACATCAATTCTTTAGAACTTTGCAGGAATTATGAATATGTCATGTATGTCCTATCTGTGAAATTTAAACGTTAGCAGTGTCCTAATATTCAAATTATGCAAGGAAACCCGTTTACTTGCTAGACTTCACTGTCAGACACTATTGAGTGACTGAATGGCTTTTTTCTTCTTTGGTAATAACATACATAACATGAGCTGTATAGGGTACATGAGCATTTGTCTACATCAATAACCCACTTCTTGTAATGGCCAAAATTAAACTGATTGAATCTTTACGCAGCACAAAACGTACGACCATTCAGTACAATGGTCTGAAATCAGACTATTAGCACTTATTAGCACATAGCACTAAAGTCGATTTGACAAGTCGTTATTTTCCCACTTAAAGACATTTTCAAGCCCCCTTTTTTTAGGGAAGTTCTAAATTAGTATTATCTTTCAAATGCCATTGGAATTTAACCTTTTCATTTTTTGGGGCCTGCAAATGGGACATAGTACCTTTAAACAATGCAACTGTTAGACACTTGTGTAATAATGTCAGGAATTTAACTGAGAGCTCGGTTAATTTAAGTTATTGTTGATAGTGGTATTGAGTTAAAAATTGTATTGTATCAACCTCTTGTATTCCAAATTGAAATGACTACTGCCAATTGATTTGCTCGATAATGCAGCTTTAATAAAATGGATGTTTTCATTTGTTTTACTAAAAAAAAACTAATCAAATTTAATGTATTTTTGGACAGTCCTTTTGATGTTTGAAAAAAGCATTTCAAGTGAATAAAAATGTGCAGCCTGCTTCCTTATTTGGTAAGTAAGACAGAATTTGTATAATACGTGTAGGCAGATATGAGTTGAAGGTACATATACATTTAGTAAAGAAACTTATAGTTTTTAAAATGTCAAATTGTATTGTACATGTACAAGGTCGACAATAAAATGAAACAGTGTAATGTGCTGTCTGTATAACATGCTTATATAAGAATGTAGAGATAGAACCAGAGTTGAAATACATAATAAGCTGTTAAAAACTGTTGTTATTTGCTGAACGAAATATTTGTAGTTTAGACTAGCTGATATAAATGGAGAAATAGATATACATAGAGAAGATAAAAAGTATAAGAGAAAGATAAAATGAATCTCTCCACAACTCCATTGTAGAAAATTGTAAATTGTACCAAACAAACCAACAACAGCAAAACTGTAATAAAGAATAAGATAAGACGTGGCAAAACTGATGCAGCTTTGTTTATGATGTAAAGTGTAATTAATGTCTTAAAGCAGGACTGCACTATATACTTGTAGCTACTTGCGCCCTCCATATAGCAAACAATGCCTAAGCGGTACCCGTTGGTCCCCCATGATCCCCTTTTCTTATATTAATTGAGAGTTGAGTTGATGAGATAACCAACTGTCGGTGACCACGCTGGGAGGTCTAATCCCTCCTGGCCAAACTAGTGCAGACAGGCTTTAATGTAGAAGGAACCTGCATGTAAGTGAAAAAGACCAATTCATGTCCATTGCTTCATTGTACATTGTACTCTGATGTACTGTACTTTGAAGAATAGGAAAAAAAAATCCTTTTTTAGTTGACCACAAATATTGTGCTTGAAGCAGTAGCAGCAAAAATAATGCACATTAATTTTGCACGCAAATTCTAGTTGCATGTCAATGTATGAATATAGTATAAATATCCAGTTTCTATGTGTGACAAAAAGGAAAAAATCTTCTATTGCATGGGTGAATATCTGCAACTGAAATGTATATCCATGTATATAACTTGAATGTTAAAAGTTGGAAAATGTATACAGTAATGTGAAATATTATCTGTCATCCTATTTTGATACCCAGTAATTTTGATTAGAATATATAATGTATAGATATTGTGTCTGAATCTGATATAATAATTATATCTATGTACATTTTTTGTGTGATTTTTTTTCTTTCTTCTTCAATTCACGGTGATGACATGGATTGTACATCATGCTACAGACATGTGCTTAGGATATGTTTTAAGGAATCTGTGGAAGTTACTAATTTCTTTGATGATTTATTTAAATCTTTGATCACTGCCATTCCAAATGATGAAAAGGCTATAGAAAATGAAACGATTTTGTGTTTTTGTTTTAAAAATTGTTTATATATTTTTGTTAACATGTTTATTTTTTCTCTGTCTCTTAATTTCCTTCAAATTACAACTGTCTGTTCTCAGAGTTTATTTTTTCTACAGTTTATCTTTTAACTTGTCATTTGATTCAATTTCAGTTTTTGTAGTTACAGAACAAACATTGCTTCCCTTGTTGTTGTTTGTTGTTGTTATTTATTTGTTTTACATACGTTTTGTTCTTTTTCTTAATTTTCTTGAAATTACAAGTGACTGTTCTCAGAGTTTATTTTTTCTACAGTTCATCTTTTAACTTTTCATTTGATTCAAATTCATTTTATACTTACAACACAAACAGTGCTACGCTTTGGAAACATTCCAGGCATTCTCTAATTTAAAGGCACCCTTGCAATTATTCAAACTTTCCAGACATTAGCATCCTACCAGTGTACCCTTTTGTACACCAGGGTAGAGAGAAGCAATTTCATCAAAGTGCTTTTAGTACGACAACCATATGGGGTCCAAATCCATGACTTTTCTATCTGCAATGAAATGTTTTAACCATGCAACTACTACACCTCCTAGATAACGTAACATCCAGTTTGTTTTTGTTTGTGGTAAAGACTGAAAAATGTTGAATTAACAAAATATTATTGCCTTGGATGGTTTTTATTGTGAGCGTCAATCTAATGTCGTCATATGATACACTTTTGATATCACAATTATGCAATAAGCGAGGAGGTTAAAAACTATATAAACTATTGAAATGATTTTCAAATTTAGGGGCAAGTGTAACATCTGGTGTTTTATTTGTCTAAAAATTTATTCTGCATAAATCCAAAGAGAATTAAAACGACCACTCCTGGGGTAATAGATGTAAAGGCCCAAAGTAACAAATATTGTAATATTGTGTTTGATATCCAGTACAGTCTATAATTAATACCTGCTGGCTTGCTTAACGTGAAGTAGATATTGTATACTGCTAACTATTTATTATATATATTGTATGTATTTCGAAACAAATATTTAGCGTTATAATATGATTTGTGTACTAACGATCCATACTAAATTACTAATGTACATGTTACTGTGACTATGTTTCTTAAATGAGATAATAATTTGATAAGCATATTCAAACTCTTAGTTTTTCTAAGTGTATTAATGTTACTTGTATAATTTGCAAGAAAAATATACAATCATAATATTGCGTTTCTCAAATTGTGTCTTATGTTTTGTTTGGATTAACAATATTTTTTAAAAACAATTTCTGTTTGCATTTTTTGTTGTAAATTTGTTTATAAAGACGTAGCAGAAACACTGAGATAGTTATACTTTGTATATACTTCGGATTTATATATCGTGTCTCAGTACTGTGAGAAGAACAGATTAATAAATAATATAAGAAACATGAATCGTTTTTAATTTTGATTCTTTCAGATTATATAACATCTCGAGCTTTACAGTGACTTGTTTGTGCGATTCCTGAAAGATGTATAAAAAAGAGTATGCGCGTGCGTGTGTGTGTGTGATAGAGGGATATAGTGAGAGAGAGAGAGAGAGAGAGAGAGAGATTGAGAAAGAGAGAGAGAGAGAGAGAGAGAGAGAGAGAGAGAGAGAGAGAGAGAGAGAGAAGGGTTTAAGTGTGAAGGATGAAACAAAGAGACAGAATAGTTTAAAAAAAAAGAAAATATAACCCCTTGTCTATTTTCCAAATTTGACCGTAAATTTGTCAGTGCGAGCGCCACCTACCGTATCGCTGACGTACAGTGGCAGTGCTTGTATTAACGGTGAGCTGTTATAATAGGCCTACAGTGAGTTCAAGACTGCAAAGGAAAATGGAGAAGAAAAAAAATCGCAAATAATATAAATGAACCTCGAAGCAAGTAATTTTGTGTGGAATTCATTTTTTTTTAAATGAAAGGTATTACATGCAATCCATATAAGCCTACTAAATACTGATGAATTAATAATGGTTTATATTTGTTAAATCATAACTTTTACAAGTTATTACAAGTTAGTGTTCTCTTCTAGATACAACTTTTAGCCCTATCTATCTCTCTATCTTTCTGTCTACGTGTATTTATCTATCTTATCTTTTTATCCATTTGATTATTTGTTTAGCTTTTCATCCATATACCTATCCACCTTCCTATCCATTGATTTAAATTTTTATGAGTTGGGACGTTTCGACCCTGCGGGATACGCCTTTGCCTACACAATATGACATCATTCATTCAAACCCCATACCATCGCCCTTCATGCCGACATTGATGTGTTCCGTATTTTTCCCCAGGTGTCCGCTGGTTGCCATGGTTACGGAGGTCGGAAATAGAAATAAATGACATTGATTGACATGATACTTGAGCATTAATTAGAGCTGTCAATGAAGACAAATCTGTTACGGGTCTTCCTAAAGGTACTATTTCCTTTTCATTGAGGGAAAGCGAATTAACGTACATAAATTGCATTAATAATCGCAAATATTTTTTTGAGAAATCAACTCAAGGGCAATTTCAATAACCAATTGTAGCCTATAATAAACACATAATACGTTATTGTAATTTTCGCACATGTCTATATATTCATCCATATTTAAGGACAAGGCTATTCAAGTTTAGCGATTTAATATCTTAAACATACACAGGATGGGAAAACGTTTGCTCTGCGTAAGAAACTTTAATTTAAATGTGTGACGAAAATTGTTGACGGTTTCAGATTTACTACATTTGTACGTTTATGAAATGTGCTTCGAATTGGAATTGAAAATTAATTCAGATTTCGAGTTTATTTTTTGTTATTGAGTCTGAGACATACAAAACTCTGGTTATATTATGTATGATTCTGTTGATAGTTTTGACCATATTGATTTGTCATTCTCCTTTAACGTTTCTTGTCATGGAATAAGAACATGAAAACAGGAATTTCGTTTTTGGCTTTTTGAGAATGCAATTCAGTCGTTAGCATTATAATATTTTCAGATGACAATAAAATGAAAATTGAGCATTTTCTGTTGCATTTTCCGCTCTTAATATGCCCCTCATCCCCGTCTCCGTCTCTCATTCTTTCTCTCCCTCTTGATTATTTATAAACCCAGGTGCTATTTGTGCTCCATCATCACTTGGTAAAAAAATAAGTTTCGGTCCTTAAAATATAATTTCCTATTTTGTTTCCACGGTGACCAGGCGGCAGGTCTGAATGCCTAATTGTACAACCTCAACGGCTGCACGCGATGGTTGGTCCCTTTTAAGGCGACTCCGAACACAGAGTGGAAGACTTAACAGCCCCCATGGATGGATGGGCTAATACATGCTATGATTAAACAAAACTGAACATAGGCGAGTAACTATAGGGATTACATCACTATTGCAGCATTTTCTCCAACTCGACGCCAGAATTTATAGACAACCATTTATCATTTAACAAGATAGAAAAGAGCCTGAAAAAAATCGACTCAAGAGCAATTTGAATGCGCTATCGTACACCCCATATAAATTATGTTCGGATTACGAAATACGTAATGGTTATGTTCGCACATTTCGGTAGGTGATGGATAAGGCTAGGCCTATTAACAAATTTTAGGTTGATTTTGGGGGAAGTCTATTCGATAGTGCTATTTCTACAAAAGAGTAAAATTATTCTTTAATTCATTTGCTGTGGAGCACAAATTAAAGCCCATCTAAAGTGTTGGGAGCCCTAAATGCGCCAAAAAGTTGATGTCAAAATTTCACTTAAATTTTTATCATAATGTGAAAGAGGATGTCAGTTAAGACACACTTCTGCAAAGATTTCCCCGAAAATAATGCGTTTGAAGACAAATATTGATAAAGGAATACATAACTTGGGTTTTCCGTTGTACGCAGAAAACCTAAATTTTGTATTCTTTCATCAATTATATTCGACTTCAAACACATTTGTTTTAAAAAACCTTGCAGAAATGTGTCTCTAAATGACATCCTCTTTGACATTATGATACAATTTATGTGAAATTTTGCCATCAAATATTTGGGGCTCCCAACACTTTAGAGGGGCTTTAAGCTATGAGGGATGTTTTTTAACAGAATGTACAGTAAATGAATACATTAAAAAAAAGTTTGTTCATCATTTTGTTTTAATGCAGGTCTCAGTCAAGATAAAATCTTTGATTTGCTTCATACCTTATCATGTTACTAAACTATATTGCGGATGAGGCTTAGGAAAAATAGATTTTGTTCTCCTCGTCTACTGTTTTGAGATAACGGGGGAGTAGGAAATCTCAGTTAAAATATCCATAAGATGCCAGATCATCACTATCATGACGATCGACTTGTTTTGCGATAACTTGATCATTGATAATAATCGCGATATTTAAAACGTGCTTAATCCCTACTTAATAACAACGTGTGTACGTGTAGTATGATATTTCACACGAATTTATGCTTCGTGTAGGCCTTCTCGGCCTGTCAGTAACATAGTTACATTGGATGATTCATAGGGTTTGGTAATCCAGCAGAAAATAATATCTCTCCATGAGATGTCAACAACACGTTTGATCACGGTTAATCCGTTTTTTCACTATATCTATACCTTACTATCTGATATTGATATTAAAAAAAAAAAAAAAAATTTAGTACATATTTTGGTACGTTAAATATAGTTTGTAATTTTTCAAATTTAGTTTTGATCTTGTGAACTTGAGTTTACTCATTTGTACTTATAGATATAAGTTCGTGACTTTCGAAAAGTGAGGAAATATTCTCTAAAACGACTGATCAACAAACAGCTCATAAATAATATTTCAAATGTATCCGGGTGCTTCTACCCCTAGATCCTCTTGAAGAACCATACCATTCATCTATATCGTGTTCTTTTATTTCAATAGTAAGCATGCGGGTAGCATACATTCAATGTTGCTGTGTCGGGCCAACCTTCAGACAAGCTTTATAGACGTCCCTATTTTAAGTTTAAAAATTTACGTATGTACCATGAATAGGCCTCAAATGCATTTGTGAACTGATCTTTCCCTAGCTGAACTATTCAAACCAAATCTGATCAACCACCACAAGCAATTCCAGTTTTTATTTTACCCAAGGTCCAAAGGTAAGAACATTCTTTCTTGCGGCGTATTTTTTTAATTACCCCCTGCTTGCCTCTCAGCTTAAAGCCTTTTGTGCCTTTATTTAAATCTGACGGGGGAATAGCAATTCTACCCCAGACGGAGGAGCAAAGACGAGAGACTATGTTTAATGAAAACGCATTTTCTTAGCTGATTAAAATAAAGGCGTGTTTATCCATCGTCGCCCGTCCATCATCGCTACAACTAAGCCCAGACATAAAACCAAGATGGCGGCCCGCCTTTATTGCACGTGATCGGACATCACTAAACATTCATTTAAACGTCACGTGACCATGAGTAAACGTGGTTTCTAAAATTAGCCCAATGGTTAAGATAACCCCGCCAAGAACATGAATTAGTGTTGACTAATGTCACAACACAGCTAGTCCCCCAGTAAGTCCAAGTGACAACAGACGCGCATCCCAAAAAATATCAAATTCATCCTCCAAGCCGCGTTTTAAATTTTTGAATCGCACACATTTAGATACAGAACAGCTGTAATTGGATAGAAACACTTATTCAATATATAACACAACATTGTTTAAATTGAGTTGTATTAAAAAAAAATTGTTTGTAAAGTTTCATCTGATTATCCCCATGACATAATACGAGCTATAACCTCGGGAGTAAAACAACTTGGATTAGAGAGAATTAAGCTCAAATATGTTTTAAATGAATTATATTTGTTATTATAACTCAATTATCCCCAGCATGACATAACACAAGATAGAATTGGGAGGGGAAAGTTATTTCGGGAGAGAAAATCGTTATTTAGCAAACAAAGCCGAATATAGGAGAACTCGCGAGGCTGCTTGAGTTTAAACAGAAATTCATGTGAAACCGGGGATTAGAATTTCGGCAAAACAGATGGATTATCCCTCAATCCCTTGAATAGAGCCGATTATGTGACCAAATTAAAAACTGCTGTTTTGGGAATTTTCCGAGACAAAGTACCAATTAAGCCGGGTATCGAAAGAGTGCATTTACTTTCTTTTAAAAAATCTAGGCGACGGCTCAGTGATAATGTTAATACAGCAATTCATTATAAAGAAATAAAGAAAAGGAGTAAAAGAAAGAGAAAGTAGATAGATAGTTAGATAGATAGATAGATAGATAGATAGATGGATTGATAGATTGATATAAGAATAGGAGAGTTTAATTGACCGACGGGTATTCGATTACTAAATATGAGAGGTAAAGAAAAAGAATGCCAGAGACCAACACATTTTGAATTTTGATAAAAAATAATGAATATTACCATCAGTACGAATATGAATTGATAAAGAGCAAAGGAGAGAGAGAGAGAGAGAGAGAGAGAGAGAGAGAGAGAGAGATTGTGTGAAAGTTCTCTTGCCCTCGTTCATTTGCTTAGCGTTCTGCCTCAGCTCATTTTTCTTTTTCTTTTCTTTTCTTTCGTTCTTTCTTTCTATCTTTCTACATTATCTTCTTCTTCTTCTTCTTCTTCTTCTTCTTCTTCTTCTTCTTCTTCTTCTTCTTCTTCTTCTTCTTCTTCTCCTCCTTCTTCTTCTTTCCTGTTAATTGTCTTTTTGAGTTACATTACCTTCATAATTTTAATCTGTTTTTAATTTTATCTCTGTTTAATCTCGATTGATAAACATAAATATCTGTCTAGTCTGCTTTAAAAAAGAATCAGTGGAAATCTTCGCAATCTCTGCCCAAATTCACGTAATGCCAATTATCTCAACGATCTTGAAAAGATAGTCATGAAAGTAAATCACAACATTTTTACAGGAAAAGGCTCCAACGGATTTTTATCTCCAGATTGTAACTAATCTATCTGTTTTAATCCAGAGATCGTGAATCAGCGATGAGCACATACGCGTCTTTCAAAGCAACTTCGATAAATTGAATAGGAGGGATGAAGTGCCGAGTTCATTGACGAACAACGAATACATATCTAAGAGATTATGACGATGAATACTGGATTTGGGAATGACAATCAGTGGTTCTTAGTGTCATAATTCAACTTGAATTATGAATTAAAATTTAGGTTTTTTCCCATTCATGAGGAGTTTGTAGATTGCGGAGAGATTGGAAACCTGGGGGTGTTTCACAACTTAAGTTGGACTTGAACTATGGCAGGTCATTCATGCCACTGGTTGCTCTCAACATTGGTCTCTCAAGGGATGTCACAAATCTACAGAATTTATATTTTTTGGTAGTTCATTGATGAAGACAAAAAATGTGGATTTGTGACCACGATTTCTACGTCCCTTGAGAGACCAATGCCAGGAATGGTGAGAGCAACTAATGGAATGAACGGCCTGCCATAGTTCAATTCCAACTTAAGTTGATCTTAGTCTTTGTGAAACACTCCCCTGTTATAAAGGATATCGAAGGTCTTTGTGAATGAAATGGGTAGTATCGTTCATGCATCCATAATGCATGACATTGAAAAAGTAAATGCTCCACGGGGAGTAGAGACGATGCGCAATCTTTGTGCAAGTAGGATTTAATGTTTGACGATTGTTTTACATTACCGCTAAGAAAGCACGTGTATGCTTGTAAGTAAGCAACCAGGGGATGATGACTTCAAGTCCTCTCCGATGGGACTATTTTGTGTATCGTTCAAACATAGTTTGACATAACATTATCATTACGTGATTGCCCTGTAACAGATAAAATTTGTGCGGTAATGAAATCAAAACAAATATGATATACCCGATGTACCTATGATTAATGCTTCCTAAGGGCTTTGATTAATTTTCAAATGAGGAAGGCGGTAATAAAATTATTACTACCACGATCCATTTATGATTTATCATTTAAACATTTTTCAAGCAATTTTAGTAAACATTTTTTTAGTTAAAGTGGGTTTACAGTTTAGTACAATATCCATAAAAAAATATACTCAGCGGCAGTCGGTATAGAACTCTGTTCGATATAGTAGGCCTATTGATCAGAAATGAATTAATATTTTGTCTCACTTAGGGTGTATGTTGTAGCGATATCAAAACAATAAAGTTAACTTTTGAAAAGGGGTGTACATGATGGAGAGCGTACGCAAGAAACATTCACATAATATATAGCGTAGTCCCACGGCGCAAATTAATTTTGTGTGGGGTCGAACGGCTGGGTGTATGGAGTTTAAGGTGGAATGAGTCAGATAAAGTACCGGATGCTGGGCGGACGGGAAGGGGGAAACGAGAGTCACCGCTGGGACACGAAACGCGGAGGTGAAGGAGGGGCAGGTATGATGATGATGATGATGATAACGGTGGTGGCCTGGATGAGTTTGCATTGAAATGGATATAGGTCTAGAGACGGGGTCGGAAAGTAGGTCATCTAAATTTCAATGTCAGGGTTGGTCCACCTAAGTCATCCTGGATCCCCTATGCATGTTCAAGATGTCCACAAATGCACTTAAATCACATATCTCTCAATCTGTTATCCAAAAGAAAGTATTGCTAAGTCAAAATATAGAGGGATTTTTTTCCTCTTCATTTTATACGAATTGAAATACGTATAGACAGTGTGAAATAAGAGTGGTAAGATTTTTGTGATATTAACAACGTGATGATTTCATGTTAGTAAATGTCTAGCCTATAAGGTTCCATTGAAAAAGCAACCGCAAAGCATATTACCATAAATGTGTATATATCGATATATATATATATATATATATATATATATATATATATATATATATATATATATATATATATATTTCGATATATTCATAGACATAATGTGTGTGTAGCTCCGTCAAATATGTCATAGACTTGGAGACAAAATGTTACTAACACAAAAATAGAAAAGAGAAAAAAATGGATGAGAAGGAATGACGTGGAGGGGAGGAAGCGAAAAGTTGGTATAGGCGGGAAAGAGAGGGGAGGGAGGGGGAGGGAGGGGAGGAGGAGGAGGAGGAGGAGGATGAGGAGGAGTGGGAGGAGGAAGAGAGGGAGAGGAGGAGGACGAGGAGGGGAGGAGAGGGAGGAGGAGGAGGAGGAGAGGACGAGGAGAGGGAGAGGAGGAGGACGAGGAGGGGAGGGGAGGGAGGAGGAGGAGGAGGAGGAGGAGGAGGAGGAGGAGGAGGAGAAGAGGGAGAGGAGGAGGACGAGGAGAACGAGGACGGGGAGGACGGGAGGAGGAGGAGGATGAGTGGGAGGAGGAGGAGAGGGAGAGGAGGAGGACGAGGAGAACGAGGAGGGGGAGGAGGGGGAGGAGGGGGGGGGGACGAATTATTCAAAGGACCACCTCCAACTCTATCGTCAAACGACATCTGTACGATAATGAAATGGGTGATAGCACTTCAAGGAGAAGTAGAGACAGAAATGCTAGGAAGAGAATGGTGGAGACGAGTATAATGAGCATAATTGTCATGCATCATTTTATGGTACACATTTTCCTATTGAGTAAATGTGACTTATCAAAACAACACATAATTCCAAAACGGAAGGCGAAGATTAAATCAAAGAATCTATTCTAGTAAAACAGTGCAGTCTAGAAAATAGAGAAAGATAGAGAGAAAACAAGAGGAGGGAGGGGGGGGGGGGCAGATTTGGGGTCGGTATAGGAGGAGGAGAGATAAATGTCACGCATCTTTCATTGCAAACATTGTCACATGGTTCAGAATGACATGCCATCACTCTCGAGTTCCGCTCCTAGTTTTGAAGCATGACTTGACCATGAGATCATTTCCGCAGTATTAAAAATAGCTTGATCTGTGAAATATCATATTTTCTAGTTCTCCAATCCCACGGTCATGCTCTAAGGCTCAGACACGACGGAGGAAAAACGGGTCAAGTTATGACTGTGCCGTGCGGGTGACTTAAAATCTTTGCAAGGATTGCCGAGCAGTATGTCGCATTTTCATGCTCTTGGCATGATAATGTATTTTCGCCCGAGGTGTAAATTGGAACAATTAGTATTCCAATATTAAAGAAATTCATGAAATACCTCGTTTTTACTATAGCGGATGTGCAAATGTATTCTTTGGGTACTTGATAATTCAAAAGAATCGTATGAAACCAGAATTTGTCAGGTTGCATTCCATGTACCTCATTTGCCTATTTTGTATAGCATGAGTTATAATTTATTTAGAAAATTACTATATTAGGTTTTATATATCTAAATCTTCGGATGTATTAAGGTACATTATATTATTTACTTCATGCATTATGTGTCGTGTTGTTACATGAAAAAAAAAAGAGTTTTTCTGCTGTATGTATAATTTTCTTTCTGTTTTACTACACTGCATTGTAAAATTGATTTATGTGATATATATGTTTACAAACAGAATATTGATTTGTTACATTGCATTGTAAATTGATTTATATAATTTATATGTTTATAAACAGATTATTGATGTACATCAATGAAGTTTGATACATACAATACAATACAACATGAAATAAAACTGATGAAAACATAGAAAATGTTTCCTTCTACGTCAAGAAATTCAAAAATAGCATTTTGAATGATTGAACACCAGCGGCACATCTGATTATTGTGAAGATATAATCCATGTCTGGGTGCAGCTTTGCATCTTATCCTGGCTCAACATTGCACATCGTGTTCACCAGGGGAGTGTTTCACAAAGACTAAGATCAACTTTAAGTTGTACTTAACTATGGCAGGCCATTCATGCCACTGGTTGCTATCATCATTATGATCTTTAGATAACATCTTTTCCTTCAATAATGAGTTATAAAAAAACGTAAATTCTGTAGATTTGTACGTCCCTTGGGAGACGAATGCCAGTAAATGGTGAGAGGAAACAGTGGCATGAACGGCCTGCCAACTTAAAGTCGATCTCAGTATTTGTGAAATACCCCTCAAGATATATAAATCTACGAGATAAGAGAGAGAGGTTAACATGATGGAAATAAGCTTGGTATCTTCTTTTCATGTTGCTTCCGTCATCTCTCTGACTCTCTCTTTCCCACCCCCTCTTTTGTTTCGCCGTGCAATTTTGGGGCGACACGTACCCGGAAGTGCCCCCAAGAAGCTATACCCCAATGTTACCCTCTCCCCGGTCTATGTCAGCAATGTCAAACCCCAAGTTCCTCCATCAACATCGTGCCTATGATAATGATTATACACCACACTTCATCACAATGACACTCTTTATCGAAAGATACGCATCTTATCGTAACAATGTGACGCATGGAATCGTCTAGACTTTGCGATACAGGGATTAGGAACACAATGACAAGGGATTAGATGATCGATGAAGATAACGGGTGTTGATTTAACCTTATAAGGTCAATAAAGAGGAACATACCTGTGACAAAATGGTGTGATATCAAAATGAAAACGTAGACATTTGCCTTTTGATAGGATTTAAATATTAGACAGGAACGATTTTAAGTTATGGCTTGAGTCTAATCTATACCATGCACGTCATCGTTTATAAAGAGGTTCGCTTTCGGTGAACCTGAGAGAAAATCCATGAGACCTTTTCCATTTTAACGATATAGACAATACGCATACAAAAAAATATTGTAGAACAATTGCTACAGAGTTTTAAAGAAATACCTATTCCGAAATCATATACATCCATTGGCAGACAACAGAGATGAGTGAATGTTAACCCTAATAAGGCCGGGGCATCATGCCCCTCCGCGATTTTTCTGATTGTTCGGGAACGCATACGGATGACGCCCCGCCGCTTCATGACTTTATTCTTTCGAGTCTTGCGCATCTTTTAAAACAATTTTTTTGAAAATCGGACCTACCGTTACAAAGTCACGTGACCTTTTGTCTTTACATGTCGGCCCGAAAATCGCTCATTTTCGTGATTTGTGTACAAAACATATGGAAATATCATTTTCCTAAAAAAGAGATAAAACATTGGTTATTTGGTCTTGTTTAAAGTTTAGGTGTTTGTTTTGGGGTCAAAATAGTTAAATTATAGTTAGAAATGAAATAAAACAACAAAAACAATGAAATACATAAGTTAAAAAAACAGTGAATTACATAAGAAATTATCAAAACAAGAGATAACATAAGAAATAACCTAGCTTTCCAAATTTTTTTGCTCGTATTATTATTCCAAATGGTCTAACAAATATATGTAGTGGAAAAGAAAGCTTAAATATGAAGAATATATGATTTATAGGTAAAAATATGAACTTTTTGACCTTATTTGCATAATTTACCATAAATATGCAAATGAGTAATTTTTTCAAAAATTGAAATTGCTATAGTATTCTATACACTTCACTTGACATGCATGCAAATTTTCTCGGCGATCGGCCGTTTCACGGCCGAGATCTTAAGGGGCGCCATAATGCCCCCCCCCCGGCCGTATTAAGAACTCAAATAGCCCGGCCTTATTAGGGTTAACACTGACTCATGGATGGTTTCTCAAAGTGCTTCGTGTCTTATGAAAAGGCGCTACATGAATTGCAACTATCATTATTATCATTAATGATTAATCTAAAGCTTAACTACGCTGACCTATATTGTCATCGATTATTCTCAGATTTGATTGAACTACTCTTAATTTTATTCCCTTCTATTTTCATACTAATCTCAGTCTTTTAATATGTCATTATCGTGATAATTATCACCATCAATATCATAAGTCAAAATAGCCTTAATTTTTTTTCTTCAAATCATCAGTAATGAATCTCCGCAGTCCATATACTATCACGAATAACTGTACTTAAAAAGCTTTTCATGCAATATAGACCTTTGAATTGGGCTTACTTCGAATCATCGGGTCATCGAGTCCGGTCGATTTGCCGTAGGGTTTTCACAAAGTGTCGGATAAATTAGACCAAACCATTTCTAGATGAGAGGGGTTAATTTCACTGAAATTTCGTGAATAAAGGGGTAAGTTTTCACAAAAGGTCGGGTAACGCAACCACCCGACCAAACGCGATAACCCGATGATTCCGGCGAAGTTAGCCTTTGAATTGGAACACTCTGAGCTAGCTAGGCTGCTCGATGCGCAGGTGCACGCAAACTTTGTGCATATAATTTATTTGAAAAAATTATAAGAGAGGTCATCATGTAAAACGTTATATATGTGACAGTAATCTGTAGAAACTCATAATTCACATAAATCCAGCCATTTTATATGCTTCAAAAATAAATTTAGGTTAAATAACTTTCAGAGGTTTCTAGGCACATTCGTCCATTCGCACATTTTCTCGTTAACAAGGGACAATTCATTGTCCTCCGAAAACGGTCGTCTCCCTCACAACTTTAAACTTGTATGTGATTGCACCAGTAGGTCAAAGGTTAACAGGAATCGCTAGAAAGACAAGTAAAACTTTGTAATTTGATACGCACGCTAAAGGCAAATAAAACTTTGTTATTTAATACGTACGATTGCCGAACATCGTTTCCGCGTAACTGATAGCAATATGTTATCAATATCTTGTTTTATTCTTATCGTAATGAGGATCGGGTATTATGCTCAATCCAAATTGTCGAGAAATTAATATCGAAGATAACATCTCGTCAGTCTGAAATAACGAAAGCGATAGTTGCACGACATGATGCTATAGTACATTAACAGTCCTTGCTATTACAATAGTCATTGAAAGAAAAGTTTACCACTCTTTTATGAAGTTCTTTAAAAATGTTGAAAGAGTCGTGCATTTTAAGCAGTTTTTAATCGAGTAGCAGACCCCTTATGGATTTGTTTGCACCATTCTTTTAGTCTCTAATTCATACCTATCCATCTCTTTATCCCTCCCATACCTGTTTTATCCTAGATTTGTTTAAACACATCGTTTCATTTTCTGGCGCCAGCCTTTAATAGAAGAACCTTATTTCTACCGTCGAAGCGGACTACAGCCAGACCTGCTATTTCCGTAACTCCTGTTTAATCTTGCTATATAAGTATTACAAAGTCATCAAGTTTTCCTACGTAATCCTTTGTTTAATTACTTCACATGACTTTGCAATTGCATAGCCATAATCCTATACATTCGTAGATTTACCGCAACGTCAGAGGCCTGTTCGTTTCGGTAGCGCCACATTGATCAATGAGATTAAAACGTCTGATGTTACGGAAATAATTAAATCTTCAGTTCAATAAAAGAATATCACATTTTTTCTCGCATGACGTCTAATACCTATGGCCTTGACATTTAGATTAAAGCCTATATTTTTTGTTATGTCTGAAACAAACGCAAATTAGGAAAGAGGCACTTAAATAGCGAGATCCCGTGCAATTTCCCGTCGAAGTCCGAACCGGGTAAAGGCTGATCAGAAGTAAAGGAACCGTATTTGATATACGTGACGATATGAACAGATCAAGCTACTAATACATGGTATATCACATTATAGGAAATACGTCTGGTGATTAAAGCACAGGAAAACAATGCGTTAAAGTCGTTAGACTGACGATGGTGATTCACCATGCGACACATCATGGATTTACAAGTGTCTCCTAGGCCTATACGTTTTTTCCTTCTCTCTTTCTCTCTCTCTTCAAATTTTTCATTAAAAAAAAAGTTTCACTCATGCTTCTTCTGTGTCTACCCTCTTTTGTTACTCATATTCACCTTGTTATTTTGAATGATTAAAGGGGAAGTCCACCCTGATATCAAGTTGATTTTAATAGAAGCAGGAAAATGAGAGGAACAGATCAGTGAAAGTTTGAGCAAAAAAAAACTTTAAAATAAGAGAGTTATGAATTTTTGAAGGTGCAATCAATCAAACACAAATTGGCAACTCTGTGACGTATCTTGCGAACTCCACTCCCATTTGCCCTGTACAAAAAACTTCAAAAATCTATATTTTCCCTTTAAATTTGTCAATCATACATTCACCCTAAATATAAATATTGCAAATAATTATGTTTATAAACAACCCCTGTATACAAAAATATATTCCGTCATAAAAAAAACTAAGAAAAACTAAACTAAAAAAAATTAGAGAGGAGCTCACATGATACGTCACAGTGTTGCCATATTGTGTTTCACTGATGACAAATTAAAAAAAAATCATAAATTTCATAATTTTAATCAGATATTGCTCAAGCTTTCACTTATTTGCTTCTCTAGTTTATCTGCTTTTATTAAAATACAGCTAATTATTAGGGTGGACTTCTCCTTTAACTAAGTTTGATCCGAATTACTTTGCAATTACATGATAGATTTCCTCTTTGTTGTTAACTTATTTTCAGTATCATCTTGTAACTTTTTCTTTCGCTTTGAATCCCATTCCAAACAGGCTGGTAACCTTGAGTTATGGTAATAGAAGATGCATGAATAATATGATATGGTAACATGAAAGAATGACCGACGTGAATTATAAATTATACTCGCTAGAAAAGAAATTGGACAATGGCCTACTGGTTGCTTAAATCTACAATTATATTTCTAAGCAGTTGAGTAAATCGATCAATCAATCAATCAATCAAATAGAACAAGAATTAATCTCCACGGCTCTTTCACTGTACCATTTCATCGAATTACACTGTAGCATTTCGCAAGAGGTGCGATGGCTCAGTGGTAGAGCAGTGGTCTCAACCAGGAGGTCCGGTTCGAAACCAAGTCGATGCATTGGTTTCCCTTTGGTAAGACATTAATCTTTATTACCAAGTCTCTCGGAGAGGAATTAAAGCCGTCGGTCCACTGCTTGCTTACTTACCTGACTTAGCAGTCAGGTCAGGACTGGTAAAGCAAACAAACAAAGCAAACTTATGTATTTCGATTTCAGTTTCTTAGATGAATTTAAGCAATAACGTATTTTTTTTCATTTAATAAAAAGTTACTATAGAGAGAGGTTTATAAAGGCTATTAAACCATGTTTAGTATTTTCAAATTCTAAGTGATATGTTGATTTGGACATTTTATTATTTTGTTTGCATAGTAATCTTAAAATCATGTCACTGATACAGACAGTTGAATTTGAACTTTAGTAAACTCATCATTTGTTAATAATCCTTTTAAACATATTTAGACCCTTTCAGGGATGCCTATTTATAACTATAGTACATGTTCAGAACATAATTTTTTGGCTCTAACATGAACATTATTCTCTTATCTTCCAGGCACATATCTGCCAACCTGTTAAGCTCCTTTCTAGCCAAACCAACCACAGAATTGCCTGGTTCCCCCTTTTTTTACCGAGGGGGGGGCTGCCGCCACTTTTCTAAATCCTCGCAGTACGTTGTGGTGTTACAGTGCAGTTGAGACAAGCACGTACACCGATATCTCTCGCCCGTCAGCTATAAATATCCGCCCAAGAGAATGAAAGAAATGTCAAAATGACTCATTCAAAGTATCAAGAGAAAAGGGATATTACTAATAAAAAAACGAATATCGCATTAATTAAGCGCTCGAGCACGAGTGGATGTATGACCCGGGATAAGGCGTGAAGGTTCATTAGTTTTGAAATTTCGGCTTTTCCACTACATGTGTTACCTATGATAGTTTCTCTCTCCCCCTTACCTGTCTGATGAATGCATTTGGATTTCTCACATATTTGTAGATATATAGGCTAATGTGTGTGATTTGTGAGTGCGCGTGCGTGTGTGTGAAAAATATTAAGTCAAAGACTCAGGGAACGTATACAAACTCACACGCACACGCACACACACACTAATATATATATATATATATATATATAATTATATGATTGTATGTATATACAAAATATGTATTATCAAGCTCTCAATTTCAACTTATGTTATTATCATCATGAGTATAGATGTGAGTGTGAGTGAAAAGCTGTGGGTGTTGGCCCGCCCGTTTTACACACTATTCTCTAGGCCTACATACTCTTGTTCGGAATTAGGAAATAAACTTTGAGGAAACCTTTCTATATTCACTTGCCAATATTGTGAAGTATTTTGTCTTTACCTAGTAAGTATTAGAGAAAGAAAATATGTAAATTTGCATGGCAAGGACCCAAAATATTTTTATAAGAATACTGATTGACAGAGGAAATACAATTGAAGGAATTTACCTATTTTAGATAAGGAAGTCCGACGCTCCCTTTTCTGCAAAATATTCAACTTATGACGTTTAAAATGACGCGTGTGCCTATAAATAGGAGCATCCATTCACTGGTGGATAGTCATAAATATGTTTTAGAGAAGCTATACACTTCAGTCGGGTACTATCATGGCTAATTTAATTAGAATAATGATATCAAGTCGGATCTTTACATCCTATATACACGAAGCTGAACAGGTGGAAAGGGTTGGTCACAATTGGCTCTGCGATGAAGGACTCACTAGCCGGGGTATCATATAGTACTAGGAAGTCGTACGTTAGCGATGGGTCAGGGGAAAAGCACTTCAGCTGAGAATTTGTAATGTATGGCTGGCAGCTGGCTAACAATGGAGGTACTTTTACCGGTTTTTCATTTGTGTTTCAATCCATTTTTCTGGATCATCGTGATCTCAGTATCTTTGGGAAAGATATCATGTAGTTATACAAAATATAATTCTTTTTTTGATAATGTAAGTTCTAGTGCTTTTTGTTTGTTTTTGTTACAGTGTATACTTAATATTCCGAAGGTTAGTATATGTATTCCAACTATAAAAAAATACTTATAGATCTACGTGGAGGACGTTAAGAAATGAAAGGGACTATTGCATCAAAATGAATTTCAAAAGGACACGCAACTGCTAAAGATAATTTTCAATCGTACATGCATCCTAAATATAACTATTGGATATAATGTTTACATAAAACCTTTTCTATACAATACTTTTCTTCTTCTTAATCCTTCTTTCAGTTCTTCCACTAATTTTATTCCTTGCAGATACAAAGAAATACTTTTCACGGTTTTTCTTGCTTTTTTAATTCTCTTTAGAATATGTAGAGAAAGTTTTTGTTATAGTTTTCACCACTAATGGAATCTATTTCATTTCTTTGGTCCCATAACTACCTTCGAAAAGGCTAAATTAATTTCTTTGTACTTGATTATTTTCGTTTACGCCAAGTCCCCTTGTAGCATCATGACTCTGATGTACCTTTCGTCTTAAGTTAACATTACCTTCTAACCAGATCTCTATTTAATGCACCATTCAAACATGTGAGTTGTGATAAGAACCCACTCCAATCCCTACAGAAGGTCTCCGCTCCCCGCAAAAATTCGCAATGAATTATTTCCGGATTCTCCGGGGAAAAAAATACTTATCGAGAAAATCTGGCAAGCTTGCATTTCCAAGGGACTTCTTGTAAACAAAACTGTAAAGCATTTAAGAAAATGTGACATCCCTGGCTGTTGACAGGAAAGATAACATTTATAGAGCTATTTTTTGTTCCCTCTTTAAGGTCACACCCGTCAGTTTGAGGCATCAAGAGGTAACATAATTATTTCGTAATTTTTAAACTTAAATTTATAACTTTAGGACGGTTTATAATACGCTATATTTATGAGGAAAGGTCATACAGACATTTTGACAATTTCATTTTTTATTAAAGCATTATCTCTTTGCAGCTTAAGACTAAGTGCCTACTTTGAGGTTGCCTTTATCTCATTTTCACTCGGCAAATGTTTAGCCCCTGGTCTTACGCATGAAGTATGAAACTATATTGTATCATATTGCACAAATTAGACATAACATTGAGTCCTGTGAAACCAGTGAACATCCACTTTATCTTCACGTTCATGTATATGCATAACATAGTTTTACTTTAAGATCTTTTCCCAGTTTGTCTATTGAATGTCTTAAAACTTTGAACAAAGAATATTGATGCAATTTCTCTTATAGGTAAACAAAGGCGTGATTAAAGGTACCTCTTCATAATGGGTCAATTTAATATCAAGGAAATTGTTAGAAAATAAATTAACACATCCCTCCCCTATTTGAAACCGCATGGCGGAGAAACCCATACAAAGATTAAGCGTTTTGGTTCACGCAATGGGTAGATGCAGTGGTAAGTTGCGCAGGAAAAAAAATCTGCCCTTCCCCTTCATTTTAGTATCTGGATATGCCCCTCCTAGAGCCACCTCTTTCATCAAATTTGTTAATATACCTCCTATCGACCCTCACTAACTAACATCCTTTGTTACGTCATAGGATATTTTTAAAAAAATGAATGTATGCTGTTATCATGCTTAAATGGGCATGATTATGATGGGTGTGGTCAAAATAACACTCGGTTATTATTGAGGTCAGGGTGGCCACTTTAAAGCACTTTAAGAGAAACATGTACACTAACAATATGAAAAGGCAAAGTAACTGGGAAACGGAGGATATTTAGGACATGTTGTAAAAAGAGCACTATGACACCATTATTAGACGTTTAGTTTAATTTTATTGGAAAGAAAATACCACGTAACAAGATATTGTATAATTCAATCCTCTCTAAGAAACAGACACAAATCTTGACGACGTGAAGTCGTAAATGAGTATGGCAATATTAAAGCTTGTGCGTTTTTTCTGTTTAAAGATAATATTATTAAGAAAAGAGCACTCAAATACAACAAAACAAACATATAACATTTTCACACTTCTGTAATTTCAGTCTAGGACTGGACTATTGACTAAAATCGATATGTTTCCTAAATCCACTTGTTTCACGATAGGTTGATTACGTACCCTAAGGTGGGTCATGAATCTAAGAACTCTAATTAATTAGTAAGAAAGATTATAAGCTAGTAGTAGTTGGCGGTTTACCAAACTATAATCCTTCGTTACAATTGAATTGGCTTGATAAGATTAGACGGCGGTTGTGTATCCAGACATGCTGTGATCCATGTACTTTTAGTAAGGGGACCGCGGCTTTGCGTTACATGGGCGGGGATGGGGGCATCGCCCGAAATGATTTTTTTTGATGAAAAAGTAAATCTTAAGAGAATGTGTCTACACTTAATGCGTTTATTAACTTACAGTGGTTCCTTCTCGTTTCTACTAGTGAGGACGCAGTTCTTTTTCTTGGTCGGATGTGTGTCAGGAGGGACAAATTGCCCCCTTGCCCCTTGCCCCTCCTTGAAGCACGCTAGAGCTAAATGGCGTATTGTGTCAATGGGCAGGAGTATCTTGAAGGATAGGATTTAAGAAGTTAATTAAGGACCGGAACTAAATAATGTAGCCTTCGCGTTGCTACCTACTCTAATTAAGATATGGGATGTGATATGCCGCCTTAATCACAACAACACCGAGTAAAACAGGATCATGAGCTTGAAGAAGAGACACTTGAAATGTATGGAAATGCAATCCCTAAAATAGATATTAAACATGCAGATTATCATTACGATTGCATATTTCAAACGCTGTAATACCAATCAAAATGACTTCAATGGATGAAGATCTAATTTCATAGAATCTCCTCTTGTTTTGATATCATACTGTAAACTCTTCGACTTACGATAACAAAATTGATATGTATTTTGCCTTTATGCTAAGACCAAATAAAATATTCTTTCCTCAGATGTGCTTATGCATGTACACGTTGAGTGAACACTATTTTCACATAATTATATACCATTAGTTAGGATTGAACTGTGTATAAATCTAGATCAAATACTCATATTGAAGCTGCCATTATTAATTTTTTGAAATCACTTTGTGAATCAGCCGAAATTGCGATGCAAAGCATTATGGCAACAAAAGCATGGAGGTCCTTAAAAATTACTACAATGCTTGATACCTTTATTTAATGGTTATTTTATACATCAATAATTATCGTAATAACAATGGTATTAGTGTAATCATGTGATTATTAATACTTTCTTTCTCCCTCCCTCTTTCTCTCTGTAGAAATGAGAGACTGTGTTTGATAACAATTCAACTAGCCTCCTTTGTTCTCATTTAAATAAATCAATGTTGGTCTGTTTTACAAGCATGGCAAAATTAAAGCAAATAAAACAAAACAACAACATCAACAACGAATAAACTACATTATAGTATTAAAGAAGAAATAATCTACAAATTGTTCTACAAAATAAATGATGTCGCTCTCGCGTTGTTTGATTAGCTTCTACCCAGCTGCACATAACACATTCCATTATCATGATTATGTCCATAGCAATATGCGTCACCTTGGTCAGTACCTCTAAACCTAAATGCCTGTTTGCAGTCTCGTAAGTGTAATCTGTCTAAGCTGATATATTTTTGAACTGTTTTCCAACAATTAGCATTTCTCGTAATAGATTTTAAAACCATTGTGGTTTCCGATCTTGGATCATAAAAGGGTGAAAATAGAAACAGAGTATTTACACGGACGCCTGCACTGATTAGTTGACTTAACATAGGGGCAAAACAACAACCAGTGAATAGTACTTTGATAGAAAGCAATATAGCATGGAGAACTGAACGTATTTCATTATATGTATATATATATATATATATAATGTATTTCAGGTGATTATGAATATGCTTCGCTTATTCCTCGTGACCTTGAAATGTTATCGTGTAATATCGTGGTTAAAAAGGTTAAACATTTTGTTCAAAAGGGTAAAGAAAATGTGTTTTGTGTTTCTTGCGGCAGTATAAATAGTACTGTTGTATGTATCATTATTGAATAATGTTACTGATAGTAAATGGTATTAAAGATAATAATAACAATAATGATGACGATGATGATAATTATAATAATAATAATAATAATAATAATAATAATAGTAATAATAATAATGATAATAATATTAATAATAATGATTATGATAATGATATGATAATATATTTGATGCAATGTACTTTAATATACATGTAATATAGTATAATATAAGTTGATATAATGTGATATACATGTATATGTAATATGATATAATAATAATAATCTAAGAACTCTGTTCCACTGAATATTTTGAGATATATAAAATAAATTAACTACTAAAATCTTCTAAATTATGTCTACTTCGACAAGACTTTCCTTCGATTAACAATTATAGACAAAGTTATGATCTATCGGTACTTAACGCATATTAATCATGACTTTCTTTTCGAAATATATTAATCGTATGAAACTATGTCATTAGGTCACTTTTATCCTTGATCTTATTTGAGGGAAATGTATACGTCTCCCACCCGGTAATTAATACGCATGTGACAGACGAAAGGATTAATTGACCGTTCCACGAATTCACGTTGGTCATGCCTTAAAGTGGGCAAATCGAGTGCCTTAACATTTATGAGTAAAGGTTTAACTTAGGGACTGGCTAAACGCGTCTAATAAACCCAGGGGTCATGAACTTCCTTGGGTTCTGTGCGTCATTGTCAGCTCAAACGGAATATCCGAGTTCCTCTCCCTTTAAAGAAGGGAGGGAGAGCAAGCCTGGATTAAGTTCCAACCTGATCTAAGCCAGGAAATAGCTCGACAGACGCACGTAACAAGTGCAAAAAGGGAGCTAACACCCAAAAATTCAGTTTGCGCGCGAAACAAGAGAGACAAAAAAAAAATCGAGAGTACAGACGACACACGTACGCGCGCTTATTCTGTGCAAAGACGGTGGGTACAGACGTTTAGGAGTGTTCCGCGAAAGGGGCAGTGTGAGTTTTAGACTGGGTTGCTATAGAACAGCCAGTAGCCGGGAATAGTCGGAGCGATTCCTGTCCACGAGTTGATACCTTTGAAGCCATAGACGAGCTCAAATAAGCGCGATAATTTAGTTTATCATTTTTAAGAGAGAGGTCAACGAGAGCAGACTTGACCATGAAGGTACTTTTAGCTATCCTCCTCGGGTGGCTGGCGACAGCATCGGCCCTTCCACAATGTCCGGAGGGATGGACGTACGCCCTCAAGAAATGTTACAAGTAAGTCACTTTATAATTCTTTTAAGAATGTTTGTTTACTTATTGACTTCTTTAATTCATACCCACATACCCTTAAAATCGCATGCCATTGTATTCAATTCCTTAGTTGCTGAAGTAAAATCTATAGTAGTTTAAATATTGTGAATCAGTTTAACATTCCAAATAACAATGCTCTGTTTTAGTGGCTCTTACCTTGAAGATAATCGGATAGTGAAATTAACGGTGGCTGGTAATGATAGGGTGAAACCGGTGACATTGTCTGAAATTTAACTTCATTACAACACTTTGATCGAAAGAAATGTATAATCTTCTTAACTAAGGTCCATTGAAAAATAAAGGGCATAACGAATGTTTCCGTTCTCTAATTAGGAAGGTAGCGCATCTATTGAAACATTTCCTCTAGATTAAGTGACTTGAATTAGCTTGGTATGGTCATCTCGTTATTGATACCGCATGGACTTGATTATTTTCGAGATAACTGGGATGGTTGGGAAAGCTTACCGTTTGCACGCTTTATTCCGGGGCTACGCCTTTATTAGTTATATCCCTTATTAGGTTTGGCACTTTCCTTGCGCTAACACTGGTTTGTAGAAACAGAAACAGACAGTAGTCACAACAACAAACTAAAAAATGATACTGAATGATAAATGATAAGTTATATGATTAAGCACGAGGAAATATACGTCACAAGTTTGTGTCAAGAGGGGGGGGGCGGAGGGGTGATATGAGTGCCCCATAGCCTTACTTACTTTTCCACTCTTTTCTTAGAACCGGGTATTAATCAATCAGTTTATCAATCAATTAATCAATTGATTGTGGAATTAGGGGGCGGAGAGGGGGGGCAAAGAGTTTACAAATCTTTGTCATAATTTTTGTGTTTCAAGTTGGTTATGATAATCAATCAATCCATCGGCCATTCAATGAATACATTAATTAATTAATCAATTAATCAATCAATTGATCGGTCAGTCAATAGCAAAGCTTTACCAGGGAAGGTATCGGCCTCAAATGAATCAGGTATTAATTATCTTCCGAACGTACAGAGAAGCTTTAATCATACAATGACGCTGTTGTGCACCACGTACTCCAGAGAAGCCATCAATAGATCCTCATGATCTATACTCAAAGGAAGTGAGGATATTTTCACCGACTAATTCTTAATTTCTGTATGAGTGACGAACGGAAGTACAACTACGGCTACAGCAAGAGCAATGCCGCTTCATAGGTGAAAGATTTGCCTAAAAATATGCTGTTAATACCCAGCTCCCCATTTTTTCGTGAAAAATCTTCCAAAAGAATGAGTGTATTAAATAGTTATGAATATCGTGACCTTCAAACGTGGATAAAGGAAATAGATGCTTTAGGTGCCAATACAGGGATTTCGTTTTAGCTTTTGTTTGTGCGCTCATGATAACTAGAGGATCTGTTTAATTATTTCCTGATGTTTTTTTTTTTAAAGATATAACTCTATATGGTAAATGTAAAACTTCTACACAACAACCTGAATAATATTATTTTAACTGAGTCCTTGGACCTTTCATCTCCGTCCTCTTCTTCCGATATGATGATTACAAATTTAATACACATTTCAGAAGGAACTTGACGTTGACCTTTGGATTCCTTCAGGTTAGGAAACAGTAATGAAACGACTTCGGAGAATTTGATTAAACGCGTGATTAATTGAAAACAAAAAAGTTTTTCACATATAGTGTATTAGCTTGTTTGATGTTTGTCGTAGGATACAATATTTTGTTATTGACCTTAATATATCATTGATGGCCTTCCTCTTGTTTGCTCATAAACTCCGAATAAGCAGGTGACCATGGTCGAGGGAGAGGGGTAAATGTCAATCATCCTTCTTTCCGCCATGGAACCGCTTTTGATTAATTCATTTCTGGTCTCCATAAACTCCTTATCAAAACTTGGCAGACTCGGCAGAAATTGGAACCTATATTGGTCCGTCTGTGCCAAGAATAGTCATTACTTAGACCGACAGCGCTTCCGTCGTCGTCTTTATATAGACACCCCTCAGGGATTTGTGGTCGAATTGGTGATTATAACAACCTGACCGTATGACCCTGTTCTCTTTCATTCTTTGCCAACTTTTCCCAATTGACCCAGTTAATTTAAAAAAGTTGTAAATCGAAAAATGTCACGTTGATCACATACAATGTTATAACTTTGAATTAGATTATGTTTTTATTTGTTATTATTATACTATTTACTCTTTCAAATAATCCCTTTATTGAACTTGAATAAACCAACAAAACTAAACATTATAACCCCCGAAAAAACAAAAACAATAAAAACAACACAAAATATACAGGGAAACAAACAAAATCCCTGTTAAGTATGAGACATTTATTATAGTATTATATCATTCTTTTACATATAGCTTTTATGAAAATTGGGTTGAAATAGACGTACATGTACCATAAAAACTGTGTGATTTAAAATACAAAGTACACGTGTAGCCATGCTCAATCAAATTTATACAGGCTTGACTACAGATGACCATTCCAAATCTGTTTGCCTCTACTTAATATTCACATGATGCAGGGTTTTTGTTCTTCAAGTTTCCTTTTTTAGATTCATTACAGGTAAACCGTATGCAACTGAAGACGTTAGCTTAATTTCTTGCTAACCCAATCCTGTTCAAGCAGGATCGTCGTATTCCAACGAAGCATCATCTACATCACAAAATACAAATGTTTATGAAGATTCATACGAAATAAGAGCTCTCAACTACCATACCAACATCTCTCAAATCCCATACTTGCCCATTGTCTCCCGAAACTAGTTGGTTCCTGCATGCACCCTTGCTAAATGAGATCATTCGGAAGCCATTGGGATGCCGAATGAGCGTTCCTGACATGAAATACACGAAACAGTCTCTGCCAAACACATTCTTAGAATACACCAAGGCATTATAAAGTAACAATTTCTCGTAACTTTTGTCATTTTTTTCCTTCAGATTCTTCCCTATACCTTTGATAAAAGAGGAAGCCGCGGTAGCGTGTACAGAGGCGCCAAATGTGATAGGAGGAAAACTCCTGGACATTGCAGACTTTGACAGTTTCAAATTCGTCAAAAACCTATACACCCACACATTGCCGTTCTACCAGCCTCCTACTGGGCAACAGCTTGACTTCATACCACCTGAACAAGCCATTTGGACATCCTTGTTTTTCGATTGGAATCTTGAAAGTTGGGCAGGAACTACAGCCGTTGAACCGTTTTACAGATTCAACAACTTCAACAGCCAACCAATAGGAAAACCACCCGCAGAACCTCTCGAACTGTTGTCCTGTACAGTCTACCCAGCAGTGGAATTTCCTCAGAGTGCCATGCAGCAGGAACTGACACCACTAGAGCTTCCAAAGCAAGCTATTGAGTACATGACATTGGCCCCCTGCGAAAGTGAGCTCCCCTACATTTGCGAAGCGCCAGAAACTCCACCCGCAATAAAACCAACGACAACATTTGCTCCTACGACCACTGCAGTACCCTGGGGAACCACTCCGATGATGCCACAGACTCCATCTTTTCCCAACCGCCCAGGACGCCCTGGCTTTCCTAACAGACCTGGACAACCTGGAAGACCCCATATCCCCGGAAGACCACAGATCCCTGGAAGACCACAACAACCTGGTGGAGGACCTCAGCATCCTCAGCATCCTCCCCATGGACCTCATGGCCCTCATGGACCTCACGAACCACACGGCCACCCCCATCAACCACCACACCAACCCCCTCACCAACCTTACCCTGGATTCCCAACCAGACCCAACCAACCAGGAGCAGGCAGACCGAACAGACCAGGCTTCCCCAACCGACCGAACCAACCGAACCAACCCAATCAACCCCAATGGCCGAGCCGACCCAACCAACCCAATCAACCCCAATGGCCGAGCCGACCCAACCCTGGTTTCCCGGGCCGCCCAAACCAACCCCAATGGCCTAGTCGACCGAATCCTGGTGGTCCAAACAGACCAAATCAGCCAGTCAGATACGCAGATAACCCCGACGGAGTTCGACCATACGAATACCGATACAACAACTATGTTTTCTCAGGTAAATTTGGCGGTCTTGGTATAAGAGAGTGAAGCAGCCAGGACAAATTGAACAATCTATATATTTTCAAAGCAGGTTGCGCAAAGTCACCACCGGACACACATGGATTCTGACTCACCTAACACCTAGACAGAATTGAAAACAATTCCAGCTTTTAAAAAAATCGGAGAAGTAGGCTATTCTAATGATTGAAGAAAAAGAAAAAGTTTCTAAAGAATCTACCCAACTCACTGTCGTATACTATTATGATAACATCATTAGCAAAAATATAATCGTATGTTAAAGGGCAACAGTTTTCCATATGTCCAAAATTCCTTTCGTCGAGCAGAAGTATGACTTCCGGCTCCTATGGCACGAGAAGTTTAGAGTAATGTTATCTAATCTACAAGGATTTTTGGTTTACAAAATTGATTTATTTCTGGGATTTTTCCAGGAACCCTTTGTACTTACAATGAGACTGATTGTCGGTCATTTATCTTGACTGATGAGATATAAAGAAATATCTTTAAGAAGGAATTCCGCTGAAGTAGATAGAATAGATATTGCTAATACCCCAAAAGCTGACTTCTGCGTTTTCTTTCATCCACCATTAAGGCATTTTAAATGTAGATTAGCCACGCACCCTGCTGTTATATAGAAATGTTATCTTTTGTTATCATAATTTGGAGACACCATCAAAATATAGAAATATGCGAACAGTATTCAACTATTTGTCTTTCAAAGCGTTACGTAGTGCAATTTTGTGTTTATTTTCTATGACTGATGTAAATATGTTTCAAATTTGTAATTGAATGTATATGTATTCAATGCCTAGCTTTCGTAAAAACATCCAATATGTCTACGAAATAAATGTTATATAATTGATTTTATTGTTGTTGTCTATTCGCATTTATATTATTTTATTTAACAATGAAGGTGTAAATGAAAAGAAAAGATAAGAAAAAACACTTTAAATATGTCACTGTTGTTTCTTCTGAAACTGCCATGCCAGTAAGCTTTTATTTCGATTTTAAGGTAAGGTAGACAAAAAAATGATCCAGATAGAGCATAAAGCCAAAAAGTAGAGGCTTAGTAATGTAAAATGTGAGATGAAAAGATTAAGACAGAGAGAGGGAGAGAGAGAGAGACAACAGAGACAGAGAGCACTAGATAGATTAAGGAAGAGAAATAAGAAAGAAAGAGAAAGGCAGAGAGAGAGAGAGATGGTGTGGAGAGAGAGAGAAAGAGAGAGACGGAGAGAGGGAAAGGATTCGGGAAAAGTAAAGAATGTTAGATGTAAAGAGCGTCTGAGCTAATTCGGTAACTAGATAAAGAGAGAGAGAGTCTTAAAATGTGTAAAAATGCCAGGATATAAGGATGTAGCGTATTTAAATCCTTCAACAAACAATGCAACAAAAGCTGCCGTAGGTCACATAGTCATAGTGCGACCACTTTTAGATCCATCTATATTTATTAATTGTATTTATTCATTTATTTATTTACCACTTGTAGGAAGGAACACCCTCATTATTAGTTCGAGTGCTGTTTTTCATAGGGGTCCACTCACATTAAAAAACAAAATGAAACGAAACAATCACAGAAAATAAAATATGAAAACAAAAATCAAAGAAATACACATAGGAATGTAATTAACACATAAATAACCCTATACATATTGGCCTAGTACAGTAAGTTTCTGCAGTTATTCATGTCTTCCTAATTACATACGGATGAAAATAAAAACACAAATCTAAAAAAGAAAGCATGACCACAAAAACAAAAGTTTTGCAAGGTGAAACAATCACAGGATTAAAACAATTCTCTGAAGAAAACAAATTTTTACAGGATTCACCGATCGATCCTAAAGCGCGTAAAAATATTTACAAATACATATAAACAGCAATAAATTAGCTGAAAATTTTATCCAGTAAATAAATGTTTTAGGCAAGAGTTAAACACTCTCAGCATTTTGTTGAACTGAATTGAAAGTACAACATATACAAAATATCACACTTTTTTGAACGTATACACAATATAATAATAATAAAAACAAAATGTAACTGATAACACACTATTAAGAATTATTCATTGATAAATCTGCAGAAGAAGAAAGGCTATCTGATTGATACACGTCTGTAAAACCCAATACACACACACAAAGGCTATCACAATAAGCGTTTGCTTTATAGCGTGATAGCCCGGGGCATGGTGGATGATTAAAAGAATTAAACAAAACGATGATGGTGGTGATGTTGTTGATGATGATGATGTTGATGATAATGATGATGAGAATTTAACAAACAAGGTTGGTGATAAGGAGGTCCTTATGTATGTGGCAGGGTCCATGCTTTAATCATGACCTTTCCTTGACAATGAACTTGAATGAAACTCCATGTGGACAGGGCTTGTCATGTTTGAATCAGTATTGCTAAGCTCCCTCTAGAACTATGAAAACTTCAAACTTTGACGACAGAAAACACTCTGCAAAGTGCCAAGTGGTATACAAAAATATATTATTGTTGTTTGAGTATTGAACTTCCCTTTTCCATAATAATTGAATTTTCGTTAACATCACACGACAACTGCTAATGACATGACATGTCCTGAAGGGTATAGCAACCATACATTCTCAAAAGACATTTAAAGATAAAGTTTAGTTCTGGTCGTGCAATTGCAATGTGAGATTTTTAATCATCTAAATTATAATAAATTGGCTCAATCTTGCTAGGCGTTACATGTACTCTACATCAAATTGTGCCTTTGGGATGACTACACAAACATGTGGCTTCACAGTGTGGTCCCCATCCTTCAGCTGTTACTTGTAATAATTCGAATATGAGGGCATTTAAAGAGCCATCCTTTTCAGGGGACAACTTTTCTTTGATACTCTTCCACACTCACATAAACAACTAAAAAGGGAACCATTGTCATGGTTGTGTGACTGTGTTATTAAGTCATCATGAGTATAAAAACAGATCTTGAGGATCTCAAAGGCCTATTTTAGTCATAAAGGCGAAATATGTTAAACCTGGTTTAATTCAGTCCACTGTTTTATTGAATAATCGAACGAATATTGTAGAAAAATGAATTGTGTCATGATTTCATAATGACATTAGGTTTGATTGTTCATTTAGTTAAGAATGAGGGTGTCTTTAAATTATTATTGTATCACTTCTTCTTTTTGAAGGAAGGCGGTGACACTTGACGCTCCAAAATTAACTCTTAGTAAGCCTACTTAGTCGAGGTTTACACCTGGCCTAAAGTTAATAATCTTCAGAGGGCCTGTCAAGCAGGTTGACCTAATGATTAAAGTCTACCTTTAAAGATACTATGTCACATTTACAGCCAACATCAAATTCTGTAGAACTTTGTAGGAATTATGAATATGTCACATATGTCCTATCTGTGAAATGTAAACGTTAGCACTGCCCTAGTATTCAAATTATGCAAGGAAACCCGTTTATTTTTTAGACTTCACTGTCAAACACTATTGAGTGACTTACTGACTTCTTTTTTTCTTTGGTAATAACATACAGAAAATGAGCTGTAAAGGGTACATGAGCATTTGTCTACATCAATAACCCACTTCTTGTAATGGCCAAATTGATTGAATCTTTGCTCAGCACAAAACGTACGACCATTCGGTACAAGGGTCTGAAAGTCAGACTATTTCCTAAAATGATTGCAATCACTAAAGTCGATTCGACAACTAACGGTCTTTATTTTCCCACTATAAGACATTTTCAAGCCCTTTCGTTTTGAGGGAAGATCCAACTTAGTATTATCTTTCAAATACCGGTGGAATTTAACCTTTTCAATTTTTTGGCCTGCAAATGCATGGGACATAGTACCTTTAAACGGATTCATTTGATTCTGTGGTGTATCTCTCTCTCTCTCCCCCCTCTCTCTCCCTCTCTCTCTCTCTCTATCTCTCACCCTCTCTCTCTCTCTCTCTTTCTCTCTCATGTTCGTTTGTGGAAAACATAGTCCCTGACATGGACGGCTTTGCATCTGCGGACCATTATTGCTGGCATCCGCATCCGAACCTAGGGAGGGGCTATTTCGGTATCCCAGTCTCCCCTGGATTACAGTGGTTAACACATGAGGATGAATCACATATGGTTCATGTGTGCTGTACCTATATTTGGACCAGTTTGGTATCATGTTCAAACTCTGGGTTACATTTTCGTGTCATGCAAAAGTCATGAAAATAGACATGACATGGAATCTTATGTTTAATACACATTTGGTAGATAGTTTGGTTTTGCGTTCTTTAGCTCAGTAATAGTCGTAGCATTCCTTGCGATCCGATGCGAATAGAGAAACGGAAAGGAAATAAACTATAACCTCTGGGCAGTAAGATCTCTTTTAATTAATGTGTTTATTTTCATCACTGCAAGTCAAATTCATCGTTCAACGTCAGTACAGTAGCAGGTTCAAGCTCAAAATGTTATTGCAAGTTATAGGAAAAATGACACGTAAAAAATATGTGCAACATATACTGGCAGCTAGGCCTATTTTGATATTGTGTTCTCGGGCGGTACATGGTATTAAGTTGCAAGTCTTGCAGAAAAAGAAACGAAATGAAGTATGATATTGGCAGAAAGGTCAATTCTCTTCTTTTCCATCCATCTATTGGTCTTTCCTACCATGACTTTGTTTATATTATTTCTCCATCAACCCCCCTCTGTCTCCCTCTTTCGGCAAAAACTACCCCATCTTTAGAATATATATATTTTTAAAATCCGTCCCCCCCCCGTGTCATTTAAGTTATGATTGTTCTCATCCCACTAGTCCAAGCGTGAATCAACCCAAATGGTATGCAGTAGACATTATTCTTTTCAGCCAAGAGGTGGCGCAATTTCTATAAATTTCATGGTCTCTAACTCGAACGTATAATCCATCTTTTCGTTCAACAAAGATGATCGACCGGCTTACTAACATATTCAAATGTATGTATATTTCTTTCCTGGCGACCTAGCGACGAGTTATTCCATTAACCTATTATTCATGAATGACTACAAGAATTGGAAGCCAGTCTGTATACATTAACTGTTGCTACGTCGGGCAAGCCTCGGGCAAGCTATCAGGCTGTCAAGAACAACGATTGTTTAAAAAGTATGCATGAAATTTGAATACGTTAGTAAACCGGTCGATTGCATAAGCCTCTTACAGTTATGATATTTTTGGTTGATTCAAATATTTGGAAGAGCAAAGCCACATTGTATAGTAGTCTAGAATACAAACCGGGGTTTGAGACTATAATGGACGATGCACATCCGTAACTGCAATCATGCCAAAATAGAGGCTTACCTGGAAGTCCCGCCGATAGTAAGCAAATAATTACCGTTGGTGAAGGTGAAAGATAGGAAAGATAGCGTATACATTCAGATCGCCGAGGAAGTGATAGTTTGCCATTGCCTGAAACCAAAAGGTGATTATTTGCTTTATATTCCACATCGGAAACGTTTCACTTCTTCCGTCATTTTAGAGCAACAAGTCATCAATTGACAGCTAGCTAGCAAACGGTCACGATACGTACAGTGCATGCAGTATGGTGGTGTGACCATGTATAGCTCGCGCGTGACCAAAGTTCGCGTACTAGCACTAAAATCGCTTAAAGTACAAGTCCACTCCACTGAAAAGTTGAGCTGATTAGATAGACAAAATCTAAAAAGCCCAAATATAACTTGGTTTTGGAAAATGGTGCTCAGATTTATTTTTAATATTTTTTTTTAATGAGCAAAAACAAGTTAATGAGCGAGTCGGTTGTGACGTAGGGTCCTCACAACACAGATTCGTAATGTAACCAAATTTAATGCATACGTCTTTGTGAAGTGCCTCGATACAAACTATTTCATTCACCTGATAAGAATGATGAAACACTATTATTCTTATCAGGTGAATGAAATAGTTTGTATAGAGGCACTTCACAAAGACGTATGCATTAAATTTGGTTACATTACGAAAATAGCCTATTGTCAGAATGTATACCGCTGGCACTTTCGTTGTGAGGAGCATACGTCACATCCGTACAGCAATATAAATGTTTTGCTCGAAATACCCGAAACAAAAATCGCTCTTAAAAATCACCTGATTGAAGTACGCCCGATATATTTGGCAGTTTTAACCTTTGATTTATTTACAACATGTTATAATTTTTGAAAATCGGAGTGGACTTGGGCTTTAAAGAGGAGAGCAATACGCAACGCAAAGTGCGTTGCACCCGGTAGATAGTACTACTATCTACCGGGTGCAACGCACTTTCACTGAAGATAGTAGTACTATCTAGACAGTGTAACGAACTTTTCTTCTCCCATCAATGATGGGCGAACTATCTTTCATCACGTGATTTACTTTTGACCAACCGTAGAGCAAGATTCTTAGTAAGCGGAATATAAGAAGGACTAAGCTAATGATGTACGTCCCATAGAACATACTAATACGTTTGTTCTTGCTTTCTTAGCAGTCTTATCTGAGGATTTACTGTCCAAAAGCTATCAGAAATGATGACATACACTTGTTATAATGCCCGCAATTTCCCTCGTTTTTTAATTAAAGGGGGGGGGGGCGGGGTTCCTACATCATATTTGTAATCATGATTGGGAGAGCTTTTCTCTGTGGATTCCATTGATCTCTCAAGTCACTTCTAAAGTTTCTTGATTTGCCCAAGTTTCAAACAAAGCTGATTTCGCTCCCTATGGTATCGGCTTGGTAAGACTGATTAAAAGTACTCACGAGAATTGACATTTTCATGGTTGTCGTATTGTCAGAATATTTTTGAAATAGCGCCATCTACGTAACTTTTAAGCACAGTGAAATTACACTAAAATAAGCGAGGAAATGAAACTTAAAAAAAAAAATCAAATCACATAGGGAAAAGGGGGAGTCGGGTTTTCACACAGGAAATAGAATTTACAGGATCAAACAACGAATAAACAAACAATCACGTCCATTAATAGCCTTAGTTTAAAAAAAGATAAACACAAACAGTAACGAAATTATATATAATAAAATGCAGACGAACGAAATCAATAAAAAAGGGACGTTCAAATGACATCACAACATAGGAAAAAACACGATGCTACACATTTCATCTTTGTCGAATTATTTATGCTGATCAACATCTAATAAAACTACCGTCTTATCAAGAATTGCTAAGGATAATCGAAAATTATTTTTATGACCAGTTTTAATGTAAAGATGGCTCTCAAGTCATAAGAGTAACTAATGGGAGCACTTTCTGGAAAAAAGGACACCTACAAAGGTAAATCTCAAAGCGAAAATATACTTTTTTTTTAAAACTTTGGTATAAACCCCTACATTGTGATTACATTATCAGGGATGATTTCAATATTTGTTTCTCTTTATACTTCATACAAGATATTGCTTACGCATCATACTTTTTAGTCGGGTGTGATGGTCTGAATATTCTTTTTTTTTAAAGAATTGTGAGGTCGCAGTGCAAAAAATTACATCTTATAAAGAGGAAAAACCCAATCCTGAGGGGGTTATGAGCACATTCTCATAACGGAAGACTGAAAAGACCTTTGATAAGTAACATAATGATATCATCTATAAATGCGAGCGAGCTTTGGTGGAAATTGCCCTTAGTCACTCTAAATTAGGGGCACATTTAATGATGAGAGGAAAGGGGGAAACTTATCGAAAGGGATAAGACACTTATTGGAAAAGAAAAGGAGCACGTGTCAATATAACAGGGGCAGTTATTAGAGGAGGAAATGGGCACTCATCAAAGATGAAAACAGCACTTATCAGGAGGGAAAGGGGCACTTGTCAAAGTAAAATGAGCATCTCTCAGATTTGAATAGAGGCAATTATCGGAGGTGAAGATAGGGGCACTTATTTTGAAGTAAACAGGAGTAACTTCTCGTCCCTGAAAAGGGTAATTTAACAGAGATGAAAAGGGGCACTTTATGAGAATGAAAAGGGACACTTTTCATAGGTTAAAAGGGGCATTAATGAAAAGGGGAAGGAGCTCCTTTTTTTAAATGGGGCACTTATCATAAGGAAAAGGGGTACTTATTAGAAAGGAAAAGGGCACATGTAAAAATAAAAGATGAGCTTATCTGAGTTAAAAAGGAGTCGTTATTAAATGGGGAAGGGGATCTAATTCTTACAAAGAAAAGGGGCACTTGTCAAAGTAAAAGAGGCACCTCTCAGATTTGAATAGGGCAATTATCAGAGGTGAAGGGGGTCCTTATTAAAAGTGAAAAGAGGCACTTCTCGTACCTGGAACGGGGGCACTTACTAGAGATCAAAAAGGGCACTTATTGCAAAGGAAAATGGGAACTTGTCGAAGGAAAAGGGGCACGTGTCAAAATAAAAGAGGCACTTATCAGAGGTGAAAAGGGGAAGGTACACTTTTACAAAGTAAAAGGGGCACTTTTCCTATGTTAAAAGGGGCACTTGTTACAAAGTTAAATGGGCACTTTTCCTATGCAAAAAGGGGCACTTTTGGAGTACTTGAAAAATTGGGGGCATTATGCCCCCTGCCCCGAGCTCCACCTCTGCTTGTAAGAATAGCGTTAGTTGTTCATCTCGAACAAAGAATATGCATGTCGCCCTCTCTTGACCATTTTCCTTACTGAAGACCGTCCACTTTTGTCTTCCACCACACGTATCAACATTTTGTGTAGAATGTGTTTGTAATAGTAAGCTCAAAATACAAATAATGCATTTTTCTTCTTCGTGCAAATGAGATTTGTTTTCAGCACAGTACAATATAAATGATAACACTAATAATACAAAATAATGAGAACGTAGTATAAAATGATATGAAAATGCATGCTTCGTAGAATTAATGACAAGAAACATAATGAAAAACGTATGATGGAAAAGAGTGGTCCACTAAAAAGCAAAGCTTGTAAAACGTGAACCATTACAATGGATGCGTAAAATAAATATTAATCTACTTTATTCAAATGAAGAATAACCGATTTTCTCTTTTTCAAGGCAATAAACGAATTGTTCAAAGCATTTTCCTGAATTTTATATTGATGTACGTGAAACATAAACGTGATATATCAGAAATGAAATTGAAAATCTCTACTCTCTGCCAAATGATCACAACACATGCAGAGTTTTATCAAACCTCAGGTGAGCGGAGGATTTTAAAAGGATGAGGACACAAGAGAACCCCTCCCCAATCAAAGCAACATCTGTCATACTTTTTGTACACGTCTGAGCTGTGTGTGTACAACATAGCCATGTGCCTCTTTGGCCAAAAACATTTTTTTCTTCTTCTTGGTTGTTTTCCTTGCCAGAGGAGTTCTCTAATTTTTTTCTCAAAATGAGAGAAGGAGGGGTTTCTATGTCTCTTACCCCCGATCTCCCCCGATCTCTCTCTCTCTCTCTCTCTCCCTCTCTCCCTCTCCTCTCTCCCTCTCTCTCTCTCTCTCTCCCTCTCCCTCTCCTTCCTCTCTCTCTCCCTCTCTCTCCTCTCTCTCTCCCTCTCTCTCCCTCTCTCTCTCCTCTCTCTCTCTCTTCCTCTCTCCCCTCTCTCTCTCCTCCTCTCTCTCCCTCTCTCTCTCTCTTTCTCTCTCTTTCCCTCTCTATCTTTCTCTCCCTCTCTCCCTCTCACTCTCTCCCTCTCTGACTTTCTGCTTTTTCTTTCCTATTTTTCGCCATTCGAGGGGGGACTTGTGCTATTTCTTTGCCCAAAGGTAACTGCTATTTCCATGTATTAGACATTCAAAACGAAACGAAACCAGTATCGAATGCTCATCACGCGGTTACTACATTTTTGACAAACATTTCGCCATTGGGGTCAAGATTTAAAACAAACACGCATGTTCATCCTAATCGTATTTATCCTCCCCCGATTCTCATTAAAAACTGTACTTAAACACCGTCAGAGAGTTGAATGGGCACTATAGCTACTAACGGCTTAACTGGGAAAGGAAGATTGTACGATATCTCTAATTTTGCACACACTTCATCTATTTTTAATTCCCATTTTAGAGAAAGATCGCTCTTGAAATACAATCATATTTCAAATAGCACTAGAAGTAGTTTATGACTCATGGGGGGTGTTTCACAAAGACTAAGATCGACTTTAAGTTGGACTTAAGTATGGCGGGCCATTCATGCCATTGGTTGCTATCCCCATTGGTCTCTAAATTATAATCTTTAGATAATATTTTTTCCTTCAATAATGAACTATCAAAAACTGTCAACTCTGTAGATTTGAGACCACGATTTGTACGTCCCTTGAAAGACAAATGCCGGTAAATGGTAAGAGCAAACAGTGGCATAAACGGCCTGTTATACTTAAGTCAAACTTAAAGTCGATCTTAGTCTTTGTGAAACACCCCCATGGTGAACAAAATGTTTGGCTGACTGTTCGTTCATTTCCTGTAAAGTATGACTGGGGGTTGTTAGATTTGAAAAACTTTGTAATTTCTAAATAATCTAATGGCTCCTAAACAAATTCGAGTTCAATATGTGAAAAGATAACTGTTTCGAAACAACACCCCCAATTTTTTCCCCTTTATTACAATTTTAACATAAATTGCTGTTAATCTGATTCTGTCGATATAGGACAAATTTGTATGCAAATTGCATCTTTTACTGTCTGTATATTGTTTTGTATTTGTTTTTGTTTATTTTTGGCTTGTATTGTCCTGTTTCTCTGATTAAGCAATATCCTAGACTAGACTAGACTAGACTAGACAAATAAAACAATACATAAATAACCAAATAAACAAATATATAAATAAACAAATTAATTAATAAATAAACAAATGAGTAAATAGATATATAAATAAATAGATACACAAGTTAATTACAAAATGAAATAAACGAATAAATAATGTTAAGAAATAAATAAACATATAAATAAATACATGAAAATCTGCCTTTTTATGAGGAATTGTCCATGGCGGCATACGCGTTTATGATGTTGATGTAGGGCGGAAGGACGATTTCGTGCCGAATAGCCCAAAGGAAGGGGGCCATCATTATGTGCCGATGAAAACAGAAGATGTGTGTTAAAATAACTTTGAAGTTATGTGATTAGTAATAATGTTCATCGAATCATCGCAGCGTCAGGTTTGTCGGGCAGAACATCTAATTACTCCAGCAATTTCGCCGTGTCAAGAAACAATTGGCAATTAACCTTTCACAATGGGGAAATTTTGCCGTCAGTTCGGGGGGCCTGGGATCTTTAAAGTTATACCGATGTTAAGTGACATGGCATTAGAATAAAAAAAGGAGAGGAAGGAAGGAATGAGGAAAGTGGGAGATGGTTTTTTTTTTTTTGGGGGGGGAGGGGTGAGATAGGAGGGGGAGACTGTGATTTAAAAAAATGACAGAAAGACATAGAGAGCAAGATACAGAGAGAGAGAGAGAGAGAGATACACACACACACACACACTGAGAGACAACAATCATGTTGTAACTTTGTAACGCAAAGCTTGAAATCTGCTAATAACTTATGAATCAGAAAAAAATTCATCACCACTTTCGTGTACCAACTTGAAAATCATTTATATCCATGCAAAAACATTGTAATTACACAAACCTATGTAATTGCATATTAGCTATTGTCTGGTAAAAGGGCCCTATTAAATATTTAAAGGTAAGCAATACACACCCGTAAACTGTACAGGCGTGATTTTATCACAGAAGCAAAATAAAGATTTCAAACCCCGCCATAGAAGGACAAAAACAAAGATATAGAACGGGAATGTACGTGTACAGAAAAAGGCACTGCCCCATATCGGAAATGGCCAGCAGTCTCGGTTATTAAAACATGAAGTCGCATTCCAAAGGCACTTTTAACGCCGTAGATCGATTTAGCTTATTATTGCCCCTTCGACTTGGTGTGACGATCATGGCAGAGCTGTCAGAAATACACACGAGTATCTGACAAAAGATGTCTTTTGTGACAGACGGAATTCATCAAAATTACAGCAGGTTATTGCAAATTACGGAGGAGGCATTTAGATTATTTTTTTCGAAATCTTCCGAAACATAGTATTTATGAAACCGGTGTTTTAAATGAAACGAGTGTCACAAATACGTCAACAACTTAGGGTTTATGGTTTTTTTCCCCCGTTTTTTTTTTCTTCTTCTTCTGGCAAGAATTAGTAGAACGTGTCAGTACCGTTTTAATAGCATCCATTCAGTAATGCCCGATGATTAAGAAACACTATTGTTCATAGGCATTCGGGCACATTTTTGCAAGTGGTGAGGTTTGCGCCCCGATATTAATTTCTCAATTATATAGTTTGAGAGTTAGCAAAGTGAGCGAGAAAAAATTCATTACTGTGACAACGACATTCCCTGATAAAAAAGGCAATTTTTAATAAGATACGAAATTAAAAGTTGTGTTACCAACATATAAAGTGATAGTTGCCCGAATATGAAATAACTGTTACCTGAATATTGGAGCTATTACAGCGCCTTCCCCTGTTTTCAACGTCTATGCTAGCAATTAGCAAGTGACGTTGTACTTGTAATTAAAAACTAAAAATTAGCGAAATAAAGTAACCGCATGTCATCCAACGTGTTTAATTGGTAAACTTGCCAGTACAACTTATTTTAAGTTGTTTTTTTCTCTGTGTTTTAAAATTATTTTTCGTTCAGGCCTATAGCCAGAAAGTATTTGGACCGTGCGCCCATTACCATTATTATTTTTTAGTTTAAACACAATAGTTTTACACCCTTTAAATGAATCTCTTTGAAATGCACTTTAAAAGAAAAGACTAAACCTGGTGGAGTTTTAAAACGTTTTCATTGTGGCATATGCTCTATGAACAATATCTGAGCAAATTATTGTGAGGGCTCACGTGACCTAAAAAGTCGGTTTGGGCGCGTCGGATTTCAGGGGCTGTCTGGGTGTTTCCGTTCAGCAATTATCAGGTGGAGGGAAATAGCGCGGCAGATTAATCTTTGTACAACTATGTAGTAAACATTTATCCTTTGAACTGTTCTTGGCGGTTATCATGAAAGGGATATCCAGCTGTTTGACAACATTAAAAACAGAAATTAAGTTCATTAATGATTCTTGCCCAGACGCGATTTTAATTAGCACTTTTACCAGCTTTGATCGATCATGTGTCTCCGTCTGTTGCATTCATTTATGATGTATCGTTAGTTTGTTTATTCCGTCAAACTAATTTGTAGTTACGATAGATGTCGGAAAATGACAGAATCCTATCTGTATAATAGACTATTATATCGCAATTATGACATTAGATGAGCAATTAGCTTGCTGAACGCCACCAATCATTCTGCCAATTATGTAACTCTCAGTAGCTGCAATTCAGATTCCTTTCAGAGATGAGTTCCCCTTTAAACCGCCGCCACTTTGCAATATCTAATAATTCTCGTTGATTACGCCGGAGGGGGCGGTATTTGTCTCCTCCGGAATCGGCCGGAAATCTAAACTATGGACCTTTCATAATTGCTCGTCAAAGAATTCAATAAAGTGTTAACACCTAATTGAGCAAGCCGAAAGCGATCAATGCACACCGCAGTGGTCCCCGCCAAAATACTGTCGGGAAAATGTGATGTCACACAATGACCTGGCATAATTTAGATTACGTACGTAAGGAAATGAAGTAGTTGGGTCTATTTTGGGGGCTCCTTGCATCGTTTGCTTTGTTTTTGTTTTTTTGTTTTTGGTTATAAATCTAGGGCACTTCCTCGTGTATCGTCATCGGCAATTGAGTCGAGAAAAAGAGGTCCGGGTTGGAGGACCTTCCTGTTTGTGATGGAGATCAAAGACGTGACCCCCCGTCTCCCCCTCCCCATCTCTATTGGTTCCGTGCCCACTAGTTTGAAAGGGAGTTGTCCCAGTAACGGATGCAGAGTGGCGTTTGGGGACTGAATAAGATCTAACCTAGGAAACTCTACGCACCCCGCCCCTCCCCCCCCAAAAAAAAGAAATGGGTGTAATAATCATAATACTCAATGAATAATGAAAATTAAAAAAATAAATTAATGTGCCTCCAATTGCATTCTTGTGCTTTTTTCCCCCTCCAATTGCAGAGAGAAATATGTATTAATGAATGAATTCATGAGTAAAATGTTTTAAAAATATATATATTTTAACATTGATTTGGGTAATGTTAGCAAATTCATTTTTGTTTCACTTAGGGCGGCTTTCATCATTACATGAAAATATCAGCTATAATGGTAATGTGTGTGAGAGAGAGAGAGAGAGAGAGAAAGAGAGAATGAGAGAGATACAAATAGAGAGATACAGAGAGAGAGAGAGAGAGAGAAATAGAGATGGAGATAGAGAGAGAAAGATATATATATATATATATATATATATATATATATATATAAAAGTGCGAGAATTCTCAACTCTGACATGACAACGGGTGTTCCAGAATATGTAGACGTGAAGAAAAAATGGTCTAGGAACGTGAGACGTAGCTGTACTTTACAATTTTATTACGAGCTTTCGGCTTGTGAGGCCTTCTTCAGGTTCTGAAGTGCAAACACATACAGAAACAAATACATTGTATGAACAGATAGATATACATGGCATAAAAACTTAATATCACTCAATCATATAGTCAAGCATCATGAACATAGCAAAATTAGTACGAGAAATACTTCGGAATAAACTTAGAAATAATTATGCAATTTCAAAGTGTTTTACCTTGCTTGTGTGTTGGGCTGTCGTGTGTGTTTATTCAGTTGATGTGATGTATGTGTGCGAGTATGTGTACAACAGAACTTTGAAGACCGAAATTACCGACCAGACATGGTTAGACAACAAATACAAAGAGCTAAAGAAAAGCCCAGAGAGGAACTACTTGAATACAAACCACGCTCTGAAAAACACAAGGACACCGTCTTCTGTACGGTACCCTTCTCCCCGCCACTGCCAAGATCCCAGGCATAATGAAAAACACTTCCCTCCTACAACAAGGAAATACAACTAAAGCCGTCTTTCTTAAACAGCCAACAACTTCGTACAGACGAGGGCGCACACTAGGGACCTACTCGTAAAAGCGGGACACCCATTCCCCCTCCAAAATGAAAACGAACACGGGACCCCCATGCCCAATGGATTTTCCAAATGCCCATCTCAAAGATGCATAATCCACAAACACATAACAAACACTTCCAATTTCAGAAGCACAGTAAAAATAAACCAAGAATACCCCATAACCTCACACATCACATGCAAATCCAGTTGGGTGATATATCTCATCACCTGCACTCAATGCAACAAACAATATGTTGGCAAAACAGAAACCACACTATACACACGCTTCGACAACACACGATCCGAAATAAAGAACTTCCACTCGGCAACACAACACAAAATACTACCATACACAGTACACTTCAACCTTCCATCCCACTCACTAGACAATGTTCAAATCACCGGAATCGAATTAATCCACAACAAATCACGCCACACAATCCTCCACAGAGAATCTTTTTGGATATCAAAACTTAAAACCCTACACCCAGATGGGATCAATGCTGATCAATAAGGCAATTAACACACCGACATATCAGATGCACTTTTGTTCACATTATTAAAAAAAACTGCCACAACGCAGTGTATTCGATCTTAACTTTATCTTCAATTTATTTTATTTTATTTTATTGTTAGTCTTTGATTCTCACGTTTTATCCTTGCATTTGTTATACAATGTAGGGCCAATCGGACTGCGCACACTCCAATGCATTTGAATGTAGCCTTCTATCCCCCTCCCCCTCCCCTCCCTAGACACAGGTCATGACACCGGCGGTGTCATAGATCAGTAACATCCGTGTCACAGGTCAGTAATCCACACTTGACCGCACTTCCCTTATTACTCGCACACATACATCACATCAACTGAATAAACACACACGACAGCCCAACACACAAGCAAGGTAAAACACTTTGAAATTGCATAATTATTTCTAAGTTTATTCCGAAGTATTTCTCGTATTTTTGCTATGTTCATGATGCTTGACTATATGATTGAGTGATATTAAGTTTTTATGCCATGTATATCTATCTGTTCATACAATGTATTCTGTATGTGTTTGCACTTCAGAACCTGAAGAAGGCCTCACAAGCCGAAAGCTCGTAATAAAATTGTAAAGTACAGCTACGTCTCACGTTCCTAGACCATTTTTTCTTCACGTCTATATATATATATATAGATAGGCGTGAAGAAAAATGGTCTAGGAACGTGAGACGTAGCTGTACTTTACAATTTTATTACGAGCTTTCGGCTTGTGAGGCCTTCTTCAGGTTCTGAAGTGCAAACACATACAGAAACAAATACATTGTATGAACAGATATACATGGCATAAAAACTTAATATCACTCAATCATATAGTCAAGCATCATGAACATAGCAAAAATTAGTACGAGAAATACATGACACCGCCGGTGTCATGACCTGTGTCATAGATCAGTAACATCCGTGTCACAGGTCAGTAATCCACACTTGACCGCACTTCCCTTATTACTCGTACACATACATCACATCAACTGAATAAACACACACGACAGCCCAACACACAAGCAAGGTAAAACACTTTGAAATTGCATAATTATTTCTAAGTTTATTCCGAAGTATTTCTCGTACATATTTTTGCTATGTTCATGATGCTTGACTATATGATTGAGTGATATTAAGTTTTTATGCCATATATATCTGTTCATACAATGTATTTGTTTCTGTATGTGTTTGCACTTCAGAACCTGAAGAAGGCTTCACAAGCCGAAAGCTCGTAATAAAATTGTAAAGTACAGCTACGTCTCACGTTCCTAGACCATTTTTTCTTCACGCCTACATATTCTGGAACACCCGTTGTCATGTCAGAGTTGAGAATTCTCGCACTTTTATATATATATATATATATATATATATATATATATATATATATAGAGAGAGAGAGAGAGAGAGAGAGAAATAGAAATAGATAGATAGATAGAGAGAGAGAAAAAAAAATAGAGAGAGAGATACAGAGAGAGAGAAATAGAGATAGAGAGAGAAAAAGGGAGAGAGAGATAGAGAGAGAAAGAAATAGAGAGAGAGATAGAGAGAAAGAGAGAAATAGAGAAAGAGAGAGAGAGATACAGAGAGAGAGAGAAATAGAGAGAGAAATAGAGAGAGAGAGAGAGAGAGAGAGATAAAGAGAGAGAAGGGGTGGGGTGGGGAGGTGTCCCGTGAGACAACAAATATCAGTCAAAAAGGAGAAGAAGAAACAAATCTGAGTGTAATGTGAAGAATAACATGACACCAAAGTGGCCCGATGGGTAATGAATGTATTAATCCATCTTAAAAACAAAGTGAAAAACGGAATAGATTGATTTCACTAATATCAAAATAACAACGAAGGAGAGCTGCAGACGGGAACATGCGAGTGATCTGTGAGACATAATATGACGTGCTAAGGGGACAAAGTATGTATCACCATGACGTAACAAAATCTTATGACGTCACAGAATCAGACGATTAATCGAACATCATACTACAAAATAAGACATACGAATAATATATCATCTTGACCTTACAAGGAAACCTTACAATAATTATATAATGGTATACCCATTCTTTCCTTGTTGTACCGAGCTTTGACATCATCGGTGAACTATGCATGGTAAAGGAGGAGAAGAAGGGGATTACAAATTGGAGACAGGCAGACAGAGAGACAGAGAGAGAAAGAGCAAGAGAGAGAGAGTGAGGGGGATGAGACAGAAAGAAAGAGAGAAGAAAAGGAGAGAGCGAGAGAGAGAGAGAGAAAGCGAGAGAGAGAAAGCGAGAGAGAGAGGGAGAGAGAGAGGAAGAGAGAGAGAGAGAGAGAGAGAGGATTAAGGGAGGGAGAGGGGAGGAACTATGTCTCGAAATTGTGCCGTCAATATTTCGTTCAATATACAACAGCGTTTTACGACAGAGCGATAATGAAAAATGCTGGTGAGAGCAAAAAAAAATGAGCCCGTTATTCCTATCGGCAATACACTCAGTGTAGACTGATGTATTCAGTTGAATTTGATATGAATGCTTTGAGGTTCACCGAATCTTATACTTCTAATTACAGAAAATAACTACACTTTGTTTCAGTGTTTGTTCAAAACGAGGACCCACAATCTCGACAAAGGAATGGAGTATGAGGAAAGATTGGAAATATTAGTCTTTTGCGTTATCGGTTTGAGAGTGTGCGGGTAGACTAGTGAAGCCACATGGAAAGTTTTTAAAAGTATTATAGATCGAAATTGTCGGTCTCCTGGGGTGTCAATCTACTAGTTGGATGTCTGTTTCACGGGCCGTCAGGCCATTGGGCTGTTGCCAGATATGCATAATCTACTTCAATTGAAAGTACATGCAGAAAATATAATTTATTTTGCGACCACACTAGAAGCGTACAGAATAACTTCCAACAGATCATTTTTAGACTGGCTTAATCAAAATCGCTGATGAATTGCCAAAAGATATTATTCTCAACTTTCCTATTTTCCTTTTCAGTTAAAGGTACTATGTCCCATTTGCAGCCAACATCAAATTCTGTAGAACTTTGCAGGAATTATAAATATGTCACGTATGTCCTATCTGTGAAATTTAAACGTTAGCAGTGTCCTAGTATTCAAATTAGGCAAGACAACCCGTTTACTTTCTAGACTTCACTGTCAGACACTATTGAGTGACTGACTGACTTCTTTTTCTTTGGTAATAACAGACATAAAATGAGCTGTAAAGGGTATACAAGAGCATTTGTCTACATCAATAACCCACTAGCACTACTTGAAATGGCCAAAATTAAACTCATTGAATCTTTGCGCAGCAAAAAATGTACGACCATGGACAGCAGACTATTATTAAATGGATTGCAATCACTAAAGTCGATTCGACAACTAACGGTCGTTATTTTCCTACTAAAAGACATTTTCAAGCCCTTTCGTTTTGAGGGAAGTTCTGAATATGTATTATCTTTCAAATGCCGTTGGAATTTTACATTTTCATGTTTTGGCCTGCAAATGGGACATAGTATACCTATAAAGTGACATTTTAGATATACCAAGTTTTCAGCGAAACAATACACTAATCGTCGCCTGGCTGGCAGAGGGGCGTTAGCTTGAATTTCAGGTAAAAAATGAAGCGGTAAGCAGAAGGGCGTTAGCACTAAATCGCCTAAAACTTTTATAAAACTGACATATTTCCGAAAAAAATTTGTGGCCGTGTTCTACTAAAACATTTCTATTAGTCTTTTAATTTTGAAACCAATTTTCGGGACGGAAAGCAGTTTAAATATAAAACAAATCTTTAAATGCCTTGATGTTGTGGTTTGGTGAATTATACGAAACTTGACTTTATTATATTTTTTGCCTATTGGAATCTACCATTCTTCATTAAAAGCATCCTTGTATGAAATGTTTTAAAATGAGTTGATAATGTAATACCGTGCTGGCTACATCACATTTGTCAAATGTAATTTGTAGATTGTAGATTGTAGTCCCACGTAATTAAAATAAAATGATATTTTTAAAGATCATACCCGAAAACCAATCAACTAAGAACTAGATCAAACTCGCGGTTAGTTATTTGAGTGATCAAATTTATAACCATTATGTGATGGAGAACCAATTATGTTGGATTAAATTCATATGCATCCCGACGAATACAAAACAATTCAATGTGGCTTATTCATTAACTGGAATCGGCATGTTTATTGCATCGTCTTTAATATCTAAAAAACATAATTTGTATGATACCAATCCAAGTAATACCACGGTCGCAAGGGGGAGGAGCCAATGATTAGGATATATTAGTGACATGCGATACCCCCCAACGCCCCCACAATTATTTGAACATCGAATGTACATCCTGTTAAAAAAAAAACATGCGTTCATTGCTCATTGTACTGAAATTATGAAAGTTCATAATGTAAAATCATTCATTGTCAGCCTATCTATTCCTTCTAAATCTTTTAACACGCCTACGTGTGTCACTATAAACTTATTTTACTGGTTATTGATAGATTATGGCATTGGAATATAATTTAGTAAGCATTTACCTGATCGAGTCACCTAACGATATCGCGTTGAAGCTGATCACCAACAATTTTTGTTTTCCAAGTTAATTTTGTTCTTCATTCCAATAACAAAAGCATATACACATACAAATCTGAAATACAGCACAGAAGATGCAAATAATTAGCGCTTAGAGACTTCGGTGGTAAGCGCTTTATAAGCAACGTTTTTATTATTATTATTATTATACATGGAATCAAAGGTACCATACAAGACCAAGGCGGTCATTTCAAGAGAGTCCCTTAAGATAAATAGTTGAAGGTGCTCAAATGCAAGATGAGAGTATATTTTAATATCAAGAAAATACAATTTGTTTAAAGAAAATCTGTAATGACAATAAAATGTATACGACATTTTTAGTAAATATATATTTAACTTAAACCTCATGCAACTTTTCTAATACGAAATCGGAAAATAGAAAAATAAGATGATATAAAGTAATCCGATGCTGGACGGAAAAAAACGAATGCGACGGCATTCCGGCATTCACGCCTGATATATTTGAAGACTTAATGCACGGCAGAACCTTTGCCAAGAAAGTCAGGTGATAGAGCAGATACCCGCGGGGCATTATGGGTAAGACGCGGTAATTTTCTTTGAGTGCAGGAAGCCTTATCTCAATTTGTGTAGGTGAGGAGCAAAGGAATTCCGTCAGCATCAGAAAATTGAAGAAATAACGGGTCATCGACCTTTTTCATTTGTGTTTTAGCGGTACATTTCGCAAGCATGCTTCTACCAATGATTATATCAAATGAAATCAAACTGAAGTGGTCAAGCGGTTGAAATATGACTTATGGTAATATCCTCTGCTTTCTTCTATTTTGATTTTGTTTTAGGAAGTACGGTTTCTACTTTTGATTCAATATTGCTTGTTTACGCTATAGTCTAAACGTGGACTCACCGTCTTCGAAGAGACGGTTATGCATTTATTCATTTATTAATGCATTTAATTCTTTATTTCTTTATTTATTCATTTATGTCCAATTCATGTTGTTTATTTACTTTAAAATAATTATTGATTCATTTATATATTTATATTTTTTTTTTTTTTTTTTTGGGGGACATGACAAACATGACAAATTGAATTACACAAGAAATCAAACAAACACAGAAACAAACTTACGAAAACAAATAAAATACAAACGCAAAGAACAAAATAATCACACAGACATACACAAACATACAACACGACAACAACAACAACAACAATGAAACCAAACGAACAAACAAATAAAATCAGTATTCGAAATTCTGTTTCCTTGCGAAAGTCGTGGAGTGCAAATATTTGTATTAAACGTGTTTCGGAAATTGTGAGATTTCATCTCCATACAAATTTACCTTTAATGTGGTTTGTTGTCTTTTCATTGACTTCATTTTCATTTTCATCAAATTAAAATGTTTCTATTGAAATCATGTTTCAATGTTATTGTTCATTAAGGTTGAGTTTGGGTTCAATAAAGTTGACTATTATTGCAAGTATAACATTAGAAATCTGTCAAAGAAAATCGTGAATATAATATTATCAACTATGCTATGATTTGTACACAGCCTCACTTTCATGACTTTGTATTTTTTAGTTTTCCATGCGCCTCGGAATAGAATTTTCTAGATAGACGGCCTTATAGAAATGCCTATTATTATTATTATTATTATTATTATTATTACATTATTTTTTAAATATCTGCGTTCAAAACTATCCAGATGAGAGGGAAGTTTCTTATCTTCTGAAAGATATTTAGGTAATTCCTCGTGTGTGGAGAACGAAATACGACGACCGTAACTCAAGATTCAATTTCATATAATTGTAAGTGATTCGTGGCGGCAACCTTGGAAAGCCGAAGTCTTAGTAATAAACCGGGAGAATCACTTTCAGAGGAAATTAACAATTATATGAAATCAGATATCAGATTTAAAAAAAGAGGATGCGAAAAATAGGTAGGGGAAGAATATGTACCAGGAAAAGTATAATGCAGTACCAGTAAACAGATATAACAAAGATGACAACGCAGCATGATTAATTTAAAAGATATTGGTGCTATTTATCAAGACATCAGCGACATGGCTTGTTATTTTCAGGAGAGATAAATGAAGAACACTTAGATATTTGTACAATTAGGGTTCACGCAGAAAGAGCACGAAAAGGAAAACACACAATTTAGGAAATTAGTTGAAGGAAAGAAAAAAATTAACAACATAATTTTATGTGTTGATCTATTCGTTTATTCATCTTTTTTCAACATCATCTTTTTTGGTGGTTTGATTAGGCCCGTAGAATTAATCAGAAAATATAAATAAAGAAACAAACAGACTGTGATATAAATGATGGATTGATAGATATCAAAAGATAAAAACATGATATGCAATCATAAACATAATCATAAAGGCTAGAAAAGAAATTCCATAGCGGAACGATATTCAGTTACTTTACGTATCACGTACAGTTTTGGAAAGTTCTTCCATCGCCGACTCAATTCCACCAGCAAGGCAAGCAGTGACGTCACAAAACACCCCACCTATATCTCTGTTAGATGTGAACAGAGTGCACGTGACGTGGCGCTATTGATTGCTTTGAATGACCACGTGACAGCATGACCGCGCTTTAACCCGCATTTGCCGGTGGTATTTCGAGCTGATGCCGCCAAATACCAAGAAGAAATACTGGTATTCACATCGTGGTATGCGAATGAACCATGCAGAGTTCATTTCATTGTGATAGCCATTAAAGTAGACTTAAAGCATTTTCTACCTGTTCTATATATGTTTGGTGTCATGGTTAATTAAAGGTCAGTCCTCGAATGGATGAGATAAGGGAGATGCTTAAGGTTGTAAGAGGTCAAAACTATTTGTCAGGCCAGAAGGCAAAATTGCGACAACTTGTTAAAGGGAAAATCCCGTTCGTTTCAAACAAATAAGAACTACCCTTAATAAAAACAGTAGTGCTATTTACAAAATGTCGCATTTTATACCCAGTTGCAATAAGATATTATTGAATATTATAAGGTCATTATAACTGGAATCTTTATCATACTCAAAACCAAATTAATGGCTTTTGGTGTAGGCCTACAGCTTTGTTCCTGTTACAGTAATGGTGTACAGTAGATAATCTACGAATATGCCCTTCCGGAGAGCGGTATTAAAATATATTTCCATTTATACTCAAGTGCTATAAAACCATACTACTTTCTTTAAGGTCAACGTGACTAAACTAGAGGTTAAACCACGAAAAAGGCACGGAATATAATTACAATAAGCTGCTAATGGTGTATCAATGTATCACTACAATGTGTCTCAATGTCACCTATTTAATATTAAGACTGCAGTCCCCATTCTAAAAAAATTGGAGAAAGATATTTAAAGGTTCTCCTTTGATGCAGATTACTTATCTAGCAAAACAAAAAAAAATGGTTGAAGGTTTAACAAAATGCTTCATGCATCACAATGACGATTGAGCGAAATCCATTAGTGTTGGGGGGGCTACACAAACAAAGTATGCAGGATATTGCGGCAGACCACTGCTACTTAAATGCTATAATGTTGAAAGCGCTTCAATATTAGACACCATTCCGAGATAAGGGTTTTCCAGTCATCATCTCGACCCGATCCTCCTTCCTCCTCCCCCCCTGAAGTCAAAGGTCTGGATACGCCACAAGGCTACTGTTGTTTTTAAAACATGTCAAGAAATATCCAGCTGAAATTTGTTTTTCTCCATTTAATTTTATAGTAGAAAAACAAATTTGCAATTACAGCGGCACGATTTCTTATGACCCTTTTATGAAAGTATCACTTATTTTCATTTATAGTATTTAACATTCATCCCTTACATTTGAATTATCTTACCATTTTCTGCTTAAAGTCTTTGCGATTTAATATCTAAAATTATACACAGGATGGGAAAGTTTGCTCTGGGTAAGAAACTTTTCTTTTAAAGGTACTATGTCCCATTTACAGGCCAAAAAAAATGAAAAGGTTAAATTCCAACGGCATTTGAAAGATAATACTAAATTAGAACTTCTCTCAAAACAAAAAGGCTTGAAAATGTCTTTTTGTGGGAAATAACGACCGTTAGTTGTCGAATCGAATTTAGCGAGAGCGCTCGTTTGATTAAATAGTTCGATTTTCAGACCCTTGTACCGAATGATCGTATGTTTTTGTGCTGCGCAAAGATTCAATCAGTTTAATTTTGGCCATTACAAGAAGTGGGTTATTGATGTAGACAAACGCTCATGTACCCTTTACAGCTCATTTTATGTATGTTATTACCTAAGAAAAAAAGTAGTCAGTCAGTCACTCAATAGTGTTTGACAGTAAGGTCTAGAAAGTAAACGGGTTTCCTTGCACAATTTGAATACTAGGACACTGCTAACGTTTACATTTTACAGATAGGATATACGTGACATATTCATAATTCCTGCAAAGTTCTACAGAATTTGATGTTTGCTGCAAAACGGATACACTACCTTTAATATAGGGATTTTCACGTTGACATTTGAGTGATTTAAACCGAGATAAATAATTCCACTTACTTCATGGAGATCTGTGAAGGATTAAATGACAATTCGATCCGAGTATGTCATATGATTTACTCTCTTCTCTGCGTATCCTCCCAAATCCTCATACAGGCCACAATATTGCATTCCTTATCCTGCACGTTATCATGCTCATGTTTTCCATGTTTTATTCACAATTGGATACAAAAAAAACTTATTGAAATCTCTATTTCAAAAGCTTTCGAATTTAAGAAAATCAGCAAAAAAAAAAAAAAATGTGTTGAGTGATGTGGCTTGGTTCTGACGACCGATAGGCGTGCTGGTGTCATAGAGGGGAGGGTCTCCAGTTGTAACTAGTGGATGAAATTTTTAGTGAAAAAAAATCATTGTGTGCGACTCGGGTTTGGGGAGAGTTCAGTCATCCTCACGTGGCTTTCCCCATCAATTTTTGTCTCTCTTCCCTTTCTCTCTCTCTCTCTCTCTCTCTCTCCCTCTCTCTCTATCTACCTCTCTTTCTTTCTCTCTTCTCTTTTTTTTTCTTCACCATTCAGTTATGGGGGAGGGGGCACAGCCCCACCGTGCTTCTAATGTCGCTACGCCACTCTCTCTCTCTCTCTTCTCTTCTCTTTTGTTTTTCCCGCTATTCAATTATGAGGATTGATACACAACACCAGCGTGCCACCACGTATGTACGCACCACTCTCTCTCTCTCTCTCTCTCTCTTTTCTCTTCAATGGCTTTCCCCTTCAATTTTTGTCTCTCTTCCCTTTCTCTCTCTCTCTCTCTCTCCCTCTCTCTCTATCTACCTCTCTTTCTTTCTCTCTTCTCTTTTTTTTTCTTCACCATTCAGTTATGGGGGAGGGGGCACAGCCCCACCGTGCTTCTAATGTCGCTACGCCACTCTCTCTCTCTTCTCTTCTCTTCTCTTTTGTTTTCCCCGCTATTCAATTATGAGGATTGAGACACAACACCAGCGTGCCACCACGTATATACGCACCACTCTCTCTCTCTCTCTCTCTCTCTCTCTCTTTTCTCTTCTCTTTTGTTTTTTCCGCTATTCAATTATGGAGATTGGTACACAACACCACCACCATGCCACCGCATAGATACGCATCTCTCTCTCTCTCTCTCTCTCTCTTTTCTTTCCCTCCCTTTCTCTTTCTCTCCCTCTCTCTCCATCTCTCTCTGTCTCTCCCATTTTTTTCTTCATTCAATTATTGGAGAGGGGACACAAGCCAAACCTTGCCGCCATGTCGCTACGCCACTGCATGTGTTCATTCCATCACAATGTTTTTGTTTTACCGATCAGCCCCCGTCCTCTCATCGTCGCATAATGGGATAAACATAAATATCTGAGCAGCGTAATTATTTTCATAATACGTTGGGCATAGCATGATGCTAGAGTCTGTAATGGATCTCGACATACTTATTACACATTTAAAACGTCATTATATATCATTAGGGAAATTAAAATGTAAAGGGAATAAATAAGATAATTCGTCATATTTCCACAAAGCAAGGTGATCAGCAGACGCCTCAATATGAGACAAGACGTCGCGTTGCTCTCCGTTAAACATGTCAAAGACCTAGGAGAAATTTATATTGTGCGTAGATATGGCAACGAGTGCGATATCGCATTTGCCAGTATCTCAAGTTCATATCGATTCAACCAAATTTAACGCCATTTTGAACAGTAGCAGAAGACTGCTGTGCCAAACTCATGTCACTGACGTAAACAAACTAGAAACCCCTTTCCGTTAATCCTTTAAATTTGGGATAATTGATTCCCTCAATCTAAGGATTTTAGGACTGGTGTAAGATCTAAAGAAGAGTGGGAAGAGTATCAATTAATTAATGATTGAAACGGGGGAGGAAGCGTTGAACAAACAGGTGATTTTACCAGAGGGCTTATTATCAACTGTAAACAAATTAACCTCGTTCTACATGTCCTTTTATGAACCCACGCAGACAAGGATGATGGCTTTCATTTCTCCAAATTATTTTTTTGGGGGTAAAGTATTGCACATGATATTTATTAAATTATTAAAGTCTTTTTGTACGTTTTCTCCCAGACTAGTCTCATGATCCAGAGGAGTGTAAGTCCACTTTCTCAGATTTCATATTAGGGATCGTTTCTATTTTGCAATTGAAAACACCGTTTAAAGTTTAATTAGCTTCAAAAGAGCTGTTTCAAGTAGTCTTTTGAGAGTAGATTCCAATGATTTTAATCGTGGATTTCCACTCTAAAAATGATGTGATTCCTAAAACGGCTTCCTAATTATTGGATTTTTACTATGAATTTAGAAAACATGAGGAGAGGTATCATTCATATCACGATTCCAACCTCTGGTAGAAGCGGTAAATCGTCCTCCCGTCAGTTATAATTCCTGATAATTTACTATTAGTACTGCAATGACGCAAAGCAACAGTCGTTAAAGGAATGCAAAATAGTTAGTATGAGTTGACGTGATAATACACCCTTTCACGGTTAAGGACGCCATTTTAATTTGCGAGTAAACATTGCGTCGTCAATGTTTTCAGATGCGCATGTATTGTTGCGTCACTGCCTGCGCTGTGCGCTCACCTCATATTGACATGGGCGCCATCTTAAATTACGAGTTAACAACTTTGTTTACTCGTAACGTCAGCGCATGCGCACTCTTGTAACCGCGAAAGGGTGTATTAAAGCATTAAAATGTGATAAGGAATTCAAAGAAAAAAGTGGTTTCATTACGAAGGAGTGGTTTGATAGTGTCATTGCGGAAGCTATTTCACTTAACATTCTTAAAAGTTCCTTGATGACTTATGTACCGTTCTCGCAAAACGGCTTAATTTACACACGCATACACACACACACAAACACACACACACACACACACGCGCGCACACCCACAACACACACCCTTGCATACCCACATACTATAAACGCATCCGACACGTTATAATTCATGTACTTTTTTTTGTTTGGGGGTGATTGAACTGTTTCAAGTACAACCATTGGAAATCCTGTCTGAATAATTATATGAACAGATGAAGGGTATAATCAATTTCGTGTTCTGTTCGAATTGTGGAGACCCACTACGGCATACAACTTGTAAAGATTCTCTGAGACACATAGAGTATACAAGTATTGACTGTTTTGAAAACTATTGCCCAAATTGATCTCGAAACCGTATACTGTGCAGCTCGCGCAGTACAGTTTTGAGATCAATTTGGGCAATTACTTTGAAAAAAAAAAAAATGAATGAAGAGAGAGGAATAACTGACCGCAGCATTACCTACAATAAAACACTTTTAATCAGCGTAATTAAGCCATCATGCTTTTGTTTGGATGCCCCGTTCTAACAAAATGGAAATGATTATAATCTCTTGTATACCACATACCCCCTTGGCTCACCAAACCATGCATGTCCAATCAGAATTGGAATATCTTAATATATTAATTACACAATCATACCAACGTGAATACATAGCAGCACGTGGTGAATGCCTCACCATTTGTCAACGTTCAGGCATCATCTCCAACAGACCAGTTTATGTAATGTAATCAAATTTAATGCACAGATCTGTTGTTAAGTGCCTCGTTACAAATTATTTCATTCACCTGTTACGAATAATGGTATTTCAATAGTCAGAATGCAAATAGCATACAATACGTGTTGTTAGGTAGGAAAAAGAATGCGCTTTAGCTAACTTTTTGTATAAGTACTCTTTTTATTGCCCTGCATTGAAGAATATTGTACTGATGTCACTTGAAACATTCTCATATTTCAAATATGTCAAATATGATAAGATATATTTTTAGAATTTGGGATACAATTTGACGCCACATTTTGTGTAGTCCGATGTACCCATATCTGTGTTAAATACTTTTCATTATTTTTTTGTTCACTTTCAGGCAAATACAGTGAATTGCAGGATATTTATGTGATTCTGAAACCTAATATTTCATGTCATTATTTCGAGTAACACAAACATGATCAGCCATTTTGGATACCTTCTAGACATTTTCTTTGCAAATCTAATTGCATGACTGGTACCTCAACATTATCTCTCGTGTTTTCCGTACAGTGGTTTTATTTATTTCACCCGATCTGATCTAAATTAGAAAATGTTTTGAGTGTCTTTCCCCAAGGCCTTTCTTAGATTTTATTTCGGCGCATGATACATATAATTGAATTACACTGAAAGGCTTCAGTATAAATGATACGCATTTAACAACAGTGCATGTACAAAATGAGCACGATAACTCTTTAGAGGAGACAAAATCGGAATAGATGTATGCCTTTTGGCAGGTCCCATTTTTAATGATATATCGAATTAGTTTTTAAAAGTTCCTTTCCCTTAAAAAAAAGTTAGGTGTGTCATCACGGTATTCATGATTAACCTATTCATTATTCTCACGAGAAATATCGCCCACTACTGAAACAATATTTCTCCTTTCGATTTCGTTACCATTATTTAGAAGATAACAGAATTGCAACTTACAGTTAATAACTAAAATATTCATACCCTTACCAGGTTTTGTAGTTTTTTAAGTATGGGAAAAATCGATAGATACCTAATTATATTTCTTGAGAATGTCACATAAAAGCTACATCTAGAAGTTGTTGAATATGCCTCAAATCCTTTACCATGTCTACAGCCATAGGCTAAGTTAAATGAGAAATTAAAACTTAGTATAGTCCTCGTATGCTGAGATCATCATATTTACTTAAAGAAGGTAATTATGTAAAACTATTTTTTTTAAATTCCATATTTTTTTGTGTGTGTGGGTGTGTGTGTCTGTGTGTGTGGTATGATTTTAGTTTGTAAACAAATCATTTCATTTCTTATTGTCCTCGTATCTCCTTATCACGAATAGGATTATAATTGTTTTAATGAAAAAGAATAAACCACTCATGGCGCTGAGTTCACCAACGATCTGTGACGTAATTTCATGATGTCATTAGAAATTCGAACGTTTTTCATGTCCGGCATGTCCGAGACGGAATCGAGGAAGCGGGTCGCAGGGGCAACTGCCCCCCCCCCCCGTTCCCCCTGCCATCGACAAGACCCAATCTGGTATATTCCAGGGACCCATAAACCCTTAAGTACTCCTAAATATATGCGCCGTTTAGTTTAATTTTCTTTTAAATATGATTTTCTTTTATATATGAGAAACTTTCGTTTGTTGATTGTTTGCAGATTCTCTAGTCAACGAATGTGTCTCTGTGATGACTGTCCCTTTTCCTTGTCACTTTTTGTTCCTTTTACTTGTCACGGAATTTTTTCGAACCTGTGCCCCCCCTTCACATCAAAAGGTTATGGATACACCACTAATGCCGTTATTTCTCTTGGTATAAGAATGACGCACGATTCAAAATGTTTTCAATATAATGACAATGGTATTTTTTATGCAGTAAAATGTCATTGGTTTCCGCTGAAAGACGACAAGACACAATTACAAATCCATCTCTGCGCGAGCTTAATTGGAATGAAAATAGAGTGATTGATAAGGTACTTATTCAACACCAACGAGGAATTATTCGTTGACCCTTCCTATAAGTATGTCGTCATGATTTCCTTTGATTCCGACACAAAACGTGAAAAATGGATGTTGGCAATGACGTCGAACAGTCAATGTATGAATGGACATCACGATAATAAGGTCTACGGAAAACACTCCTGACAATGGATTGAGGGTTATCAATTCCGAGTTAAAGGGAGATTGTCGTCAAATTCCATGTACAGGAGGCCATAATTCGCTAACTTGGTGGAAATACCATTGATGGGTGTACAAGTCTGCACACACCAACCCGTAGTCCAATCAAGAATTATCCCCTAGTCTTCGAGTGAGGGAAACGTAAAATAATGACTTTACCAAATGGGGGAATTGGTGGAATAACCAAAGCATTACATAAGGCCTGTTGATCATAAGACTGAGGGCTAATTCTGGTGATTGACAACACCTGTTATTGGGTAAACACCCGAATGGTGTTGAATTCCTCCTGAGAGCCGACTACTATGAGTCTTTAAATTTAACCTCAGAATGAATCCTATAAAGTGCAGTTTATCCTCTATAACGATGAGTATTCGCTCACCAATTAAATGAGTTTGCCCTAGGTTTATGTAATAGGTTCTTCTGGATTTTAGATTGGTGCGGGGATTGACTAGACTAAACAACCATTCTTAATATTCTTCCGCCTAATAGTGAGTAGAAACATATTGAATGAAGTATGAAGAACGGAGAGACAGGAGTACCTTGAAAATAGCTGTAAAATGTTACTTTAAACACTTATTATTGTTGTTTTTTAACACTGGTGTAAAGAATCAAAATTAATGACAATTGTTACTGTTATAGTTAATATTCTTCTCTCTGTCGATTCGATATCTCTAGTTACATATCAATGGGGGAGCTTGTCGAGGCGACAGTTTGAGAATATTTCCTCCTCTTCGCCATATCTTAAGTTTACAATTGATTTCCTTATCAGGTTTATGGTTTAAAGGTAAATACCAGTTTTGGAAACGCCCCTCTCTCAAAAAAATGAAATGGAAGCTCTCATTACCAATCATGTGAAAGAATATGTTTTGACTAATACGTAATGATACAAATTTTGCCGGGAAAGTCGGGAAACCGCCTACTAATTGATATATTTGGTAAATGATTATATCTATTGGGACCAAATAGATATCGCGCACGTGGTCGCGTAGTCCCATGTACATCTTTCTGTGTACAGTGCTTGTAACTTTACCAAGACTGGGCCAAATTTCTTATCATTTTGATGATTCCAGAACCTTGCAGTACACACTAATACTTATATGCTAGATGATCAACCTTTTTCTGATCGATTCCACAACGTTTCTTTCACAATGCAATCGCATGACCAGAACTGGTCTTTATCTTTAAATAACGTCAATAATTAAGAACGCTTCTGAAGTGTCAGGCATGTCAAGCACGAGTGTCACGCGTGTTAGGTGCGTGTCACACTTCTGTAAAATTATTTTGAAATACGAACTTTATACTATGTGTTCATTCCGTGAACACGTGATATAGACGTATCTTGTTAAACATAATTGTAAAGTAAGTGCTTTTGACTATCAAATAATTCTATTCCATTTCAAACTTCTGTAGAGTCTTTTGAACAAATGAATCTCAAACTGTTTTCTGATGCGGTGTGACTTTTTTTTTCTGACATCCAGTTAAACACATTATCAATGTATGTTCTAAATGTAATACTTTTCATTGATAAAGAAAAAAAAGGATAAATCTACAATACATTAATTGGACGTCGGAGCCCTGGTTTGACAAGGTATGGAAGACGGCAGGAAACGGAAGCATCTGAATAGCGCCATTTTGATTTCCCTTTCTAGAATCTGTGACTAATTGATGCGTTGCGTGTATTCATTTCGATTTGCGAAAAGCACAATGGGCCGGTTCCAGTAAACAGAGTAGTTGGAAATCTCTGCATGGTACCGTGATCACGTGATTGCGGAATGGAGATCATATGAAAAATAAAGAAAAGTTCAAGTGTACACTGGGCATGATTGGCGCATGGGTATGGTGGCATCACGTGCTTTCGGAGTGGAGATCATGTATAACATAAAGAATTGTCCAAGTTTTTACTCGGCATGATTGTCGCCTGGGCATGGTAGCATCACTTTGATTTCGAAGTAGAGATCATGTGTAAAAAAAGAACAGTTCAAGTTTTTACTCGGCATGACGGGCGCATTGGCTTTTTATCATAATGAAATTGCCCATCATCAATAAAAAGAAAATTGTTCCGCAAAGTTTGATCCCAAGTGTGCGAACAATTTTAAAGGTCACGTGACATTTTCCTATCGCATGTCAGTCAACGTTTGTGTGCAAGATACATTTTTTAAATAAATAAATCTTAAAAGAAAAAAAAAATGTCAGGCGAGTCTTTGAGGCTTTTTGCTTACTTTCGAATGTCTTCAAATTTATCGGGATGAACTTCTTGAAAAGAATTTTAAAATCCCAAAACAAGGAAAAAATTATAAATTCACACAAGTACGAAATGTACAAATATTGATTGAAGACTCATTAAAAAAAAAAACCCAAACAAAATTGATCTGAAAATAAGCAGTGTTTATCACTCACACACATATACACGCACACGCACACACATGAAGAAATGCAGCAGTACTTTTCATATTCGTCCGTGTCAGTTGGACATTCAACATCCCATATGTCTAGCTCATTAAGTGATGGTTTAATCAAGTATGATGTTAAGTAAAGAATGTGGCCGAGAAACAACTTCTAAACTCTCCAAAACGTAAAACTAGATAAATTACATCTTTATAGACTGTTCTTTGGTGACACGTTACACGAAACGGCATAAAACTTCTTGTTTACACACCTTTAGTTCAATGATTAGTGATATATGTTGGGCAAACATTAATTTGGCATTCCAAATATTGACAAAAAGGGAAATTCATACATTGACACGTACAGCATTAAAGAAAAGAGTGAATAGACATGTTTAAATTGTATTCAAACAGGCCACTTTCGTAAAGTAATCAAATTTAACGCATACATAATTTTGTGAAATGGTTTTATTCACCTATTACAAATAACCGTATTTTCATTAGTCAGAATGTAAATTGCATGCATAACGAGTTATTAGATAGGGCAAGCCATATTGTTTGTCCTACGTAGCAACAACTAATGCATGCAATTTGCGTTCTGACCATTAAAATACAATAAAATATAACAGGGGAACGTAATAGCTCGTTGCTAATTAAATTTGTATTTATTTGAACACTTTTTTAAACAGGTTTATTACACATGTTTCTCTCCAGATCTCCTGGCTACCAAATATTTTATTCACCTAAAAGTTACCATTGATGGTAACTTTGCCATCAATGGTAACTACCATGAAACCTTGATTTTGATTGGCTGTTGAGCCCTGTTACCATGGTAGTTGCCATTGATGGCAAAGTTACCATCAATGGTAAGTTTTATGCAACGGGGCCCTGCTCTCCATAAGGGCTGGAATGAACAATGTATACTGTATATGTTGCTATGTCTGGCAAGCCCCTGCCAAGCTTTGGGTTCGTAAAGAGCAACTCCTGGTGCGTGCATTACATTGGTGTGCATAACATTATCATAACAAAAAGTGAACCTAGGAACATTCACAAACCAGGAAGGCCGAGAAAACATTAATCATTTTCATTTTGTTTTAAACCAATACTGAACATTTTATGTCACACAAAGTCACGTCATTGACCAAGTTTCTTAGGAGAATGTACTATTTTTACCCAAGGAATCCTATATTTGAAAATAAAAATGTTTAAAAGTAGCCATCCAGAAATTTAGAACCTAGATATTACTTATTTAATCTATATTGGAGTCGAAACTCTATCTTAGGAAACTTGAAATTCAAGAAGTTGTAAAAGAGCTCAAAGTGTTCTGAACTTTAATAGTGTCCTAAACCTGCCCACCAGATGGTGATGATCTCAAAGCCTTTTAATAGCGATACTTACTTCACGAGGCAGGGGCGTAGCCAGGGCCCAGACATTGGCAGGGGACTGGCACCATGGGGAACGGGGGGTCTAACTTGATGAATTAAATGTGGATTAACAAGGCTATTGATTAGGGGGAGGCTGTGGGAGGGGTCGTTTCATCTTCTTTTCCACTTTTCTTTCCCATGTTTCTTTCCCCTTTCTCTTTTTTTAAAGCGCCAATCGGTGGTAGAGGGGGATATGAATTAACGAGGCCATCGAATGGGGAGGGGTGTGGTATGGCGTCGTATATCATATTCTGTTCAAATTTAAATCCTCTACTTTTCTTTTCTGTCACTCTGCCGAACCTTTTCTCTGTCTCTCTGTCTCTTCCAGTGCCCCCATAACTACGCCATTGATTCCACATGAACCTTTATCCTGTCAATAACACGCACTCTAAAAAACAGTAGATGTGTTAATAAGCCACGCCCACAACGATTAATTCATGAAAGATTAAATTACGTAGCAACATGAGTATGTGTCTCGCGTTAGAGTAATCGCCGGAAGAGAGTGTCGGTGAAGGAAAGGGAGCACCCCCGTCAAATGGCGTCAGCGAAATGGGGGATACCGTCTGAGGGGGTGTACTGAGCGGCGTCGTCCTGGAGGGCAAAGGGTGAATGTTTGCACCCCCCCCCCTTCCTGGCTAAAAGCAATTGACTTGTTTGGCTTCTTGCTTGTCATAGATTTCAGAAACATCTAAAGCTTCAGAATCATTTGAAATCATTAGCTTGTCAGAGATTTTCCAACATTCGCCCCCCCCCCCTCCTCTTGGCCGAAGATGGCGCCACTGGAATAAACCGATATCAATGCTCGCATGTAGCCCAAAACGCTCTTGCACTTTTAATCCAGTATTGATAATTATAAAATATGAGACATCTGTGAGAGACCAAGCAAGAAATATGGGGAATAATAAGAATTTAAAATATTTATTTATTTTACAAAAATGCGTGTGGTAGGCAGATGGTAGACAAAGAGCTCTGGCGCTTGTCAATGGAATGGTTTGTTAGATTATGTTGCTATAAGATATTCCATTGCAGATTTGCCATCTTTTTCTGCATTTTCCACACAAGAAATGTTGATTTTTATCCATAAAAAAACAAATGAACATGTGTTTCTTTACACTCGATGTTTCATGCATATCCTTAATATTGAATTGAGAAAATTCAACCCAGTCTTCGGTAAATTGACGGCTGTTTTGAGGAAATAATATTGTTTACGACCATCAATTGGAAGTGTAAGCTATGTAAACTGCCAATAAGAAAAATCATGATTGAAAAAACTCAACAACAATCGATGAAATGACCTACAATTTCTGTACGATTGAGGTAAACAACTAGATTCCAAACCCATGGGGTACCCATTTCGGTGCTCATAGAGTTGAATAAATTCCTTCCTAACGTATCCGAGGGTGGAGAGTGGTAAATGTAGATTAGCGTCTTGTCAAAGGACAATAATTTAGGTGCGCTCACCAAACAATGAAAGAGAAAGTTTAGTTCTTGAAAATGTGATGCAATTTGTAAGCTTTCCCGTTCTTTTTATTTTAGTGTGGAAGTGTATTATAGACAAAATTCCCCCTAAAGGCTGTGGACCACACTTACATGCAACATGTTTGTATAGTCCCATATAAACATTTCTGTGTACAGTGAATGTGACATTTATCCAGACTGGGCCAATTTCTTATCACTTAGATGATTCCAAAACCTCACAGTAAACTCCTATAATTATTTGTGCTACATTGTCAATATCTCCCAATCGCTTCCATGCACTTTCATTCACAATCCAATCGCATGACCAGAACTCAGCTTTATATTTAACAGCAGCATGCTAGGAACCTTGTTAAAGATGTAAGGGGTATAATTATCCCATGTGCCCCCTGGATTCGCCACTATATTAATACACCTCATATATCTATTTTTGGTGTCCCCTCTAGACACAGTCCTGCAGGTGACAGAAACTGTTCGCACGCCTGTCTGAGACAGTGTCAATATCAGGGTGATTGGTATCCATTAAGTGGGTAATTAACTCACTTAAGTGCAAGACATTTACTTGAGAAGCCCTATCTTCAACAAATTTGTATACTTTTAAGAGCTAAAGTGTATAGTATATTCAAGTGAGTTTGAAGTGTGCATTGTATCCCGACGACCAATTGAACATAAAAGTTCTGCGCCTTGGAAAATTAGTATTGAGCGCTATATAAAGGTTTCAATTATATTTACTATTATTATTGTTGGTATCATTATTGTTTTTATCTTTATTATTAGTATCATTACTACTGCTGCTACTACTACTACTACTACTACTACTACTAGAGGTGTCGTGGTCGAGTGGATACGTCACCGGACTGTCGTTCACAAGGTCCGCGGTTCGAGTCCCGCCGCGGCACTAATGTCCTTTGACAAGACATAGATCTAAATTTGCCACACTCAACCCAGGTGATGTAAATGGGTACCTGGCAAGAATTATTCCTTGAAATGCTAGAGCGCCGTGATGCAGATGTGAGCGCTATATTAGAACTAAATAGTACTACTAGCCTACTACTACTGCTACTATTACCACTACTATACTACCAATAATAATAGTGATAATAATTATTATAATAACACAAATAATAACAATACTAATAATAATACTGATAATTTAATTGGTACATGATTATGTTGATAAAATAATGAATATTATGCATTCTCGCAGTGTTGGCACTTTTCTTCGGAGTGCTGAGAAGAGAGAGAGAGAGAGAGAGAAATAGAGAGAGAGAGAGAGAGACGGGGGGCACTATCATTTCAGCCTCTATGAATTACATTTAAAGGAAAGAACCAACTCCACACCGCAGGCCTAAATACAGAATAGTTTCAAACGCAATTACAGCTTGTCTTTTTTTACTATTCAAATGCGAGTATTTGGTGGGGAAGGAGATATCACCAAAATAAGAATGGTGATGAAAATTAACCCGTCTGTAAATGTATGGAATTAATTATTTATCAACTCATGTTCTATTATTCATAAAACAATATTACTGCATCCCGATAAATTTTCCACAATTCCATTACAACTATACGTTTACTACAAAAAGCAACATGAAAATTTGAAACCCAATGTACTCGCGGGAATCTATAATGCTATGCAAAGGCCGGTGAAAAACAAATCTTGAACGAGTGTAGAAAAGGAAAAGTCGCAAATATTTTGACATTTTCCAGTGAACATTGATCACGAAAACATGAGTTATTAATGAAAATAGAGAGGGGATGGGGTGGGGGGTGTTCGGCGTGAAGCCATTACTTAGTTTGCGAAATCGAATCATATCAAGCATTACATTCTTTTTCATTATGTTCTAACGATTCCAACAAATGTTTCCCCGGGAAATATCGTAAAAACAACATGTTGGCAATTGTTCCTTGAGGATTGACTCTGAAATATTATGAATAGCTGAATGGTAATGATATTAACAGTTCTTATCCACGCATGTCGCCACTTAAGACTATGAGCGAATAATAATGAGATTCTTATTCCCGACATTCGGGCGTTTTTCCTTTTATATATTACTGTTCGTAATATGCGTGAAGGAGAACTATTAACTAGTGTATATTAAAAAAAAAAACATTTTCGCTAATCAAATATGTTAAAATTTTCGTGATGAGAGGGAAATAGGTGTTTGATAATTTGATATGAATGATTTATCAATTACGTCATCAAGGATTGATTATCTTAACGTTAGAATTTGTTGATGTACATATTTACTTATGGTGTAGAGCAAGTGTCCCTATAATAACGATGCATGCCGCATGTCAATGTATCTTTTCTATACATTTTAATTTGCTTGCTGATCTCCTAAAGAAATAATTCACAGTGTAATCTTTGTCATCGGATCTCATTCCTTTAGGCCTTTACTTTGCGATTTTTAATTTGTTTTTAAATTCTCAAATCGCATCAAGCCCATGCTTACTTTTCTGGAAAAACAATATTTTCTACTTTCCATATCATACCTAGAACTTGTCGCATAGGTCCTGATCTTCATGTAAAGACCGATCATTTACGTGAAATCTTGTCACATACACATATAACACTCCTCTAAAAGATATGCAACATATATTATATGGAGCTGGGAAGAAAAATATTTGAAAAAAAACAGCCTTTAAAGATGTGTCTGTAGATGATATGAAGAATCCGTTTACCACGTGTGGTGAGGCGCAGCGAGATTGAGTTATCATTTGTCAAAATGTTTTTCTTTCCCATATATTTTGCTCATTTTCTATGATTCCGCGTGTGCCCCATTTCTAGGTCGACATCTTTCATAACAATTAGGAGTAATTTGATTCATATTTCTGCCTCTGTTTGGGAGGAAATTGCAGATGGAGGGCAGACAAAAGGAGACATTGCCTCGAAGATGTGTAGGTTAGAAGTATAGTCACGCGGTTTCAAAAACATCTTAGAGGCTCGTTCAGATGTGACGCAGCAAAACCGGAACGGTGTATTTTTGTTATGATGATGTCAAATGTAATACGCTTCACACTTCTAGGGAGTGTTTCACAAAGACTAAGATCGACTTTAAGTTGGACTTAACTATGGCAGGCCGGTCATGCCACTGTTCACTCTCACCATTCACTGTCATTGGTCTCTCAAAGGACGTACAAATCATGGTCACAAATCTACAGAATTTACATTTTTAGCTAATTCATTATTGAAGGAAAAAATATTATCTAAAGATCATAATGGTGAGAGCAAACAGTGGCATGAACGGCCTGCCGTAGTTAAGTCCGACTTAAAGTCGATCTTAGTCTTTGTGAAACACTCCCCTGCATTATATAACAAAGAGCGCAGTGAATACACGAAAGTCCTTCGTTGCGCGCAGTAGCCATTTATTTACACGTTCAAAAGAATAATAATACACAAAATAAAGGCGGATTTTTTTTTGCGGCGGTTTACCTTGTCATATCAAAACACGTCTTAAAAATCGAGTTAAGAACTGGTCATGTGATTGCATTGTGAATGGAATTCCCTGGATGCAATTGGGGAAGGTAGGTTATTTGGGTACATAATAAATTGATGCATACTGTGAGTTTTGGGGTGATAAAATTAAAAGAAGTTGGCTGAATCGTGCTGAAAATCAGATGCAATGCACACAGAAATGGGTTTATGGGACAATACGCTCATGTCAGCATCGAAGTTTAATTCAAACCTTACACATTTCGACGGGGCACATTTTCATACCTTTCTACCATGGCATTTTTCTAGCTGACAGTAGTCTTGTCC